>JAMRXY010000092.1:600000-926319 GCA_024447195.1 Panagrolaimus sp. LJ2414 | reverse complement strand
GGAAGGATCATTGGTCAGGGTCATCTCAAATCATCATAAACAACTTTTTTTCTATCCAGAATAAATTTTTGTTTTTCTCGAACATAGTTTAATGTTTATTGCTTTTAGGCAAACATTTAGACACAAAAAAAACTAGGCCAAAATTGTTTTTCTCAAAAAACACAAAAAAACTCAGCGCAAAAAGATACAAAATAAACCCCTTCAAAAAAATACCGGTTTGAATTCAAAAAGAGGGACATCATTTTTTTTTCTATGACCCCTAAGGGCTAGAATTTTGTGTTCCAAATTTATATATTGTCTGGCCATAAAAAAAGAACTCTCTCAATCATGAAAAAAAAGTAATTGTATAGTTTTTTTTAATTGTTTCAAAACTACTGTGTTTTTTTAACTGCAGTAGATGTAAAAAAATAAGGTTAAATCAAGGTCAAAAAGAGAAAACACAAAGTAGTAAAAATTTCTCTCATTTTTTGTTTAAATGCCGAAGGGGATAAACTAGATCTAGATATATCTGCAAAAAGAAAGAAAGAAAGACTTGAAAAAAAGTGACGGATCTGGGTCGTCGCCAAGAAAAGAGAGAAAAGATCAGAAAAGAGAAAAGTATTTAAAAATGAAAAAAGACCAGTTTTGGGTTTTGAGAAAACTATCGTCTTCCGGGATAAAAAAGAAAATCCAAAAAATTTAAAAAAATGAAAATCAAAAACTTACTGCTATCATCTTTTGAATCATTTGATGTATCACTTGAAGAAACCAAAGTATTCAAGGCAAGGGTCAAAAATGAATCTGATGTTGTGGTTTGGGTTGTTGGGGCAACTGGTGCAGGGGTTGATGGAGTTGGCGCTGTTTGGTGTTGTGGTTGTGGAGGCATTGTGGAGGGAGAAGGTTGAGAAGAAGGAAATGGAGTTCGAAATGCAGAATGAAAAGCATCTGATTGTAGGGCGGCTGCAGCATGCACAGCAGCCATATATGATTGAACAAGGCATTGCGGGGGTGGCATACATGCAGACATCCCAGAGGAGGATGTGGAAGCAGCTTCTGGAGGAAGGGCAGCTTCAGCAGTCTTTGATATCAGGGACAACAAGGATTGATGATGTGAAGGCGGTGAAGCTTCTGCAGCAGTTGGCAAACCACAATTTGCATCAATTACTGTAGTTGTTGGAGAGATTTTCATAAATCCAAATGGTAACTGATTGTTTGTGGTTGAAGAATGTGATGATGGAGATGAGAAATGTGCCGTTGATGAAGGGGTTGATGATGGACCTGTTGAAGACGGCATTTGTTGTTGTTGCTGCTGAGAAGAAGCAGCTTGTAAATGCGGCAGCAACTGCTGCATTAAAGATATCGTATCCATAATATCACTAGAAAATGGACCCATTTTTTACAGTAATAACAATATTAAAATATTGGCACAATAAAATAAAACAAAACACAATAAAATTATCTAAGAATAATTGGCACAAATACAATAAAAAAATCACCCCAAAAATAAAGTTCACCTCGAAACAAAAAAAAATTAGTGGGGGTAAGAAAAAAAGTGGAAAAACAATAGTCATTAAAAAAAAGTGAAACCTAAAAAAATATATTACGGCACTCCAGATAGTTAGAGAAAAAATAGAGATAGAAAGAAATAGATCCTTGAGGGGGGAAACAGAAAAAAATAGAATTTTTTTATTATATTTTTTTCAAGGAGGGAAAAAAGGGGGTTGCGCAGAAGAAGGCGAAGAAGGGCGAAAGCGAAGGAAAAAAAGAGTGTCAATTTTTGGGTCGAGTGCGCTGGGTGGTCGACATCGACGACGATGCCGCCGTGCACACTAACCTTAACGAACTACTATTACTTTCTTCTTCTTCTATTACTATTACTACCGGTCCGCCTACTTTTTTTTCTCCTTCTATTATTCCGGAGTAGTAGTTGTGATTCTTGGTGAGCTTTCCTTTAAATAAATTTTGTTACTTCTACTACCACGTTTTACACGATTGAAAAAAAAACAGTGAGAAAAGGAATACTTGGTTTCTTCTGAAGAAAGAAAGAAGAAGGAGAAAGTAACCACGAAAAAAGAAAAAAAATCACCCATTCTCTTTTTTTGCTACTCTTCGACCTTCTGAATCCCCCCTTCTTCTTCCCCATGAAAAATGCATGTGTGTCGATTCTTTTTTTGATGAAAGCAAAGAAAAACAACATTAAAAAAAGGTTTCAAGGCCATTTTCATATAGAGCTCCCATCCCATCCACTTCTTCTTCTTCCACCCCTACCCAATCTTCCTACCTACCCATTTTGATGCTATATATTTTATTTTTTTAACACACGTTTTTTTTATTATTGTATGTCAGCAGCAAAAAAATGAAAAAGTAACAGCCGGTAAAAAAACTACTCTAAAAAAATTTTCGAGGTCATTACCGATCCACTTTCCATTTTTTTGTTGTCTCTGTCTGTCTCGAAATAAAATACACATATTGGCATTTATATATATTTTTTTGTTGCTAATTGGAAAAAATGATAGACACTGAAAAGAAGAAGAAGAAATCATTGTAAAAAGTATGCATCGAAAAAGTGAGAGAGAGACTTCGTTGTTCCATTTCCCTGCTTTCCATCTCTCTTTTTTTGGGAGAGAACTTGAACTTTACAACAAAAAAAGTTTGTGTAAGCCGATTAACCATAGTTCTTTTTTGGGGGAAAAGTTGTTCTGATTCAACATTTAATAACATCGAAAAAAATAGGTAACTAAAACTTTTTTAATTATTGTATGAAAGCGTTGCACTCAATATGATTTTTTTGTGACCGAACATGAAAATCAGGGATTCAAAAATGCATTTGTGAAACTTTGAAACACAAAGTACCTAAAAAGCACCTCCAACGAATCCCTGATTTTCATGTTGTGTCAAAAAAGTGTGGGCAACCTTTAAAAAAGTTGTTGCAAAGACAGATTTTAATGTACCGAAAAAATAAAAACAAATTTGCATAAATTATATTTTATTGGGTTAATATTAAAAACTGGAAAAACAAAAAATCAATATACAATTTATTAATTAATCTGAATTTATTTATTTATAAAAGAATTTCTTTCAAAATGGATTATTATTAAAATTATCACAGTGACCAAATTTGTTAAAAAAATTTTAAGAAAAATTAGAACCCGTCCAAGGAAAAAAAATAAACACATGAATGAAATATAGTTTGATTAGTTACATTTTTTAAGATAAGATAAATTATTTGAAAGTATAATTAACGAGAATGAGGAGATAAAACTGATCCAAGAAATTATGGATTTCTGATTTTATAAAAGTACCGTAGTTTTTGGCCTTGCATCGAAAATCCCTGAATGTAATCCTAAACTGAAAAGGTACAGTAACCCCTAGGATCAACTTTTAGTACAAAGAATGCATTGCACAAAAAAATGAAAAACTAAGAAAAAGAAATCGAAAATTAAAATTTTTTTAATTTTACACGGGACCTTTAAATACTTATTTTTTGTTTCCGAAAAAGAAAGAAAACGTGAAAAAGTCCAATGCCAAAAAGACGGAAGAATCATCAAAAAAATCAGGGCATGTTTTTTAAACTTTTAAAAAAATAATTTCTCAAAAAATAACAACAACAAAAAAGAAAAGAGACAATACAAAAAAGAAACAGAAAATAGAATAACCCAAATATCCCCTCTTCTTTCAATTGAAAGTCATCATCCCGACAACATCATCTGATGCTTTCGCTCATCTGATTCTTTTTAGATTTTTTCAAGGTTAAAAAACATTTCATCAAAAAAGTGAAGTCTTCCTATTCTTTTTTTGGCTGCTGATGTTTTAAAAAGTACATAGATAATTTAAAAGTTTAAAAATCTTTTCAAGATCTGTATTTACAAAAAAAATAGTTAGAATTTGGTTATTAGAAAGAAGACAGAAACAAAATACATGAAAAAATAAGGTCAAATAAACAGGAAATGAAATCTGGCAATTGAATGAATGAATCAGAGAACAGATTTCCTCAGCATCTTTTTCTTTCAAATTGACTAAAATAAAGAATAAATAATTACAAGGTTGTACCCAATTTCTTCATTTCATTTGACAGTATTAAAATTAAAGTTGTTCTTCAGCTTCATTGTTTGCAGTTATGAGATTTGCTGATTCTGTTCTTTCAGCTCTGCTACTTCGAATTTTCACTTTTATCTTTGGTTTACCATTTGTATTTTGAATGAGTGAAGCACCAATAAATGAGATCATAATTGGAAAAGATGAAATAATTTGGGCAAATGTTGGAGTTTGATTTCGTAGCAGTGAATCTGCAACAAATGAAAGAGGGATTGATAGTGTAAGTGATAGACTGCTTATTAGAGGAGAAGTTAATTCAGTTGCCCAAATCCATAAATAATCAGCAAAAATTGAACCAATTAAACCACTAAGAATTACATAAGTCATTTGTTGTTGAGTTGGAAGTGGAATTTGTCGTTCAATTCCAGTATAATGTGCAATTAAGATTAATGGAGTACATGCAAATATTGAAAAAAGTCCCATTGTTCCTGAAAAAATTGTTTTTTAAAATTGTTTGAAACGATGCATTAAAGAAAACAAGAAAACAAAAATTTGGATTACGGTAGTTCAAAATAAACGCTACGAAATTACTGTATCCATAGTTGGTTACAGTTATCCATGTTTAAATTTACTATAAAAAATTAGATTACCGTAACCCTATTTACCCTCAATAATTAAAAACCAAACTATTATTGATTATGATACCGTAACCCAAATACCAATAAAAAATACTTACCAAACATTAGCGAACGATCAACTTTTCCTTGTGAACTTGATGCTGATGAGAAAGAATGAAGAAAAGCAGCATAACAAAAAGCTGATGAAATTGAAAGAATTAAACCCCATGTTGTTCCACTTAGTTCTGATACAAATGCAACTCCACAAAGATTTAAAAGTACAAGAAATAGCTTTAAGTAAGAAAATCGATCAGAATTTCGTTTTGGATTTAAAGCACCAAAGATAAGTATGAATAAGGATGATGAAGAAGAAACAAGAGTAACA
Organism: Panagrolaimus sp. LJ2414; assembly: GCA_024447195.1. Classification (NCBI taxonomy): domain Eukaryota; kingdom Metazoa; phylum Nematoda; class Chromadorea; order Rhabditida; family Panagrolaimidae; genus Panagrolaimus; species Panagrolaimus sp. LJ2414. Next base: position 921,303 of record JAMRXY010000092.1, on the reverse strand, counting down.
AATGAAACATCATCAAATACTAGAGCACCTTGATATGTTGTTGATGATAGAAACCACTAAAAATATATTACTGTAATTATGAGGGATACTGTAGATTGATGAACGTAGAGTTATTGTGTTGTAACTTGCAAAAATTTGCATGTTACAACGCCGTTTGGTATTACACAACTTAAAATATTACTTACCAACGGAGCAAATAAAAATAGATAAGTAAAAAACGGTGAAGTTGAACAACCATCACATGGTCCGGCAGTTCGATTATATGAGAATCGAGCAAGTCTTGCCTCAAATGCAATTGAAGCTGGCATTCTTCGAACTTCTCGAAATAACGCAAATTTAACTCGACGAGTTTTATCTCGGACTTTTTCCACCAAAGATTGCTTTGAAGATGATGCTTCTGCTGCTGTTGTTCCAGGTGGAGGAGAATATTTATCTTTAATTGTAAAATTTCCAAATCCATCATCATCTTCTTCATCATCCAGTTCATCAAATAACGAAATGCTTCTTTGTGGTTTTATTGGAGTTGGAGGTCGATCAGATTCTGTATCATCAGTAAAATGAAGAGGTTCAAATTCTGCTGGTGTCTAAACAAAAATATATATTACTGTAAAAAAATTTAATTTTAAAATACTTACAAGACTTTCAATTTCGAATCCATCACTCTCTGATTCAGAATCGTCCAACTTTGAATAATTTGTTCCACCACCACCTTCGGCTGATTTTTCTTCAACATGCTTTATACATGATTTTATTAGAAATAGAGTAAACATTAAAGATTTGATATAAGTTACAAAAAATGGTCTTTGAAAATGTAAATCAGAAAATAAGAATCGAGTTGCTTCTGCTGATCCAACCTAAAACAAATAAAAATTACAGTAATATTTATAATAAAAATATTAATTTGCAAAGATAACAATTAAAAAACATACCCATACAAAATTTACAACTAATAATAGTAAAATTCCTGCTAATCGCCGTCCTGCAGCTGATAAACTTTTCCTCTTTGGTGGTCGGATCTGATTATGATTCTTTTCCGCCAATGATGGGTCTCCATCGACCATTGCATCGGCCAAAAAAGAGTCTTTAAAGATCCTAAATACATTTTTCATTAAATAAAAAATAACAAAGAAAATTCAAAAAAATATTAGATTACTGTAATGGCTACAGTATACGATTAAACCCAAAATCTACAGTATTTAAATCGCGTCATATTATTTTATCAATAAATATTAAACATTTGCAATTAATAAAAATAGCACTTTTAAAAAAATGGTTATAAAAAAATAAATAAATTATACAAAAAAAATGAAGAATTCGAGACTAGATTAAAACATTTCAAAAAAGGTATGACAAAGTGAAAAAAAGAGAAGAGAAAGATGAAGAAGGATATAACAACAATAATAAATAATAATGTAATTCACAACCCAAAAAAAACCATAATAGAAGATTACATAGCCAAAAAAAGTGATAGAAAAAAAATGGATTTAACAATTAAAAACATCAAAGCAAAGTCGGACTTCATTTTTTGTTGGATCATATGCCACTGGATCTGTTGGTAATGGCAAAGTATTGACATCTGTTGTTTCCATGCCAATCTAAAAAAATATATGTAAATTGAAATATTAGCATATTTTACATTCGACAACAAAAAAACATACTTGTGTATTAAAATTTCGATATTTTGCAACAAATTTTTGTGAAGATTCTATTAAATGATGTACAGAGAATTTGACATTGTGGATACTGTAAAAAAGGTAAATGTTTTAATAAATTATTTTGTAATGTTTAGTTATGATCTTTCAAACTTTTGAATATTTATTTCCTAACAATGATTCGTTTTTTTCTAAAAAGATGATATCTAAGAAAAATTATTCCGAAAAACGTGAATCATGAAAAAAATAAGGTTAACTTTTTATGACTAATTTTCGCATGCTTTTTTGAAGTGCTTTATCAAAAAATTTTATCTATCATTTATCAAAAGAAAATTTTCAATCCTAAAATAAAAATGAAAAAAATAAAAGCAAAGCCTATTACAAAAAGATACAGTAACCCAAATACAAATAAAATTAATATCTTAACTTTTGTGCAATATTACTGTTGACCTTATTCTTTTTGTTATATCCTTTTTTTACGTCATTCACAACATTCATCCAATTTTTAATTCTATCATCTACCGTATATGCGTACTTAGTCCAACATGACAAGAACAAGTAATTCTAATTCCAGTAAATCTTTTTCAAACATAAATAAGCTTTTTGAACTTATCCCTTGTTAAATCTAATCTTCTTTTTCTTCCTAATTTTTAACCCCGCTTTTTTAATATCTTACCCTTTCACATTTTTCAAAAACCAAAATAGAAAAAAAAACTTACTTTTCAGCAGAAAGAAGATCAGCAGTAATAATTTTATTACAAATTTGTTTATTTAAATGTTCATCAAAGAGTGGTGCACCAAACAGGCAATCAAATAGGCGATAATCTTCAAAAGATTCTCCATCATCAAGTCGAAATTTTTTTGAAACAATTTTTCTCGGATCTTTTGTTATTGAATTTGACCAAGAAGCTGTGGTTGGAATTGCAAAAAGGCTATCTGGAGATTGTGCAGAAGATCGAAGAGATTCAATTTGTTCTTGTTCTTTATTTGATGCTTGCGTTGAATCCATGGATGCTTGTTTATTAACATCTTCAAAATCATCACTATCAGAATCTGATTCATCATTGGAAAGGGTTGGAGTTGGATAAAATGATTTTGGTTGAAAGATTTTTGGGGCATATTTTACAAGAACAATATATCCACAAAGTAGATCCAGGCTTAGCAATTTTCTTAGCTTCTGAACTGCTGGATGATTTACAAAAGCTCTTTCATCTTTTCCAATTGCGGCATCATTTTTTTCATCAAAATCATCTTTAAAAGAAAATGGAATATTTATAACTTCCGCATCATCAGCAGAATCAGGATATCCTTGAATCAACACTGCACCATTCAGCAAAGTTTCATTTAAAGTTAGTAGAGCATTCCCTGCAGGTAATATTAAAGGTTCATGTGATCCGGTACTTAATACAACTTTTGGGGATGTCCAAAGTAAAGGTGGTAGGCGACGAACTCGAGTTCCCATTGGAATATATACAGATGGAAGACCACTTCCAACAGCCTCATATAACCATAGCCGAAACCATGGTGAACCAACTTCAACACATGGAGTTCCAAAAAATGCCACAGAACTAATTGGTGGAAGAGAACATGCTTCAGGATTAATTGGAGCCATTGAAAAAATTGCACGATATGATTTTTGTATTACTCGTTGCCGAGCATTTTTATCCAAATTTAGAAGAGATTCTCCTCGAATTAAATCAAGTTCATTTGAAGTTCGAAGACCTTCGATTGTATGAAGCAGAGTTAGAGCATGTTCAGAATATCGTTGAGCTTCACCTTCAGCAAAAAATTTTACATTATGTAATTCTTCAACAAAATTATCCACAGCTTCATCACCAAGTTTTCCAACTTCAAATAATGTTACAGCATGAGATTTCAGGGACTGAAAAAAGAGAGAATTAAATTAGTTTATCAGGATTACGGTATTTAAAAACATGATTAGTTACTGTAATTGTGTAAATAAACACAAACTACAGTAACCAACAATACAGAAATTGTTTTGTTCCAGTAATTTAAGGTATTGTAAAAGTTACGGTATTGTATAAATAAATGAAAAAAAATCCGTAATATAAAAAACTTACAGTTGACAAATTTCCCATCATTAAAAATGCTGTCAAAGTTGAATCAAATAAAAATGCAATTCTTTTTGAAGCCGTATCTGAGACACTTGGGGTTGGTGTCGTCAGAGCAGAAGCAATCCCAGAATTATTCAAAGCACTTGATTCAGATGGAGATTCTGATAATATTGAATCCAGGGCAGTTACAAGATCATCATCTTCATCAAATTCTGTTTTATCCATTGATACAAGAGATGACGATAAATCTACCGTAACACTTTTAAGTGGAGGTGTATGATCTTTGGATGCAGAAATATTTGGGGATGGATTAATTGAATTTTCTGGTGAAGTACCGTACCATGTTGGATGAAGGGGCATTGCTTCAACTCCCGTTTGACGTTTCTTTGCAAATCCAAGCCGACAAAAAACTGAGATGGCATTTCTCACGAGTTCATCATCGGTATCCAAAACTTCTGCAATATCTTTTGGAGTCATTTGTCCATCCAATGTTACGAAAATTTTGTAAAGTAAAGTTTCCAAAAAATCCCCTTGTACTCGATTCATCACAAATCCATCCAAAGTTGGAACATAAACATAATCAACATTTGTAATTGGTACTTCAAAATATACTAGTCCTTTGTTATAGAGGGATCGAACAAGTTCTTTATCTACAGTACCACAAATAATTGGACCTGTATCAAGAAGTTTATCAACAATTTCTTTTTCAGTTGGTGTTAAAGCCTAAAATGATTACTGTAGCATAAATAAATATGTAAAAGCCTACTCTTATATCATTTTCCACAATACAACCATCACAAATTAAAAACCATGGTTCAATATGAAAATTTACAGGATGAATTGGTAGAAGTTCTCGAACATTCTTATTTCGTCTAAATAACCTTCGAGATGATCGAGATTGATTCATTAAATCAATGTATTGATTTCGTCCAATTCCAAGTAGTCGAACTCCATCTGCAGCTGTAAAATTTGGTAATGAATCATAACTTTTTTCGGCTTCCATTATATCCTAAAATAAATAGTACAGTATGCTTAAGGTATACACAACAACCGATACTACAGTAATATTTATACAAAAGCTTACCGCCATCATATTAATATAATATGTAAAAGGTGTAACTCGTAAACCTTTCACCACAACATCTGATAAATGATAAGGAAATAACATTAACTTCTTTCGACTATAATTTAATAGAGATTCATAATATTCTTCTTCATTCTTTTTAACTTGTTTAACTAAAAATTAAAAGTACTTTAAGTTACATAAAATTACTGTATGTACAAAAACAAACCTAAATTTCCTTTATATCGAATTTGATTTCGAATTGAAAAATCTAATATTCGTTTATCGTATTCTTTTTGAGAATTTCCAAGTGCTGTTCGTTGGGATTCTGGAAGTTTTAACCATGGAATTCGTTTTTGTATTGAATCTTCTATTTCATCTGTTGAAGTAACAATTGACATGATTCTCTATTTCTGCTGCTGCTATACCCCGTATTTAAAATTTGCGCAAATTGAAGGCTATAAAAATATATGTTTGATTTATAAAAGACAAAAAAAGCAAAAAAAAATAAAGTAATTAAAGGAACCAATTTTGGTAACCTCAAAAATCAAAGAAAAGTGGAATACTGTAATAATAAAATTCTTTATATCAACAAAACGAAAATTAAAAAACAATACAATACAGTATAAAATAAAATCTACCGTAACAATCTATTAATAATAATCACCGTTTAAATTAGAATACCCTAAAAACTAGAATTAAAAATGCTAAAAAATGAATGTTTAATTCATCAAAATCAGATGACCTAAAAGGCTTCACTGCCATTTTGACTGCTTCCAACTTCTTCTTTGTCTCCCGTCAACTCTCTTGGAAATGTAACATTCGAAAGAGAAGAATGAAGTTTTTGGCAATGTCGTCGCCATGAATCTTCTCGATAGAATTTACCTTTCACACAACCATGCGGGCATTGAAAGGGTTCTTTCTTTAAATGTTCTCGAAAGATATGTGCATCCATATTCTTTTTATCCGCATATTCACAGCCACAAGATTTACATTTATATGGTTTAATTTGGGAATGGGATCGAATATGTCGGACAAGATTTGATTGAACTTTAAATGCCATAAAACAATGTGGACATGAATATGGTGCTTCTTGGGTATGAATTGACCGAATATGTTTACGAATTGTTCCACGATATGGGGATGCAAATTCGCAAAGGGGGCATTTATATCTTGGGATTTTTGATATAAATGATTTTGAAGGTTTTGATGATGTCAAATATTCCACCGAAGGATCATATGCATCACTGCAGGAAGGTATTGTTGGACCTTCAACAAACTGATTATAAATATTTACATATTCATTTTCAGTTGTTAAGTTAGAATCCAATGCTGCATCGGATGTTGAATTGGAATCTTCGAAAAAGCTTGTTGAACTTTCTTCATCAAAATAGCCTTCATTCGATTCAAATATTTCTGGTGCTGCAGAAATATTTGGAAGTTTTGAAACAAGTCGATCAACACCGAAAATTGAAGCAATTCCTTTCAATTTTTGATGATCTTTGGGGTCTGTTGGAATTTTATTTGAATAAATAAAGGTAATTAAATCATTTACAGCTTTGATGGAAGTGCTTTCGAGCTCGGAAATTTCAAGATAAACAATTTGAGTATTTTCAACTTGCTGAAGGGAATCTTTTACAATATCGCTAAAGGCAGCAATACAGTATCTATGACATTTTACTTCAGCTCCATTCTAAAAGATGGATTTTAAAAGTTGAAAATCTTAACGAAAATTCAATTTAATATATTTTTAAGTTTTCCCAAACCCCTTTTCAAACATGGCTTCTTCTTTCTTCAAACTTTCACGTACCTCTAACCTTAAAGAGCAATCAATAAATCTTTTTTCATCACAGCATTCTTTTAGCCTTTTCATTAAATTTATTGCATGATATTTATCTTCCACCAATGTTTCACACAAACCATTTTGACCATCTTCTTCTTCATTACTATTATCATCCTCTAATACGGTATACAGTAACGACAAAATATAATTACATCCAAGTTCATCCAAAGATTTTAAAATACTTTTGTTTTTAATAACAATTTTTCCGGTATATAAAAAATTTATAATTTCTCGTAAATCATCAATGCTTACACCTGAATAAACAGAAATATGAGATTGAACGGGGCAAAAAAGAGAAAGAGAGATAAAAACATACCAATTGAATTTGGGATTTCCAGTTTAATTATGGAAGATGAAGAATTCATTTCTTCAATAAGTGGACCAAGGAGTCGTAAAAATGAAGCAATAATTATTCGATGGACTTTTGCAACAGATATTCCACCACAAAAAATTTCAAGATCGATTCCTTTTTGGGACTAAAAAGAGGAGGGTTACGGTTGAAGAATGTTTGTTTTTTAACATAGTAATATGCAATTTTCAACAACTTTAACAGTAAAAGAATTCTTTCTCGAAAACAAAGTACTGAAACAATCTCCAGAAAAATCTGTACAATGTCCCCCAGCTCAAACTCAAATACAAATTTGCATATTACCGCCCCCAGGCAGATATAAAAACTAACTTTATAAAGTTGTTGAAAATAATTTAATAGAATTTCAGCATGAATTTCAGTATCATCATTGCTTTGTGGAATTGCAGGTTCATCAGCTGTCGTTGCTGTTGTTGAAGAAGTAGTTGTTGTGGAAGTGCAAGTATCTTCATTAATATATTGAAAGTTTGAGGTTGAATATGATTCAATAAATTGATTATTACTATTACTATTATTCATCCATTCTGATGTCATTCTTCTTTTATATAAAAAATCTAAAATAAAATAAAATTCAAACGTACAATGTCAACAAAGAAAAAAAAATTGTGAACAAAAAAGGCAACGTCGCGTAAAAAAAAGTTTTTGTCCCAAGCAAACTTTTAACAGAAAGAAAACCATAAACTTTTATAACCCAATTCATTTTTCTCAAAAATTCATATACATTCCATTTAAAGTCTTTTAATGTTAAATATTAAAGAGGGTAAAAAACGGCATATATAAACAAAATCGATGAAAGGAAAAAATAAATTTTGCCACCGGAAATTTTTTTCTTTTTTTTTCGTTATTCAATTTTTTGAATGAAAAAAAGAAGTAAAAAATTGTTGGAAGAAAATGCTGCGAGCAAGCTGCGCACAAACATTTTTTCAACACTGAAAAAAACAATGTTTTGCCAGCATTGCAAAAAGTTTGATATATTTTTTGCAATTTCTATTCCAACAATATACAAAAACTCTCTGACATCATCAACAACAACAACATTAAAAACATCAAGAATAACAGCAACAACGAGAAGAAGAAAAAGAAGTGTCCAACATTTTTTTCATTGTTAAAAATTGGAAAAATTCTATGTTTCTGTTGATGTTGTTGCAGTTGCAGTTGTAGCAATTGAAACAGAGCTGCATCATTGAGTTTTTAGCACTTCTTCTTTTTCTTTTCGCTTTTGTGTAAAAAGTTTTCTCTTTTTTGTTAAACTTTTTTTTCAAAGCTTCTACGTCAAAATTCTTGTTAATGTGTCAAACGTTTTTCTTTGAATGTAACTTACTCGAGTTTAAACTTTCTGTTTTTGCTTAAACACGACTGATGCATCATCAGCTGATGTTTGGTATGTTTTTAAGTTTAAAAACAACACTTATATAAAAGTTTATCAAAGATATTACCTTTTATTAAAAGAGTTAACAATTCGCTTATTTGTAAGATACTATGATAAATTGAAATTTATCATTTATCATGAGTTACTGTAATCAAAGACATCAAAATGAATTGGATTTTTTAATTAATGTGATTTTCGAAATATCTTTAATCAATTAATTGCCACTTTTTATTGTTAAATATTTTATTGAAATCCAGTAATATTACGGTATTACTGTATTTCCTTAAAAACATTAAAACGATTGTTTATTTACTTTTAATTTCTTGTTATAAACAAAAGGCTTAAAAAAATGTTGTATATAAATATGATAAATTTAAAAATTTAATTCTGCCCAATCAACAAATTCATTCATTTCCATAGTGATATTTCCTTCAAGATGAAAGACGAAAAAAAGAAAGAAAAAGTCTTTGACGAATTTTTTCTTTTTTTTAAAAAGGGCATCAATATGCCATTGTTTTTTGTCCGCAAGTGTGTCACACATGTTTTTTACAAGATGCTAGAGTATGTCTGTTTTTGCTTTCTTTTTGGGCACAATGAAGCATCGACATATCCTTTTTTTGGCATTATTCATTCTTTCTCAAAATTTTTTCTTCTCCGAAATTGTATGATGATTTTTTTGAATCTTTAATAAATTTTTAAGTAAAAAAGTACAAGCTTGATTTGGAAAAAAAATCAATGTTATTTATTTATTACACAAATAAAAAACGTAGCATTATTGCATTGTTAAAAATCCAGAAATTCAAGATCGAAAAAATTGTGTCAACAATAAATAAATGCTATTTTTGTTTTACGCAAATTTTTAATCTTTCTTGGTTTTTGGTTTTTTAGCGACTTGTAACTCGGTATGCATTCTTCTGCATCGTCCCATTTGTCATTCTTTGCATTTTCAATAAAAAATCAAACGTTTTTGTTCATTTTATGTATTTTCAAAAATTTTTTTTCTTCGAAATGTTCCAAATTTTTTGAATCTTTAATAAATTTTTTACCCAAAAAAACAAAAACTCCATTTTAAAAAACTAAATTTAAATTTAAATTTTACGCAAAAACAAGAATTAAATGACATTGTTAAAGTAATAATTTTTTATATTTTTTTAATGTTTTAAAAACTGAAATCAGACAATTTCTGGCCTTCATTTAAAAATATAGTTAAAACTAAAGTTGTTCATTTCCAATGAAATGGAAAAAAGGCAGTATTCCAAGCTACAGTAATATTTTATTCGAAAATTACCCTTAAAATTTAAGAAAGGACTGTTAAATATTAAAGGTAATCATTTTTGACTATTTGCAGTGCCATTTATTCCATATTTATCCCATTTTTCATGTTTAATGTAAAAACTTTAAATATTACCGTAACATTTCCCATGGAACAGGAAATGCACAACCCTATTTAAAACAATACCGAATTTTAAAAAATATGTGTCACAATTTGACAGTCAAATGTATTCAACGTAAATTTCTTTAAAAATTTAACATTCACATAATTTTTCAATTAAACAGAAACATACAAAAAATTGTTTAAATTGCACTTTGTTTTTTATGTATAACAGTAATTTTTTGATAATTTTTACGCGGTAAATTTTTTTTAAAGTGAAAAGAATAAACATTTTATTTAACAAATTTAAAAATGTATTTTTTGGATTCAATTTTTAAAAGTGTGTCACAAAGCAACAATAAAAAGAGTATGCCTGTTTCTATTTTCGCAATGAGGCTGTGACATCGCAAAACTTGACAACCAAAAATACAAATGCATGAAAAATATTTTTCATTGTCAAGGTTTTTTTGCCTTTCATCGTTTTTGAATCTTTAATAAATTTTTTAAGTTAAAAAAGCACGAACTGCATTTTGAAAAAGATGAGTTTTATTTATTTTTGTAAAAATTAATAGATAAATCTCATTTTTTTCTCAGTTCGGGGCATGTTTTAATCAGTGTTGTTGCGACTCCGACTCCGGAGTCGGAGTCGACAAAAAGTAAAAAGCACAACACTGGTTTTAATCAATTGGAAGAATTAACGCAAAGCATTACCAATCTATTTCTTTCTTGTTAATCAATGAAGGCGTAAATTATTATAAATCGTCATTGCTGAAATAAGAATGACCAATTTTAATTTAAATAAAATTTAAACTTTCTTTTTGTTGGCTGATAAACTGGTTTTTTTTGATAGAGTCGCAGAAAAAATTGATTGTTTTGTTTGCAACGTTTGTTTGTCTCTCCTTTCATCTTTTTTGACGTGTTTCTTTTATCACTTTTTTCTTTTTTACAACTATAAAATTGATGAACAAAAGTTTGTTGTGTTCAAAAAAAGTATTGTTTGAATATTTAAAAAATTTTTAAAATCTAACAAAGCTAGGATTGTCCCGATGGAGATCTTCGGGAGATTTCCACGGAAGATCTCCTGTAATCTTTCAGAAAAAAATTTTATTCAACATCAAAAATTTTTAAATTTATTCAACATCAAAATTTTTTTTTTTTTTTTTTTTAAAACATTTTGTATGAATTATCTCCGACAAAGTTTGTGCATAAAATTATTAAAATTCCTTGAATTCAAAATTATAAAACAATTTTTAAAAAATTTTGTCGTTAGAGTTTTCATGATAATTAATATTTTGGAAATATTGGGAGATTACAAGAGATTTTCAAGGAGATTTCACAATCTTAATTGCAGCAAAAAATTCGAGACATTTATTTTGGAATATTCATTGTTTCTTTACTATCTAAGATAGAAGTCAAACATGATAACTTTTGAAAACATTTGAAATAAATTTGAAAAATATTAAATTTTTTTTCCAAGGATATTAAAAATTTTAAATCAGAAGTATATCAACAAACATTTCATAGCTATCTATAAAATTTGTTTATTACTTTTTGTTTAATAAAGGATACTGTAAATTGGATTAAACATGTTTTTTGCTTTGATTGTTTGCTTTCATTTTTTTGAACAACGTGAAGCTTTTTTAACATCAAAGATACATCAAATATCACAAACATCTTTTATAATTTGTATTTTTCTAATTTTTTCCTTTTTACTTTATCCTCTTTTGCAATTTTTGATTAATTTTTTAAATTTAAAAAAAGTATTCAAAATTTGTCTTTTTTCATAACAAATTATGTGTAAAATTTATTTTTACTACAACGCAAAAAAAATATTTTGTAGTAGTAAAAACGAGAAAAAGCCAAGATTGATATCGATAAGGAGCTTCCCTGGGGGGAAAGAAAAATATCCCTTTCGGATCGGATCAAATAGCCATTTTTAACACACCCAACAATTTTAAAAAGAAGAAAAGGTCGAAAAGGAATTGCAAAAATGAAAAAGAAGAAAACAGATGTTGTTTTTTTCTTAAAATTGTGTTGGACAAAATGAATGAAAGGACATCATCGGGGGTGCTGGGCTGGGCAGTTATGTTTTATTTTATTTTACAATGCTACTGCCCACCCGCCTCAAGGCATTTCAAATTTATTTCCTCCGATTTTTATTATTAAACATATAAAATTAATGTGAATCAATTTTAAAAAATCAGTTTTATATTGAATCAAAAACCTTTTGGTACAAATACCGAAAATCTGTTATATTTATTTAAGACTCCAAAAAAAACAAATCAAGAGGGTGGAAGCAAGCAAAGAAAGAAATAAAGGTTTTTTAAGTGTCTGGCAGAAACAAAAAAAAGAAAGAGAAAAGAAGCAATAAAAAAACGAAGAAGCTCAAGTCCCCTGGATTTCTCCCCTTTCGTTTCCGTTGTTTTTTTTTTTTTTTTAATTTTGACAAGTGTTCTTCTTCTCTTTTTCATCGTCATCGCCAACCTGGAACAAGAAGCAGAGAGAGAAAGAAAAGAGATAAGTTAATGCAGATCGGGAAGAGAAAAGAAGTTTTCACATTGATTTTGAGGTGGCTAGTTTTTCCCCCCTCCAAGCTGATCCTATTTTATATACCTAAGCTTGTACAAAATGTTCTCTTCTTTCTTTCCAATCCAAGTCCATCCAAGTAGCTGCTGCTGCTTGTGTCTGTGTGTATATCCACCATCACTGCCATTCAACCAACCAGCTAGTCGAGATAGCCTAGATAGCTTGAAACTTTGAAGAAAAGCAAATCCCCGCAAAACTATTTGCCTCTTTTGCTTAAAATCGTTGCTTTTTGTTAGCCAGTTTCAATTTCGAGAAAAAACGTTTTTGATCGGTCCAAAACGAAAGAAAGAAAGATAGCCATTACCCTTCATTTTTTCATTTACCTTGAACGAAGGCGAATATCCCCTCCTTCCATCGATCGCTTTTGTTTTAAATTTTATTTTGATCGATTGAATGTTTTTATAAAATTGAAATAATAACAATAATAATAAAAATGGTCGAAACTCCAAGTATTCCATCACTTTCTAATCTTCTTCCAGGTAAGGACTATCACTGACATTTTTAGACTTGAAAACTTTATTTGTAATCATGATACTGTAACTTTTGAGACAAAAGACCTTTTTAAATTGCTTCCTAGAAATTATTTTTGCTTTTTTTTAAAGCATTTTTGGTTCAAAATATCTGAAGAATTTTGTTTATCAGTTATTTTTAGTAAACATTCTTTAAAAGTTTCAATATTTTTTGAGAATAATGTTTTTAAGTTTTTACAGCGTCTATAAAATTAAAGTGTACAAAATACTTTGGATTACTGTAATTGCACAGTTACAGTAAACTCAAAAAGTACAGTTGTAATACATTTTTTATTCTTTTGGGTTTCTTAATTTTGGATAGTAAGGTTTTTACATAAAATTAAATTCAATAAACAACAATTACTGTATGATAGATTTACAATGAAATTGGAATAAATTTATTCTAATTATTGTATTTTTAAACACAATCATTCCAATTTTTTATTTAAATTTTTTTGCTTTTCAGAAGTCCTGGCAGCATTATGCGATCATTTTTCTCAAGTGGAATGTGTAATGGAGCCATGCCCAAATTTAACTCAAGCTCCACATTTTCTTCTTGTTCGTTCCCCTTCAATTATTCATGCCGTCCCAGAATCATCTTTCACAGATCCAACAACTCATTTAACAGGATCAAAAAAGCTTGCAACAATTGGAAATTTTGTTACAATTGCAACTGATTCTTCCCCAGCAATTTTATCCTTAAGTATTTCATTAACCCTTACATCTTTAACAACAACAACTTCAACAATCCCAGATTGGCATTTATTACTTAAATCTCGACTAAAAAAATATTTGGATGATTGGAGTGATTTTTTAATTATTGAACAAGTTGGAAATCGTTCAAGACTTCATTTATTACAATATGGAAAATCTCCTGAAATTGTTTCCGCCCATGAAATCAAACTTTGGATTGTTCCCGTTTCAAAAGTTCATTTACCTGAATCTTCAAAAACTCCAACCCCTGATCCTGCAACAAATGGAGAGAAAAAGGTAGGTGTTTGAAAATGATAACATTTTTTGGCGCTTTTTTAAAAGTTATTGAAGTTTTTGTGATTTTGTTGGAATAGCACAGTGGTAGGGAATCAGATTAACATGCAGTAGGTCATGAGTTCGATCCCCATAGCCAAAATTTTAATTTTTATTAACATTTTTAATGTTTATTAACTTTGAAAGTAATAAATGCATTTCTAATGATTTTTAAGATTTATTAAAACAAATTTGAACCTGTTTTTTATAAATTTGTAAAAATTAGATCCAAATCCAGATTCTAAATTTCAAGACAATATTGCTTTTCGTATTTGTAACAAACAAAACTCTTGTCTGTTGTTATTGTGCGCAAAAAAACACTTATAAAAAGCTAATTTTTCTTACAGTTCAAAGTTAAAGTCAGAAATCCTTCAACACACGCAAGCTTAAGCCTTCCACCCCTCGACAGACAACCTCCTCCTACAAAAAAAACTTTTATTAACTCGATGAAAAATATATTTTTGCTAAAAATACCAATCAATTTTTCAGATTGTAAAGAAAAAAATTGTTAAAAAAATTGTAAAAAAGAAATCTGCATCAGCTGCGCCATCTCCTTTGCCGCCATCAACAGCTGATGGAAATGCCATGACTCCAGAACCTTCAAAATCATCATCTTTTGATCGAGAATCTTCTCGAAAATCCCTGAGTAATGGAGTTGATTCAAATGGTTCAACATCAAAAAGTGGTTCAAAAGAACCCTCACCAGAAGTTGTTCAAGAAGTTGTTGAAGATGTCACATCTGTTTCATATTTAATTAAAATGGGTCTTATTCCTGCTGAAGATGGCATTTCACTTAAAGATGAACATGTTGTTAAAAATGGTAATGATAAAAAGACTACCAATGGATATGATAATTTGATAAATGGTTCTGATAAAACCACTGATAAGGGATTAAACGGCATTGGACGAAATGGCATTAATCATGCCGAAACTTCAGATGAAGGATATTCTTCATCAAAAACGAATGGACTTCGAACAAGTTTAACAAATGGCATAAAAACAAGCCTTGATTCAGATGATTATGAACGACCAACTCTACCTTCAGAATTCCCTCCAAAAGGATTAACCCTGAATACAGCAAGAAAATTCGATGAAACTGTCAATGGCATTTCACCAGCTTCAAATACCATTGATGAATCGGATGCCAAATCTCTTTATTCATCAGTTTCTGAAACAATTTCATCAACAATTTCAGAAATTAGTCAAAATAGTGATCTTTCATCTCCACCTCCATCTTCACAGCTTCAATGCCCCCTTTCACCTGTTATCAAAATTAATGATCATCATTCATCAGAAGATGATGACATGAGTTTTTCATCTGTTCGATCATCCTCTGCTGCTCGGGCAACAACTTCACCAACTCGTTCAACAACTCGTCCATCAACAATCACTTCACCAATTAGTACATCCCCAACTCCAACAAATGTTTTATCTGGATTCCTTTCATCCGTTGCCTCCGGGCTTGGCTTTACTCGAGGATCTTCACCATCTGCATCAACCCGGCTTAGCACAACTGGGACTTTAACTCCAATTAGCAGTGACACAAATATCCCAGGCCGGATTAATGGCCTTCGACATTCTGATAGCTCTGAATGGTCCCTTCGATCAATCAATAATTCTTCAAGTGCCCTCGGGGATCGTCTATCTCGTCGTCGATCAAGTAGTACCCTTCGATCCCTTGGTCGTCGATGTTCACCCGTGCATGAAGTGGTCCAAGTTTCACGAGTTCGAGGAATGCCACAAATGCCTGTTCCAGCTTTACAAGAAACCCTCAAAACTTTATCCTACAAAGAACTTGGAGAAATGCGACGAGTCCATCCACATTGGGATGAACTTTGTGGGCAGCTTCTAAATAGTGGATATTATTCTTTAATCAATAAAGCTGATGTTTTGTTACAGGTATGTTTATTTGTTGAGCCACAAATGCAAATTTATGCAAATTTTAGGATTGTCAAAGACGAGTTCATAATGAAAAGGATCTTCAAACTGCGATAACAGCATTAACAAATTTACAAGTGCATGTTTTAAATCCGGTGGATATGATGAGGGCCCCAATGGATGAGGGAGTCCTTTGTTTCCCATATGGTCAACTTTTGGATAAAGCATTTGAACTTGTTGAAAGAATTGAACGAGTTGTGACCGGAAAGGATGATCCAGAAGTAAGTTTACAAGCTACAGTATACTCAAAAAAATAAAAATAAACAATTACTGAAAGATATCGAAATCTAGAATTTTTTTTTCGAAATTAAAATTTAGGCCAAAAATATTTAAATTTGTTATCAAAACATTATTATCGATTTTTCAAAATCGAAACTTCGAATTAAACCTCTTCAATTGATCCATAAAATCAGGATTTCATTAATCCCCTCTTAAAAAATGCCATTTTTAGACTGCAGTTTTGCCATGGCAAAGATTAGCAGAACTTTCCCGCCGGGCACAAGTTCATTATCGTCGATGGGTTGAGCCAGAAGTAGAAAAACGAATGAGTGAAGTTTCTCGGTTGCAAGCAACTGCTCGACTTCAACGAATTGATTCTTTTCTTGTTGAAACAACCGTAAACAAATTGGAACGAGTAAGTTTTATATTTTTTCAACAACAGGGATCTGTAACTGAAAATATGATACAGTAATGATATGCAAATTTTAGGATACTGAACAAGCCCGAAATGATTTAAGTTGGGAAATTGAACAACTTAAAACCCAAAACGCTCAACTAAAAAAAGATAACCGAGAATTAAAACAAAATCATTCAAGATTGGAGGGAAGAGTTGAAGCTTTAGAACGAAAATTCAAAACTGTTGCCCGACTTTTACAATGAAAATTTTTATTGTTATTTTTAAATTTTTTTCTAATTTTAATAATTCCATGAATACTCGTTAAGGAAGATAAAAATTTGGTTACTGTAATGATAAAAAAATTACCAAAGCGTATGCTGCTCAAATACAGTAATCTATTTTGTATTTTTCAAAACGAATATTTTTGTTTAAAAAATTATTCATTTTTTGTTTTCCTCAAATAAGTTTTGTTTAAAGATTTTTACCACAAAAAATTACTGTAGCTTAATAGTTTTTTATTATAAAATGGCAAAAAATTTAAAAAACCCCAGTGTATTTATATGTTTTTGGAAAATAAAATTCAAGTTTTCATAAAATCAGATAATTTTATTATTTATCAATCAAATAAAACAAACGAAAAAGTACTCATTGTAAATGAAATGTTTCATAAACTCAACAGATAAACACAAGAAACAGTAATAATTATTTTTTCACGAAAAATACACCAAATTTATTCCGATGATTGCAATTTTAAAAGTTGTTCCATACGATGTACCATAATTTCAAACTTTTCTTCATCTTGTCCTTCATAAGAGATAACCCGATTAGAAATATCAGATTCAACAATAGCATCAATCAAAGCATCCAATTGATTCTTGTAACCTTCAGAAACAGTATCATCAAAATCAATATAGATCATACCCTTGTAAGCCTAAAAATCAAAAATAAACAAACGACACACATATCTTCAACATACTTCCAAAAAATTTGAAAAGTTTTCAAATGTTAAAGTTTCACGAACATGAAACAATGCAAGTAATTCAAGATGCTCGGGATCATTAAGTTTTGCAATACTCTTGATTGTTGAAGTTAATTTATCATTATTGAAGCAACTAAAACATATAAAAAATTAATAGCAACAACTTCACCAAATACGTTTTCAACTTACAACAAAAAATTTTTAAGTTTTGGAACATATTCAAGAATTTCATCAATTGAAACAATACTTTCATCATTATTGATAACTTTAACATTTGCCATACTCAAACTTGCAACAGTAGAAGCCAAAATTTTGAAATCATCCAAGAATACAGTTTTATCAAACAATACAAGCCAATCAATTTCACTTCGATAAAGCTTTGAGCAAAGCACGGAAGTATAATTTGGATCAGGAATTTGATGAAGAAAAAGTTCACCAGTAAGCCAAATTTTCGATGAAAGTTTGTTGATATCAAAATCAATGCAGCATTTTCTTTCGTTAATTTTGCACGCTTTGAATCCCTTTGAACAAATTTTTGTATTACCATGAATTCGAGCAACAACAATGATAGGATTGACTTCAAAGAAGTATTTACAGGATTGAATCAACTTGAGATAACCATTTGCAGATAAAGGATTCTTTGCAATGTAGTAAATGATAGATTCCGGAAGGGAGAAAGATTGTTTAATAGATGGACCATCAGGCCATTGAATTCTTGCACGAGGGATTGTTTCAGAAGCAGCAACATCGGAAGTTATATCAACATCAGAAGCAGAGGAAGAAGTTGTAGCATCAATTTCTTCAGTCATTGTTTTTGTAGTAGAAAGCAGAAAGATATTAATCTGAAAAAATAATGTGTTTTTAAGATTACAAAGTATTTATTAATACAAACAAAAAAAGCAAGACACGCAAAATTCACGCTGAAACTTTTTGAAAGAAATTCGCACAAGCTTTTTTTCTTCTTTCATGAAAGAGATGACAAACCAAATCAAAAAAAGATGCTTCGAAACCATTTTCCTGCCAAAATTACTGTAAGTCGTGAATAGGGGGCACAGCGTAAAAAATAAATTTTAGATTTGGCATATAATTTTCATATATTTGGATAGCTCAAGATCTTCGTGATCTTATGGTATTTTTAGATTTTTTTTAAATTCAGAAGTCGAAATATAATGGCGATTCTGCGAAGCGCATTTCGATTGAAAATGGCGGAAAAAAAATTTGGAGGGGTGAGTAAAAAAATGGCGTCCGAGTGGCAGAACGCGCGCGTCCAACGAGCAACAGAGAAAAAAGGTGCATGGCTCGATTACAGCCGCGGGTTAAAAAAATATATGAGTTATCCAAAAATTGAATTTTATATCAAAATAATTTTAACAAGACTGCATGTTATTAAAAAAATAATTTAAGAATAAAATAAAGCAATATTAACCATAATATGCTCTTTTTTGTCGAATATTTATTTATTCACTTCAAAATATAAGTTTAAATTTGTTTAGAATGATCGTAAAAACAAGTTTTATGTACCAAAAAAGCCTAATATTTGCTGATTATTATCTACTGGATATCTGATACCTTTATTAGCTAAAACGGATTCTGAAGCCGGATTTAGAATCTAAAAACCTTTTTTTGGTAAAAGTAAAGGGGAAAAAATTTCGTTTTTTTTTAAAGTTTTTTTATTCCATTTTTTTGATTTTTGCACGCAAATGGTTGCAATTGCTAGATAATAACAAAATTAGTGTTTTAAAAGCAGTTACAAGTAAAATTAACAGAATTGTTTATTTCAGAAATAACTTTAAAAGCAAAAATGCTACTGTAATTGTGACAGGTAAATGGGTCGTATCCAGTTACAGTAATATTTCCCGCAAAAAATCTCAATTTTAAAAAACTAAATTTTCAAGTAATTTTTCCGGAAATTCAGGAGAAGGAAAATATCCAAAAAATCTTTCAATAACATGCAGGAATTAATTTATTATTGGTAGCTTAAAAGCTTCTATTTCTTGGTATGGTGTAAATAAACTTGTTATCCCTTGATAACTTTAAACTACACGAAAATACTCTAATACAGTGAAAGATGATTTTTACAAACTGTTATAGATGCAAGAAGTAATCGGATTACAGCTTATCAAGCATATAATTTTTAGGACAAAACACAAGACATCTGATAGATATAAAGTTTTTGATAGATGAAATTATTATTTATAAATTGTTTTTTCGGCTATAAAAACTAATCGTTGTCTTAAAAAATTTATTTAGTAGATGTTGCTTATTGAATTTGCAGATATAATTGACATAGTTGTTAAAGTTAAAGCTTCATTGCCATCAACGAATACAACAACTATTACAATCTCTCATAAATAAATGATAAGCAAAAATGATGGAGATTTAAATCAGTGATTATTATCTGCAATAATTTTCAATACTCCGCAAAACATTAAAAATAGAATACTATTAAAATTACTTTATTTTGTTTTTAATAATTTTATTCATAAAATGCAGTTTTGCTAACAATATTTTAAATAAAAATCCGTAGTTTGGAATCTGTAATTGAACTTTAAATCTAATTGTTTTATTTTATTACAAAAAAGAACATATTATTGTTAATATTGCTTTATTTTATTCTTCAATTATTTTTTTAATAACATGCAGTTTTGTTAAAATTATTTTATTCTAAAACTCAATGTTTAAATAACTCATATATTTTTTAACCGCGGCGGGCGTCGAACCTTTTCCTCTTTTGCTCGTTGGACGCGCGCGTTTCACCACTCGGACGCCATTTTTTTACTCACCCCTCCAAAAAATTTTTCCGCCACGCACTTTGCGTTTTTTGTTGAAAAAAAGATGATGGCTGTGCCCCCTAGTCGTGAAACCGTAAAAAAAATTTTATTTCATTGAAATCTTTTTATGCTTAACAAAAATTTTACAATTTTTTATTCAATTTTAAGTTTAACAAGGGTCGCCCCCGCTAAAGCGGGCGCTTTGTCACAAAGCGATAAACACTCGCATTGCCAAAATTACAACATTTTTAATCAATTTTTTGTCCACTAATCCTTCAACTTCTTTTCAAAAATTTATGCAAAACCTTTTCATTCTTTTTATAAATCATTCAAAAAGTATTTGCATATTATTTAAAGTTCAAAAATCAAAACTTTTAAATTTTTTGTTTTATGCAAATCTTATTCTTTCTTACGTAACACATTTTAAAGAATTTAAAAATTGTACAAAATTTTTTATCATTCTACAAATAAAGTTTTGCATTTATTATGCAAATCTTTTTCATCAATTTTTTAGCAAAATTTCAACTGACAAATTTAATTTGTTCCTGAATTATTTGCAGAATTATGCCATTGAAGTAAATTCAAACTTTTCAAAGTTTACCAGCTTATTTGTTTAAGCTTTTTTAACATAGCCCTCAACTTGCATTCATAACATATTTTTTGAGCAAATCTTGATTCCAGGCTTGTAGTAAATTAAATAATTTGAATTAGAAAAACAAAGTAACACAAATTAGCAAAAATTAGAGCCTTTTATGAGTATTCCAATACTGCCTCAAATCCCACCATTGTTTCATCAATACAACATCGGCTCCCTTCGGTCGCCGGGGCAGTTCATATTGCATCAAAGGCAACAAAAGATAATGATAAATACAGTAAAACAATATCCCAAAACCTTGTTAACATCTTTAATAACTAAACAAAATTCCATTTATACAACGTCGACTTCCTGCGGAAGCCGAGGCTAATCTACACTCATCGTTAAACATCTTTGCTCTCTCATCAACCACAACCTTTCGTCACGAAAGAATGCAGCAAATGGAAGACAATGAAAAATGCTGCACTATCATTCTAATCATTGCATTCTCTTTTCATTTGCATTCCACTTTCATCATTCCTCCATTCACTTTCTCTCTTCTCTCTCCATTCTTTCAAAAATTTGCATCTTTCCTTTCATTCTTTTTTGGATCTCACTTTCTCAGGCCTTTATCTCCTCAGGATGCCTACCTCCGGATGATGAGGTAAAACTTTTCATTATCAGCACCTCTAACCCTACATTTTGATACCAAATAATCAAACATAAAAACACGTTGCACATCCCACAGACATCCACATTCACAATTACACATTTGGGATAACTTTTGCTTGAAAATTTTTCACAACAACTTTTAGTTTCAAGGATGTGAAACATTTTTGCATCATTTTTAATAATGTCTAAAAACAATCGATTTTTTTTATTAAAAGTAAAATAAATCAATGTCCACTATGGTTTAAAAAGGAAATTAATTATGAAACAATTTTAATAATTTCGATCCAGTTTTTTGTTTTTGTTGTGCGGATTTTGGAGATTTTGAGCGTCTTAAAGTTCCAGATCGGGCAACATTTTTGAGGGACATTGAAAAGCCTTTTTGTCGTCGTTGAATTTCACTATCACTTGAATATAGCCTTGGGGAGGGGGAACGTTTTGAAGCTCTTTCTTTCATCAGCTGCTCAATTGGTTTATGAAGGGCATGCAAGACTTTTGAATGCTGCCCTGTGGCACATATCTCAGCAAATAGGGCAGAATACTTTTTTGCAAGTTTTTCACCATCTGATTCATTGACTTGTCTAAATTGAAAGCTATTACAATGTTTATAATCACAAATAGGAATTACCGATATCTTTCAAGATCAGATTTAGTTGCAAGTAAAAGGGTTTTATGATTTTCTCGAGCACAAAGAGAATGTTCAGATTGATGTAGGGCAATTTGTTGTAAAAATTGTTCTGCTAATTGAAAGGACAATCGACTGGTAATATCATAAACAACAACAAAAATATCCGCCCATGCCAAATATCGTGTTGCTGGTCGTTCCGCAGAATCTACAGTATCCATTAACCAAACAACTACAGGAGTTTGATTAATTGTTTCTTGTCGACAATAGGTATCTTCTAAATTAAATTAATTTAACAATTAATTATTCAATAAAAGAAAGTATAGCTACAATAACTATGAAGAATACAGCTTTAACCAAAAAATCAATACTTAAACGAACCTAAATCTGAGCAATATTCACCGAGGAACCGTTTGGTAATATATTTTACAGCAATTGCTAAAATTAAATTACTGTATTTACTCATTCCAAAAAGAACCTAGCAAATACCGGATTTTCCAGAAGATTTCATTCCAATTAAAGCTAACTGAAATGTTGGAGGCGCTGAAGAAGATGCCATTTTACTATTTATTTTTGCTGTTTAAATCCAAAAAATACAATTAATTCACACAATTTATTTACAAATATTTAAGCAGTTTTTTTATTATCACAGTTTATTTATTTTTTAATCAATTACAGTAATAATTTCAAGGGGTTCGGATGGATCTTTTGTTGGTATTGAAGAAGTTGAAGAAGAAATAAGTGTTTCAGGTGAAATAAAAGTTGGAATATAAAAGGTTGGAGATATATCAATGAGAGGATGTCGCTTTAAAAATGCAACAATAAAAGCATCATATGGATGAAAGAGAACTGAACAGTTGGCTCGGTTTGGAAGGGTATCTCGCGGTCGAAGGTGATCAAAAGAAATATTTAAATGCTCTTTTCCCGTTAAACGATTGAATGTTCTGAAAAAGAAAAAAAGGGATGGGATTAAAAAAGTGGCAAAAGAAGGGGCTTGTTTTAAACCATTTTCAATCAATCAAAAATGGCAAAACTTTAAGAAAATGGGAGATGGCTTAAACTTAATGGATTTATTGCAGGTTTTGTCTTAGGATTTTAAAGGCAAAACTGCAATAAAATTTGCATAAGTACCAAAACGAACATAAGTTATCAACAACTGTAATCCCCTACCGTATCTTCATATCACATGGCACTCGCCCGCGCTCTATTGCAACAATAATCTTTTCATCATAATTAAACAATTTTGGATCTAAGAATGGCGTAAAGGCTGGACAAATTGACATTGAACATGGCAATTGGGATAACAATTTTCGGCAAAGGTCTTGTTCTACAATTTTCATAATTACAGTATTTCTTCAACTTTCAAAAACTATAGTATTACCTGAACCATTTTTATTTCGATAATTCTTTTTAAATGTTTCATGCATTTTTCTTGGCTCAGAACAAAATTCCATTGTAATTGGCCGTTGATTTTTTGTCAAAAATCCATATCGAAATGATTCATGACATTTTTCATAGATTTCCAGTAACGCCGGAGAAGAGGGTCCATAAATTCCAACAATTTCAGAAGTTTTCCATTTAAAAAATGTAAAATATATTGGACCTGGAGGGGGTTGAGGGACTTGCTCCGTTCGAATGACATCATCTTGAGCCCATCGAAGCAGCAAAATATCATCATCTAACATTTGCATTCGAACCATTTTAAGTGAACGATATAAATGGGAATATTGAAAAAATTGTTGAACATTTCCATCATTTTTATGGAATTCAAATAAACTTTTCATTAAAAGTTGTTTCATGCCGGTATATGCTTCTGTGACAAGGCCCGGAGGGCAAAGCCTTTGATCTGGGGGTTCTATGAATTCTCCGATATCCGTGATTAACTCAAGCTTGCCCTCTTTTGTAACATTATAAATATACAGTGTTTGATGGTGAATTGAAAGAATGATAAAAGTCCTCTTTCGAAGATAAATACAATGAGAAGAGATAAGCCAATGATATTCTAGCTCAATTTTATGTACAACTTTTCCTGTCTAAAATATATCTTTTTATCAAAGCTAAAGAAATAAGTAATACTACTGTACCTTTAATGAAACAACATGAAAAATATAATGTTGCATATCATCAAATGTCTGCCTTGAAGATTCATTATTCTGCTGAACTAATGCTAACGGGACTGATGGGGCAACAATTGATTCCTGCTCATTATTATTGTAATTCAGCTGGGCAACTGGTGCAGCAGAAAATGTAATTAAAAAGTCATCATCTTCCAACAAAAATAAGGCATCCTTATGCAATCGATAATTCCGCCCTGATTCATCAATATTAATCATATGAAGATGCTTAAAAATGGTATAAAACATATCATTTGGTTGTACGCCTGCAAGGGATTCAACACCCATATATCTATAGATGATCAACTGATTTGGGGGTTGATCCATTGCTGCGATCATCATCTTTCCATTATGGGTGAATCTCAAAGGAATGACTGGTGGACTATCAACCCGCTCAACGGTTCGGGAAGGTTTTACAAGTAAATATGAATCAAGGGGGCCATCATACTCGGATTTATCATAGGTTCCGGTAAGCTTTCGACGCTTTGCAAATTCATGAAAAGTTCGAGCAACTTTTCCTTGCAGCGGTTTAAGTGGTTCATTGCTGCTGCTGTTTGATTTTTGGCTCATATTTCTTCAATCAAAAAATATGCAATTGGAAAAAAACAAAAAAATAAATGTATTTAACAGTTGTGAACTGCTCAACTACAGTAATCCATACACAGAAATAATTATACACAATTTATTCATATATAAAAAAGAAACTCTAAATTCATACAACTTTAATCAGCAGCAGCAAATTTCTATTTAGAAATCTTATTTGTTAAGACTACCATATCTAAACCAATCAGGTTTGTATTGACCCAATTGAACATGATTTTCATAAATTTTGTCATTCTTTCCATTCATATATTGCTTCCAATGTTCATCTCGCATTGCTTCATACCGTTTTTTCTGCAAACAATAATTTGATTGTTAAATTGAATCTATTAATATTTTGAGTAACCAACTTGTTTATCATGGGTAAGACATTCAGAGAAATCCCGATGTTCCAAATCACAATGAAGTCGGCCAAGTTTTGTACCAAATGCTTCCATGCAACGATAAAATTGAGCTTCAAAGAATCCGCATCGATTTGCTAAAAAAATAATTTATATAAATAATAAAATAAAAAGATAGAAACAAACATTGATTTGTCATTCCAAGTTGAAAGGAATCAGTGTATTTATTTTTGATCACCGGATTAATGGTGCTTAATCCATCAGGGGTGATATTTCCGGATGCCATGGCTAAAAATATGGATAAGATTGGATTAAAAATAGTTGTAAAAATTAAAATTTTATTTGAATGTTTTGAAACAGAAACAAAAGTTTAATGTTGGATAAAAAATATTTGAAGCAGAAGACTAATGGCATTTAATGGCATTTTGCCAAAAGTTTTTTGGATGTTGATTTTTTGTTGAAACTGGATTTTGTTTTCAGCTGTAATATCCGATCTAATATATTTGAATATTTAATTCAAAACAATTAACAAATACCTAATTGGTAGAAGCATGACTTCCAGATTAAAATTCTCATTTAATCCGGAAGTCGTATTTTTTTAGTGTAAAAATGGACTTGAAGTTTTTGGAAAATAATAACGTTGCATATTTAACTCATGTCTGTTAACAGCAGACTACATTTTTTATTACAGCTTAAATTAATACTGGTTTTGCTCAAAATTGAAATAATGTTTTAAAACAACTGCAATTACAGTATTTTAACTGTTTAAACAAATTACAGTATCCTAGAAGACAAAATTGTTTCATTGCAGCTCCATTAAAATTCTTCTTTTGAAAGAATTTTAAGATTTCTATTTTTACTCATAACCAATTTATCATATTCTTATAACCGTTTCTGCTGAAGTTCTATTCTTCCTTTCTTTTACTTTTTACAAATTTCAACTCTATGTTTTGTAGTCATAAATTTTTCTCCGATTCCTTTTTGTTTTTTTGTTTATGCGTGTGATAAATATGTATCGTTTTTCTTTCTCTTGGACTTTCTTTTCTTCTCCTTTTTTATACCCATGAAATAAAACCATTACCTTTTTTTGCAGGAAATGTTACTTCGCATATTTCAAAGCAGCAGAACATTGGACAAACGAAGACTTCATATTTTATTATATAGGCAGCAGCAGCACCAAAACATTATTTTTCCTTCTCCTTCTTCATCGTCTTCAGCAGCAGCGCCAACAATCTTCAGTCATTTATTTCTTTCTCAACCAAAACGTTGCATATCAAATTCATCGAGTTTACTAAAAAATAGCAACAGAAAAATGGTTCGTTTTTTTTACTTTTTTTTATAAATCTGTCATTAATCTTTATAAATTTTTAGTCTTTAAATGAAGAACAACGAAAAGAAAGCTTACAACCACTTTTAAAAAATGGCTGGCAAATGGTTGATTCTCGAGATGCAATTAAAAAGCATTTGGAATTTAAAGATTTTAATGAAGTTCGTTTTTTATTTTTCAATGGTATTTTTCAATGTGGTTTTAGGCATTTGCATTCATGACTCGTGTTGCCTTGAAAGCTGAAAAAATGGATCATCATCCTGAATGGTTTAATGTTTATAATAAGGTAGGCATATTTTATTGTGGATATCTGCAATAGGTTACGGTAATGAGTTAAGCAGCATTACGGTATTCGTATGACTACTGTAGCTTTAAAAAATATTACGGTATCCTTTTTTTATGCTGCAACTGTTACAAACGTTTCTTTACAAAATGATTACTGTATTCATGCTACAAATAATTATGTGTAAAACTTTTTTAAAAACACTTTCTCTTTTTTTAGGTTGATATTACCTTGAGCAGTCATGACGTTAATGGCCTCTCCGATCGTGATATTCGTCTTGCTCGTTTTATTGATACTCTTGAAAAATAGATTCTTACTTTATTAATTAATTATTTCAAAGCATTTTTGTTATTATTAATAATTATTTTTGTAGTTTTACATATTTTTTTCTTCGCTTGAATCATATACTTTTGGTAATAAAGGTGCCCGTCGCTTTTCTTTTACTTGTGAAACAACTTTTTTTGTTGTTTTAATATTATCCAATTTTGAGAAATCAAATGGTGACACAGGATTATACGCGTTACCGTGGGCATATGCGTATGGAGAAGTACCTAAAATCTGCATAATTTGAAAGTTTTTTTGGGAACAAGTTCAAACCTTGTTCAAGTGCCCCGGAAAGTGGAACCCTTACACCGGCACCATTTGTTCCTACGGGAAGTGGAAAATCAATTCCACCAATCATAAATGTATCATCACCTAAAATTTGCTTAAACGTTATTCAAAATGCTACTCTAAAAATACCTTGTTCAACTTCAACCCCAACAGCAGTATAATGAACAAAGGGATTACAGTATGGTGGTTTACATCGAATTGGTTCATATCCATATGGAAGTCGACCAACGGTGACTTCTTTTGCTTCTTCTAAAAATAAAAATGTTGGAGAGGGATACGGTAGAATATATACAAATATTACAAACTTCGTGCTTTTCGGAAAGCAGGATTCTGATGTAACAATGCTAATGTTTCAGGTTTAATATTTAAATGATTTGTTGGATGTACCATGTAACCAACCTGTATAAAAATAAAATCGATTATAAAATCGATTGAAAAAAGGGTTCAAATTAATGAATGAATATGTTTCATAGTTAAGTTCTAAAGCATTAAAAACGCGGTTCTTTTTAAATGAAGGAACATGGTCTCGAAGCATCTATTTTTAAAATTTTGTTTTCGAAGAAACTTCTTTTTGTTGAAAGAAGAAAAAAAGCTTGCAAACTTCTTTCTAAAAATTTCGGAGTGAATTTTTCATGTCTCGAGTTTTTTGTTTTTATTTATTAAACGTGTTGTGTAATTTTATAAATATTTTATATTTTTAGGTTAATACTTTTTTGTTACAATAAAAATGACTGAAGAAATTGATGCTACAACTTCTTCCTCTGCTTCTGCTGTTGTTGATTTAGCTTCAGCTGCGGTTCTTCAAGCAATGCCTCGCCAAAGAATTCAATGGCCTGGTGGTCCTTCTATCAAACAAATTTTCTCCTTTCCGGAATCTATCATTTACTACATTGCTAAGAATCCTTCCTCTGCAAATGGTTACATGAAGTTGATTCAAACCTGTAAATACTTCTTCGAAAAAAATGCTATTCTGGTTGCTGCACGAATTCGCGATGGTTCATTAATTTGTTCAAAGCCACGTGAAGAATGCAAGGATAATAATGGAGAATGCTGCATTGATTTTGATATCAACAAACCTTCATCGAAAATTTGGCTTACTGGTGAACTTTTTCTTCGTCAAATTCCTGATCCAAATTATCCTGCCTTGCTTTGCTCAAAGCTCTATCGAAGTGAAATTGAATCGTTTTCATTAAGTGGAAAAACTGTATTTTTGGATGATTTCAAATTTTTGGTTCCTTCTGTTGCACGTTTGCATATCAGAAATGTTCAAATTATCAAAAATGATGAAAGTGTTGTTTCAATTGATGAAACTCTTGAATATCTTCCAAAGCTTAAAAAATTTTGTTTGTAAGTTGATTCAACATGAATTTTTAATTAAATTACTAATATTATTTTTTAGTTACTTCATTAATAATCAATCAACTTCACTCAAGAGTATTACAAAACTTAATAATCTCAAACATCTTACTCATATCTATTTGTTCTGTATTCCTGAAATTTATAGTATTGAAGATGTTTCAACTTTTGTAAAGGTATGTTTTTATCGAAGATATGTAGTTGTAGTTGTAATTTATGATTTTCAGGGTCACAAAGATATGAAGATTTGTCTTCATTTTCATCGTAGTATTTCTGAAGATTACAAAGATCAATTGGATGCTTTAATTGATGCTATTATTGAATCTGAAGTTCGTAATCAAATTATTGCATATCGTGGACAAGATGAAGAAAAGTGCAAGATTATGAAAGATCGGTGTAAACATTGAATCCTTTAATTCTTACTTGTTTTATCATTTTGTTTTGTTAATTTTTATAAATAAAAATTTGTTTTTATGAAAACGATTTACTTCTATCTTATTATAAAATTAAATGTTAATTAATGAGTTTTCTTTTGCTGTTGTTTACTAGGAAAACATACAGTAATGGTTTTTTGTTGTCTAAATAATTACGTATGTTCTAAAACTTGTTTTCTGGTGTTCGATTAAAACTGTAGTTTTTAACATTTTTCTTAAAATGCAAAACCAACCTTTGCATCAAAATTAATATTTCCGGTATACAAATTTCCATCCATGTCCCAATTACCCCAACCAGGAATTGGAACATTTACATCACCAGCAAGTGACTAAAATATTGAAGTACAGTAGTTATAAGAGTTTGTTTTTAAACATTAGATTTATTGTTGGTATCCTTATTGATTAAAATAAACTTACAACTTTATTAGCGGGATTTAATTCCATTCCAGTATTGAATGAATCAGTAAATGGAAAAAGTGGAAAATTATCAGATGTAATTAAATTTGGAAATTGTGCATTTGCATCAGTTGGAACAACAAGGGGCAAATCATTACCGTATTTTTGTGGAGAAACTGAAAAAAGATATGAGTTGTAGAAATTTGCATAAAGTGTCTATGAGGAGCTTAAAGGAAAAAATCTGGAATACTAGAATCTTTGTACCCCATCAAGGACGTCAACAGGGTGATACTTCCCCTCTAAAATCATAAAAACCCTTTGATCTTTTACCGCCATCGGCAAAATATCAAAGGCTTGCTCTCTCAAAATAGTTTCTATCCTCTCGGAATGCTGCTGATTTCCTTGTACCTCACAATTATTAAAACGCCGAAAATTTGAGATATAAAAATTTAAGCAACAACATTTTACCAAATATTACTTATTACTGAGATAACGATAATAAAATTTAGAAATTCAGAATCTTCTGCCTTGAAAATAGGAACAACAAAGAAAAAAAAGAGAAATTATGCAAATTATGGTTACCTTTTGAAATTGCTCCAAAGTGGCTAGATTACAGTATTCTAACAAACAATGAAACAAACAAAAATCTGCATAAACTCATTTGTTTTGGAGGTTCATTTTTTTCAAAGAAATGACTTTTTCTTTTTTGTAATTTATTCTTCATATTTTTGCAGAGTAAACGAGAGAAAGAAAAAAGAAAGAAAAATGTTTGATGAATTGTTTCCTGCAAAAAATTTTCTTCTATGGTTTTTTCATCCTTTAACTGGTTCAATTTCAACAGGAATATTATTATTGATTGCAATTTCGACATATTTTATACCAACATGTACAAAAACAAAATATCCACCAGGATCTCGAAAACTTGGTAGTGGAGGTTTAGCACCTGCTGGAGGAGGAGGAAATGGATATGGTGGATATCCAGGTGGCATAAAATCTTCAACTTCAAAAGAAAATGCCTCAATTGAAGATGCAACAAAAACAAAAGGAAGCAGTGAAAAGCCTAAAGCAAAACCAAAGAAAATGGATAAAGAAGATCCTGCAGCAGCAGGAACTGGAACAACTGGAACATCTGGAACAACAACTCCAACAAAGAAACCAAAAAAGCAATCAAAAGGAAGTGGATCAAAGCGACAAAAGAATAATAACAATGGAAATGGAAGTGGCTCAACTCGTGCAAAAAATCCTCATCATCATAAAAAAGGTGGTTCAAAAGATTCTGCTGATAAAATTGATCATCAACATTCTCCTCCACCACCTGAGCAGCTACAACAACATAATAAGAAAAAACATGATGATGAACAAGCTGAAGATTCTAATAATAATCCTGATATTGTTCCAAATCCAACAACAGATCTTGAAAATTCTTATGCTGCAACTGCAATGATTCCAGCAAATCCTCAACATCAACAAAAAAAGACTTGCTATAAACGATATGGAGCTCTTGTAGATCATACTCAAATGGGTGGCGTTGATGATAATAGTAATACTGAATCAACTGATTTAAGGTTTGTATTTTTTTGAATTTTTGATATCCTCATAATGAGAAGGGGATCAGGGCTCTGCGAAATCGAAATATCGATTTCGATTTCGACGATTATTTCGATTTCGATTTCGTTATTTCGATTTCGATCGTGAAATTTTAATTTCGATTTCGATATTTCGATTTCGGTTTTTTGTCCAAAATTCGAAATCGAAATCGAAATTTTTCATTTTACAAATAAGCTAAAAGAAGAGCTAAAAAGCCACGGAAAAGGTCATAGTAGATCATTTATGGATGAAAATAGACATAAAAATCCTTCAACAGAAGATTTGAGAACTTTAAAAATTTTTGAAGAAAAAAAATTTCGGTTTCGATTTCGATTTCGGAGAAAAATATCGATTTTGATTTCGATATTTCGATTTCGAACGGTCCAAAAAATATTTCGATTTCGATATTTCGATTTCGAACAAACTGGAAATTATTTCGATTTCGATTTTTCGATTTCGACTTTTCAAATTTCGATTTCGCAGAGCCCTGAAGGGGATTAAGAAAGTACTGTAAATACTGGGAATTTACATAAGATTATTATCGGGGGTTGTCCAGATCTAACGTCAGCAATTTTCTGGGGGAAACTTATGATTATACCTAAATTCTGAAAATCTGTCGTTGACCTTGAAAGCGGCAAAGATCAAAGAAAAATTCAGTCGAAAGGTTGGGTTAAAAGTATTTGTATTCTTTCGGTAACGTCAGATCTGAACAACCCCTGGGGCATTTTGAGGAAAAGAGGTTTTATGAAGATAACTAAAACTATGTTTTGATATGAAGTAATATGCAAATTTGTAAAATGGAGGAACCGATCTCCTTCTTTAAAGTTTTTTTTGAAATATTTTGGT
This sequence comes from Panagrolaimus sp. LJ2414, assembly GCA_024447195.1. NCBI lineage: Eukaryota > Metazoa > Nematoda > Chromadorea > Rhabditida > Panagrolaimidae > Panagrolaimus > Panagrolaimus sp. LJ2414. Next base: position 889,373 of record JAMRXY010000092.1, on the reverse strand, counting down.
CTAAAATGTCTCTAGTTTTCGGTCTAGAGTTTTCCAAGAAAATTTTTCATCAAAGAGGAGATAAACTTCAAACTCTTGCAAATTTGCATATTATGACCACCCATGTCTACATCGTATATGGGCATGGGCGCGCCCATATACTATGTAGAGCCTGCAATCGCTATCTTTTTTTCGAAGACAGAACCTTTAAAAGAGGCCAAAAAAGTTACTGTAATCTACAGTATGTAGATTGTAAGAACGAGTTTTAGTATTATTTTATATTTAATCAATAATATTTTTCAGGACACCAAATTGGATGAAAACACCAACCTATTATCGTCAGAAAGCAGAAGTAGATAAAATTTTGGATCAAAAAGTTCATTGATAATTTTTTCATTTTTCGTCTTCAACTTCAAAAAACAACAACTGCTGCAATTTTCTTCTTCTTTTATTCAATAAAAAATAAAATAGTGTAACTGATTGTAGAATTTATATTATGTTGATGTATCGAAATATATTATATATAAAAATAAATACTTGAATATATTTTATAAAAAAGTCTTGAATTCAGCAAACTAACCTTCTTTCTTAATTACAGACAAAAAAATTTAAGAATCTAAAAACAAAAACTTAAACATTCAAGAACGAGATTAAACTAGGTTAAACAAATCCGGAAAAGATTTTTTTCTAAAAATAATAATTTAAAGAGAGATAAAGAACGGATAATCCTTATCACTTTTTTTAATTATAAATGAAAGTTTAATTTCTTCTTTTTTCGCTCTCGAATTTTTATGAAAGTGAAAGTTTAAAACTTTTTTTAATCCAAAAAAGAGAAAATGAGATCAGTCGAAATTCGACGATGGTCAATTTTTTGGATAACCGTTTCAGCGTTTTGTGTTTTATCAAATGCAGGTAAGAAGATTTTGATAGAAAAGGTGTGAACTCGACTAAATTTCATGTATCACTAACTACCGTAACTTTTTATCATTTTTTCGTTTTTTAGAATACAGTGTCCGACTTGCTTTTATTGATATGACTCAAATGAAATCCTTCTCGCAGCCATTAATTATTCCAAGAAGAGTTAAGCGACAAGCTTGTAAGCATACCCTATTATACTAAAAAGATATAGGTTTTCGATGCTTTGTTCAGATTTGTTTAGGTGATAAATTTAAAAGTACCATATCCCAGGAGGGATAAAAAAATTGGCTTTGTTATATCAGATCCTCCATTTAGCTAAGGATTCTGGAGAGGGCATTCGAAAACTTTTTATTTATAAATTAAATTTTAAAAATTTCTGTGTAAATTTAGATCCCCCAAATCCGGCACCTTTTCAACCGAGAATGGAAGATTATAATTTACCGCCGCATTATCAGGTTTGAAGAAAATATTGTTTAACAATTTGTAATTCGCACAAGCTCAAAAATTTATCAACTGTTAAAGAAATAATTTCATTGTAGGATACTTACTTACAGTAGTCATGAGTATTTCTGTTACTGTCATCCTCTTTAAAGTTAAGATTACTGTAGAGTAAATAATTGGAAATTTTCTTATGTTTTGTTTTAAATCCTGCAAACTTTTCTTGATCAAGAATTATTGATCAATTAAAACATTCAAAGAAAATCAAAAAAGTGCCATAATTTTTGAAATCTTTTTTATCAAATAAAATTTGATCAAGAATTTTGATAAAAATATAAATATATTGATATATCACCAAATGGAAAGCTTGTTTTTTTCATATTTCTTGAATTTCTAAAAATGGAAAAAAAGAAACTTGTTTCGACGTAATCGAGTTTAAAAATTAAAAGATATAAACAACAATTTAAAAAAACTAAAAAGCTTGATAACCTTTTTATAGCCATATCCGGGTCGAGATGCTTCTTCGTTGTCACCAATTTTTCCAATGACTTCAACTTTCAACAATGGATTAGATGTTAATCCTGGGCGGCGGCTTACTGTAGAAGGAAATTTAAATGTTCCGATTTTAGGTAGGAATCGGCACAGGTTTTTTTGGATTCTTTATGATACTGTTTCGTTCTTTTTTGTTTTCGCGTTTAGACATTTTTACCTAAATTTTGTCTTGACACGATTTTTAGCAATTTTATTAAAGTTTGCATAAAAAACATTTTTATATGCAAATTTTTTTAGGTTGGGGTGTCTGGGATTACAAAGGTGGTGTCCGAGCTGGTGCTGCAAATACCCGAGTTGGTTTTGGTGCTTTGGGAGCTCCAACCAATATCTTTGGAATTTCCCCTGAAACCATTGAAACTTTGGCCTCCGATGAACTCTTCAATAAAGCTCGGGAAAAGATTCCATCAATCCCAGTTGCGGTCTTACCCGGAAACTTTGTCCCTGTTCGATGTAAACCACCCTTCTGTAATCCCTTCGTTCACAATACCGCCTTTGGGGTTGATGTTGAACCTGGGGATGATGTCCTCTTTGATGGCGGCCTTGATTTCCCTCTTCCACTTGCACCCTCAGGGGTTGGGGTTCGGATTCCAGTTAGTGGTGGGGTTTCAGTTGGAACTGATCCTCTTCTTATCACCTATGGTCATGGCATGGGCCCTGTTGAACCACCAAATTTTAAATCTGCTGCTGAAAAGAAAGAAGATCGAGAAGAGAGAAGATTAATTCCAAGTAAAAAAAATTTGGTTAATGCTCAATAATTAATTGTGATTAATATTTGATTAATTTGGATTACTGTAATAAAATATAAAATTTTATCTTAATTTCTTGAACATTGAAAATTAAACAAAAAAATTGCCTAAATCCGATGTCAACAAAAACTCCAAATTTTCGAAAAAAACTCTTCCTTTGATATTTGCCGCTTTTTAGGTAAGCATCAAATTTCAGCTTTCCACCTGCAAAACTTCTTCTGACGTCAGATCTGGGCAATCTCTAACATTTACAAGATTACTGTAGCATCATAGTCACTTTAATAGTTTTAGAAAAAACCTTGAAAAAATTGTGACGTAAAAATTCTTTGGATTTTTTTTGCGGAATTTTTCTTCCATAATGAAAAATGCAGTCTTAAAAAAAGTGATTCATCTTTGATTTTTTCCTTTCTTCGATCACAAAACTTGATGTCCAAAAAGCTGTTTTTGGATATTTGCATTTGATTTCAAACTTTGGAAAATTATTTTTATTATTTGATCAAAGCTTTTTTGTTTCAATTAAAATTTGTTTGGCAATTTTTTCTTATTTTAAAAAGCCAAAATTCAATTCGTTTTGAAAACACTTTTTTTGCCATTTTCAAACAAATGTTTTTTTCTTTCTTGCGTTTGAAATCCGGTTTATTGGATTTTTTTCTGAATAAATAAATAAATATAAAAAATAGTAATTGCGAACTTGCAAGAAACAAAATCAAATAACGATCAAACAAAAAATGAAAGAAAACGAATAAAGAGATATCTCTTTTTTAAGTAAAAAAGTTTTAAAAGATAGCTATTGTTTTTTAAATGGAGGTTTAGGCTAAGGTATTATTGGACCATTAAATTTGCATAATTTTTCTTTTACTTGGTTGATGCTTTATTGCATCATTTCAGAATCAGAAACTACATTTAATGAAAGAAATGGTCAGTGATCAAAAGAAAGGAAAATCTTTTGCATTTTTTATGAAGGCAGGTTTTTCTTTGTCTTTTCATTCATCCTTTAAAAGCAAGAAAGAAAAGTGATAAAGATTTATTGAGCGGTTATTTTTTTGATGTTATGCAATATAGCCTTTGTCCATTCCAAATAAAAAACTATATTGCGCAGTTTTTATTTTTAATTGTTTTTTTCCTTGCCCTAAAGGCATAAAAAAAGAAAGAGAAAGGATAGTACCCGCAGGCGGATAATATGGATGAATGACACAAAACAAAAACATGCTTTTCAGCTTTATCATTGATATGGGGACATTGATAAGGAGTTCTTTTTGGAATGAGATAAGCCCCGGAAGGCAAAAAATACAGAAAATGATATCGAAAAAAGTTATGGATAAATGATGCTTTTATCCTTATCACAGATACATTTTTTTCTTTGAAATAATTTTTTTAACAGAAACAAAAAGATAAAAGAAAGGATATCCAAGGTCATGGTTGAGTAAGTGATTCAACAATGAATACAAGTTTTTGCATAATCATTAATATTCCTCCTCCCCATAAGGATTCAATTGGGATAAAATGCATAAAAAGGCTCATGACTGGTTTACTTTTTATGCATTTTATCAATGAACAATGCTTTTTTTAGTTGCCTTATCATTGATATATATCTTCTTCATTGATATGCAAATTTTTAAAAGACAATAGGGTTCATGGATGATAGCTTGGATATATATAATTTTCTCTTATCAGTGATATCTTAACCCCTTCATAGATATCACTGATATTTTCTTATCTTTTATTGATATGCAAATTTTGAATAGGTTTATTGTTGATAGGTTGAATATATAATTTTCTATTGTCACTGATAATATCTTCACCCCTTTTTGGATTCCAAAATAAATGAAACATTTTATCACTGATAAAAGTGTCAATGATGAAACACTTCTGATCAAAAATGTGAAAACCAAAGATGTCCATTTTACTTTTTTCCCCATTCATTTTCTTTCTCCCATTTATTTATCTTTTATCTTTTTTAAAATATAAATATCCAATTTGGCTGCTGCATCTTTTTGTCTTTGTCTCTAAATGGAATAATGAATCTCGCAAAAAGCAAAAAATTCCTTCAAACAAAACAAAACGTGTTTTTTAAAACACATTTTTCTTCGAAAAACTCTTCTTTTTTTCACGTTTTTCTTTTTTTTTTGAAAAATGCTATGATTTTTACCATAAAAAACTTAAAAAAAGTGATTTACGTGTTTGATTTTTGTTTTAATGGAACTCATCACTTTTTTCTTTAAAATAAAAATTTGCTTTTTAATCCTTTTTTTGGACCCCCAAGTGGACTTTGAAACTTTGATTTCTTTAATTTTTCAAAGCTATCAAAAATGAACGGTGTTTCAAGAGGAATTTAGGTTGAAAATCAATTGAAAATGTTTGTGAAATATTTTTAGCTTTGTTTAAACAGAAAATAATGGCACAGTCAAGAGCATCAGCACTATTTTATTTTGGAGGGGACAAAAACCATTTCAAGGGCCTCCTATGATCTTGTGCCGGTTACGGTAAAAGATCAAAGGATTTTTTAGATACCGCCGCTGAATACTTTCCTTTGGGATCGTACTCAGCTGGCGTTAAAACCCTGAAAATTTGCATATCTTTAATGTTCTCAAGAGTACCATTACTTTGCATTCAAACAAAACAGAAAACATTTTAGAGCTCATTTAAAATTTGAATTTTTTCCTTGAATCTCCTAATTTTTGAAGTCTTTTTTTTGCTTTTTCAGCGATGAATCATTTTTGTATCCATCAAAACTTCAACGTTTTTTTCTGTTTTGATTCTTTCTTTGATTCCTTCATTTTTTGCCCTTGCCCTTAGTTTATTCTTTGAAAATACATTTTATATAGATTTATGCATGTATTCAAATCTTATCCCGTGTAACACAAAAAATACGTCAAAGTCCAGTTTTTCTCCCTCCTCTGTCTTTTTTCCTTTTTTTTTCTTCTTTTTCTTTGGCTTGGCTTTGATCCAGCTGAAGCAGTTTCGCCCCCCTCGAGGCAAAAGAAGAAGAAGAAAAAAGGGGACTGTCAAACACACAGAAACAAAAATTTCAGATGCGTCACAGCTGCCATTTTTTTGTGGTTTAAAACTTTTTTCAAAAAAACAGTCATTCAAATTTCTTGTTATGCTTCAACAAAAAATTAGTTACAAATTTGAATTTCTTCTTCCTGCTGAGTTTAATTTTTTCAACTTTAACCTTTCAATTTTTTTCTGAAGCTTTAATTTTTTTCAAAAACCGGAAACCTATTTTTTCCAACCGGTTTTTATCCTTGAAATTTTTACGTAATTTTTTGATTTTCTTTGAGTTTTAACTCTTTCTTTGTCCTTTTTTGCAACGGTTTTTAAAAGTTTTATTTTATTTGTTTGAAACAGTTCCGTAACAAAACACTTGTTCAAAACTTTTTTAAATATATATATTTCTTTGTTACATCAATATATAAATTTTCCATTTCCAAAATGTAAGTGTTTTTTGCATGTTTGGGGCATGGCAAAAAAAAGATAGAAGAAACTGACCGGTTTTTTTGGTATTTACAAAATTGGGAGAAAAAAAATGGGAGGAAACCAAAGTAAAATTCTTTTTTAAAAAAACATAATTTTTGAGATGTTCTTTCCTACCTTTTTTTTGCAATTTTTCTGTTTTTATTAAATTAATAAAAAATCAAAGAACAGTCTTGTTTTACTTTCTTGTTTGTAAGTTTTGATCGGTTGAAAATGAAAATGAACGACAAAGTTGAACGGTTGTTGTTATTGTCTGACTTATTGTAATTGTAAAAAACAGAAATTAAATGGTTCCATTTTGTAACGATAGTTTTCGAAAAAGTGATTATTATGTTTTTGAATACAGTTTTTTTAGTGAATTTAATTTCTGAAAAAATGTTTTACCTAATTTAAACTTTTTGTTGACAATACCAACTTTGTCAGAATTACTGTAACTTTGCAACTCCGATGCCGCAGTTGGAATTTATCCCTCTAATAGATCAAAGACAAATATGCTGCTTTTCGAGGTCGATCTAAATGATCGGGCACAACATTGAATTTTATTTATACTTTAAAATTAATTAAAATTTCTTACGTAATATATGTTCTTTTGTAAATTATTGTTACAGTAATTTTGATGAAGATGGTATTTTTAAAAAAATTACTGTATCTTTAAGGTTAAACATTTTTAAAAAAGCTTGCGAGGATTTGACCGTAATCCAATTACTGTATTTTTACGAGTCTTCAGAAACAAAAAAATTTGGAAGTGAATCCACTTTAAAGCACCCCCGCCATTTTTTGAGCTTAAATATATTTTCATTTCCTTTTGATTTTCAATATCCCATTTATCCTCCCTTTTTATGATCAATTTATCACTTTCAATATTATAAAAAACACGATTGCATAAAACTTCTATTTATTTATCTGTCTTTTAATTCTATGAAAAATCAGATGGCCGATTGCGATCGTGGTCATTTCATTCATGATCCTTTGGACCTTTTTTCTCTCTCTTTTGCAAAAAGGAAAGGGGCCCTGGCCGAGGGTTTCAGAAAAAATGATTCAATTCTTCGTGTGCCTGCTCGCTTGCTTGAAGAAAAGAAAGAAAAGGCTTTAAAAGATCTCTTATTCGAAAAAAAGAATCTCTCATTGGATGTTGTTATTCCTGTTGTCGTTGCATGCCTTGCCTTGCTTTACCCCCACATCACCATCACCAACCTCGAAAATCGAAGAATAACAACCGGATTTTTTTGGACGGCAGCAGCAGCAGCCTTCATCAGCGTCAGAAGAAGTAGAAAAAGAAGGACACGCCTGACGCTTCTAAAAAATTTCTTGCTTTTCTTTTTTTACTTCTTCTTCTTCTGGCTACTGCAGCTCGGCTGCTACAGATATCTTTCTTTTCTTTCCTTCCCCTTCTCAAAAAAACTATCATCGCAATCGCTGCCGCAGCCCCAGCTTCAGATATCTCTTTCCATTTCTCTTTCCTTCTCTTTCCTTCTTCTTTCTTCGAATCTTTGAACAAAAAAAAAGTTTACGAATATCAAAAAAAGAGATACATTGGCTTTCAAAAAAGAAAAGATCTCCTTTTTTTTTCAATTGTCCGGCGGCGGGCCACAAAAAAAAACCGATGATTTTATTGCGTTCAAAATCCTCTATTTTTATTACACATTTTATATATGTTTTTATGTATGTTTTCAGATCTTTTTTCCTTTTCTTTTGATGATGGATGATTAAAGATTTTATTATTAATATTTGAAATTTCAGGTTTCTCTCCTTTTCTTTTATATTTTTTGACCTTTCAAACTGCAAGTAATAAAAATTTGATCTTGTTCATTTTTGTGCCATTTAAAAATCAAATATAAATATGAGGGTGATATTTGTAAGTTTTTTTTACAGTTCATATTAATATTATATTAATATTTAATTGGAGTTATTAAAACATAAACTCCAAATTTAAGTAAAATTTTTAATTAAACTTCGAAACTAAAATTTTTAAAAACTCTATTAAAATTAAATTTTCAATTATCTTTTTTTAAATTTAAGCACCCAATGGTTTACTGTACCTACATTACCTTCAATTACAGCACTTCACATATTATTTCTTTTTTTAATTAATACATTCTTTTAGCTAATATTGGCATGTCTGGTGGCGATAGTGATATCCCAAAATCAAACTCGTCCAGTTCAGCATGGCTTTTCAACAAGACAGAGAACATTTGGTGCCCCTCCTAAAGTTCATGGAGTTCAACAGGGTTATGCAGGACCATATGGTGGTGGGGGAGCCCCTCAAGGGGGATATGCTTCCCAGGGTGGTGGATATGCACCTCAAACTGCCATTGGTGGTGGATATGGACCACATGGTGGTGCCATTGGAGGGGGTTTCGCCCCTCAAGGTGCCATTGGCGGAGGTGGTGGTGATTTCAATCCACAACTTTTATCCTGTGGACGTGGAAATCCAGGAATTAAAGCTCGAATTAATCAACGCGGATTCCAATATTTTTCATCCCTAATTGCGCCAATTCTTGATCAAGAAATTAAACGTGCCCGAATTCCACCAATTAATCAATGCATTCCAGAAGTCAGTGGCTGCATTCAAGTTTATAATTTATTTGTATCCCGATATCGATGCCCTCAACGAGTTGTCATCTACCCTGCTCCACCGAATCAAATTGTTATTGCTGTACAAAATTTGGATATCGGAGTTACAGGAAATTTGGGTGGACAAATTAATATCCTTCTACCTCTTAAGCTATTTGGTATTGTTCAAGTTAATGCCCATCAAGTCTCAATTACCGTACAACTTGCAATTACCCGAGGTGCCAATGGTGGTCCAAATGTTCAAGTTGTGGGATGCCAGGCTTCCGTCGGATATTTGGATGCATATATTCAAAATGGTGGTTTAATCGGGGATATCGCAAATAGTCAATTCCGTGGACAAATCTCAAATCGTGTTCGACAAATGATTCCAAGTCAACTTTGCGCACAAATTCCTTCAATTGTTAATGAAAAGATTAATGGCCAACTTGGTGCCCTTCCACAATCGATTGCTCTTACACAAATCCTTCAAGTTGCTGGTGGTGCATTGGGACTTGGCGGTGCCGTTGCTGGTGGTGCATCATCACCAGCAATTGGTGGTGGAGCAGCTGGTGGATGTGGTGGTGCTGCTCCAGCTTCCCCACAATACCCTTCAACTCCATGTCATGCAGCTCAGAAGACTCCACAACTTTCCAAACCTCTGCCACTTCCATCTCCAGCTGTAACGAATACCATTCAAAAAGCTCAAATTCTACCTCCTGCACCCCAACCACCAATTTCCTTCTCAACAGCTCCGAGGGCACAAAACTCTCAAAAACCTGTCTACAGTAATGTCCCCCCTCCAGAGGCATCATATGCTCCGTCAGGATTGGCACCTCCAACAGCTCGTGCCCTTCCACATGCTTCAAATCCATATTCCAAACGGCATATTATTGCAGCTGGAACTGCTCCATTTGCTAATGCCAACAACAACAATCATCCTATTACAAACACACATTTTGTTAATTCTGCTTCAACGGCTTCAAGGGTTGGAAGTCGATTCACTCGGGACACTTCTCATCAACATGTCCATGTTCCCCCTACAGCTGCCAAAACAGTCGTTGCCAGAGGGGCTTCAACTGCCCAAGGTTTTGCCCCTGGGGGTTCATCTTCATCAAGTGGAGGTGGAATTCAAACAATTCAACCTGGTGAACCTTCACCATGTAGTGGATGCCCTGGCACTGCAAATCAAGATCCACTTTCGCAGATTCAAGAAATTACAAAATATTTGGATATTTCCAAACTCAATGATATCGCACTTACCGTACAACTTCAACAAACTTATGCCACCAGTAATGATTACACAATTGAATTAAATGGTGAATTTAGTCAAGGCGGACAAGGTGGAACTCCTTTTGGAGCTTGCCCCGCACCATTCCCATATCCAGTTGGAACCAAAATGGCTGAAGCGATTATCACTGATTTCACTCTTAATTCTCTCTTCTATTCACTGCACAGGTAAGATTTTTGAAAGTTTTATAGAATTCCGGATGTAAATTTCTGGAGGAAAAATTTGAAAATCAAAATTCCATTCGAAACAAAATTTCAATTTGGATCACGTAAAGAAAATAAATTTGAATAGATTTGTTTTTATAAAAAAACCCTGATTATCAGGTTCGTGTTGCACAAACCTGAAAATCAGGGATTCAAAAAATTACTCCTTTAAACTTGGATCAAAATTTAAATAAAACTTTTTAGAAAAGGATTCCTTTCCGTTCGTTTGGGACCTGAAACTCCTAAAATTGGCCCCTTGCTAAAGACAACCTGTTCAGATGACGACGACTCAGGACTTGAAGATCATGGAGTTGAAGTTTGTTTTTCTTCTATCGAAATTTCTATTATCAATCGGTATTTTTTAGACGGATGAAGCAACAAGAAGACTTCGAAAAGTCCGTTCTGCTTTAATTGGCCCTGCTAAGCCCAAAGCTAAAGGGATCCGAACTGCCCGACAAGATGGTGGATTGGGTGATCTTGGAATCTGTTTAGGTGATATCCTTCCAGTTGCCCGAGATAAATATCCAAATCGAAATATCAATATTCAAATTCATACATCTCGAGCACCATCAGTAATTTTATCAGCCCGAAATGGTGGAATTGCCATGATAGATCTTTCCGCCGATGCCGATATTTTCACAGATTCAAATGAAAAAATTGGTACAATTAGGGTTGAAGGAACTTTTGAAGTTCAAATTCAAACTTCTGGAAACCGGTTATCTGGAAATGGGCAAATTACTTCCCTTCGCTTAACAAATCCTGATCAATCTCTTGGCCTTTCACAAGAAGCTCTCGATAATCTTGGAAATCTTGGAAAAGAACTTGTTTCAAAATCTGCCAATGATGTTCTTCAACGTGGAATCCCCTTGAATATCCCAACTGGGGCTGGTGGATTACCTTTGAACTTTGTGGCACCAGAATTTCGAATTATTGAACATGGAATTTATGTGGCTTCAGATTTTACAATTTCCCCATCTTTCATCTCTTCCCTCACCGGAGGCGGAGGTGGTGGCGGTTTTGGTGGGGGAGTTTGTAGACGTTAAATATCTTTATTATAAAAATTTACATATTTTCTTAATATTATATACATATATAGCTCAATGACATATAGAAAAGATTTTAAAAAATGGGTATTTCTGCAAAATTTGAATATAAATAAAAATATATAAATTTATTAATTATGTTATGTTCAGTTTTTTCTTTTTTTATATAATTTGTTTTTAACTTTGTTTTGTTGTACATTTTGGTTCTCTCTTATAAATAAAATTAGTTTATTAAATATAAAATTTATTTAAAAGTTACTGTGTTTCATTTGGTTTCCCTTTTGACCAAAAATTTTAAATTTTTGAATTTTTTTTAAAGTGGCTTAAACTCGTTATTTCGGTCAGTAATAGTGTTCAAAGAAATAAAGTTTATAGAATTTAAACAATGATTTTAAAACATTATTTTTTTATCGTATCATCATCTACATAAAATACAACAATATTGCAATACAAAAATTAATATATATATATATATAACTTGTTTGTTGATTACCGAAAATGGGCTTTTACTTAAACCTTTTTACTTTAAAAAATTAATTAATTCAAGATGTAAACCACCATTAAAGAAATAACTTGTTAAAAGTAATTGAGAATACTTCATTCTACGATACTGTACTGTAATATTTTAGTCACTTGCTCACGTCTGAATCAAAAAGGTGTGTTGCGGACATTTTTCTTTTTCAATGGGCGGGCCACTCTCCTTGCGGTTTTGTGTCCGAGTGGAAGAAAGCGCGTATTTGAAGGACCAAATGTATGGAAAAGGATCGAGTCGCGGTGGGCGCATAAAAAATAATTTCTTCAGATTTTGTTTAAAAGTATTGTTTAAGATTAATTGACCCATTTATAAAAAATAATTATTCAAAAAAAATATTATGTTGTGAAAAATATAATACTGTAAGCATCTTTGTAATGTATACTGAAAATTTTTATTACTGTAATTTTTAATTTTCACTTGATAGTTTTATTCTTAAACTTCAATATTTAACACTTTTTTATTGAATTTTTTCACCCATTTTACAAAAATTAAACAAGAAAGACATCCGATATTGTTACCTAAAAAAGCGTTATTCGACTAAAATTGTTCGTCATTTGAAATTTCTTTTATCATATTAGTTATGGCTGTTGTAAAGTTTTTATCAAAGTTTATAGCTATTTTGATGAATTTAATCATGCTAATCATGGTAAGCCTATTTCTGGTGCCCCTTTATTTAAAGACGCCCGAAATTAAAGAAGGTGACAAAATTACAGTAATTTTAAAGCAATTAAGCTGTGTTTGATTAGAAAAAAATCAAAGGCAAAGAAGTTGTAGATGTCCGAAACAGAAATTAATCTAATAAAAGTAAAAATTTTTAGTGGGGGATAATAAGTATATAAAACAAAATCTGGGATTTTAACAAATCAAAAAGGCCACCTTCTTCGATGCTCCCGAAACTTGTGATAAAATTTAAAACTTCACCTTTTTTCTGTTGAACCAATTGAAGCTTATCGTTCGATTATCAATGAACAAGAAAAGCCAATTAAGCTCTAAAAATGCTTTAAAATGCTTTCGTTGTTGATTAAATTGGGACACCATTTTAACCTTATTTGGATAATGTTCAATGTAAAGATTAAGTTGATAAAATTAATTAATGTATCAATTTAAAAAAAATGTTTACGACCTATTTATCGTTCGAAAAAAATTATTTATTCACAAGTTCACTTTTTTAGCCAAACTATTTTTGTTCTTTAGCAGAAAAAGTAAAAACAAAGTTTAATTTGTCAATAGATTTTACTTCTGCAAAAAAGGAACAACGAGAATCCTTTTTTAATTTCTGACATAACAGCAATAACATTTTTTTGCATAATTTTTTTTATTAATGACTTAATTAAGTTTTATTAATTTTTTTAAAATAAAATCTGAAGAAATTATTTTTTATGCGCCCACCGCGACTCGATCCTTTTCCATACATTTGGTCCTTCAAACACGCGCTTTCTTCCACTCCGACACAAAACCGCAAGGAGAGTGGCCCGCCCATTGAAAAAGAAAAATGTCCGCTTGATTCAGACGTGTGCTGGCAATGTAAAGGCTCCAATTGCTCGTAGGTAACTGGGATATGGATGGAAATTTGCACACCGGAAATATTAATTATGATGCAAAGGTTTGTTCCACGTGTATATCGAAAACTACATTGAAAAATATTAGTTTTCTAAATTTTAATAATTAATAATTACTTAAAAAATTTGAAAAGGCTAAAAACAATGGCTGAACGTTTTTCTAGTAAAATAAAAGGAAACTCATGTTTTAAGAAATTACGATATATCGATAAGAAGAAATAAACACACTTATTTTAACAAAAATTTTTATTTATAATAATTAACAAAGTAAAATAATAAAACAAGTAGGAATTAAAAGCTTCCATGCTCAAACCGATTTTTCATAATAAAAAGATTTTCTTCATCAACTCCACGATATGCAATAATTTGATTACGAACTTCAGATTCAATAATATCATCAATCAAAACATCCAATTGATCCTTGTAATCTTCAGAAACAGTATCATCGAAATGAATCATTACGTCCTTGTTAGCCTAAAAATTAAAACTTACAAACAAATTACAGATATTTTGTCAACATACTTCCATGAAATTTGAAATATCTTCAACTGTAAAAATTTCAGGAACATCAAACAAACCTAATACTTCGAGATGTCCGAGATCATTAAGTTTTGCAATACTCTTGATTGTTGAAGTTGATTGATCATCAGTGAAAAAGCTGCAAGACAATAATAAGTTTAGATTTACGTACAAATATATTTTCAAACAACTTACAAAGTAAAACCTTGAAGTCTTGGAACACAATCAAGAATTTCATCAATTGAAACAATACTTCCATCATTATTGGCAATTTTGACGTTTTCAATATCCAAATTTGTAAGACAAGAAGCCAAAATTTTAAAATCATCCAAAGGTACAGTTTTATCACCCAATTTAAGCCAATAAATTTCGCTTCGATAAAGCTTGGAGCAAAGCATGGAAGTATAATTTGGATCAGTATTTTCATTAAGAAAGAGTTCACCAGTAAGCCAAATTTTCGATGCAAGTTTGTTGATATCAAAATCAATGCAGCATTTCCCATCGTTACTTTCACATTCTTGAAGAGTTTTTGAACAAATTTTTGTATCACCATGAATCTGAGCAGCAACAATAATTGGATTGACCTCATAAAAGTATTTACAGCATTGTACCAACTTGAGATAAACTTTAGCAGATGAAGGATTTTTAGCAATGTAGTAAATAATAGATTCCGGAAGAGAGAAAGATTGTTTGATAGAAGGACCACCAGGCCATTGAATTATTCGACGATTAATTTGGGGAAAAGCAGAGGAAGAAGTTGTAGCATCAGTTTTTTCAGTCATTTTTATTATAGCAGAAAGCAGAAAGATATTAATCTGAAAGTAAAATATATAAAAAAGTAACAAACTAATATTTAATAAATTATTAACAAAATAAGAACAAAAAATTCGAGACAAAGCAAGATTCACTCCGAAATTTTTTGAATAAAATTTGCGCAATTTTATTCGTCGACAAAAAATAAAATTTTCAAAAAAGATGTTTCAAAACCTTTTCCCTGCATTTTAAAAAACCGCGTTTTCAAAGTTTTAAAACTTGAAAAAAGGCAACACTGCGGAATTTTTCGGAAATAGAAAAAATATGCTCAAACTTTTGTTAGAATTTTTTTAGTTTTTAATATTTTTGCATGAAACTTTCTCAATATCTTCTCCAACAGGTTATTTACAGTTTTAGTTTGACTCATGTTGATTGGATGCATACTGTAATGCCCCGAAAAAGGTGCGCGATCAAGTTTTTTGCTAAAATTTACTTTTGTTAGAACTTTTTTAAAAATGATTAGAATCTTTTTTTCAATCAATTTTAAAATTGATTACATTTTTATATAGGTTGGTTACATGGTACATCCAACAAATCATTTAAATATTAAACCTGAAACATTAGCATTGCTACATCAGAATCCTGCTTTCCGAAAAGCACGAAGTTTGTAATATTTGTATATATTCTACCGTATCCCTCTCCAACATTTTAATTTTTAGAAGAAGCAAAAGAAGTCACATTTGGTCGACTTCCATTTGGATATGAACCAATTCGATGTAAACCACCATACTGTAATCCCTTTGTTCATTATACTGCTGTTGGGGTTGAAGTTGAACAAGGTAATATAGGGTACGGTATTAATTAAGATTTAATAATTTGGTTTGAGATTGGTTAAGCATGGTACCAAAATTAGGTACACTTTTTGGATGCATTTTTTTCGGTGCCACGAAACACTTATATTTTTATAAATGAAGATGGTGTTGTTTTTGGGAATGTGACCTACAAATTTTGAAAATGCCCGCAAACTACACTTATGTTGTTATTGTTTCAAAAAAGCGGACGAGTAGATGGTTAAATATTTTTCAGACTGTTCACTTTATTCATATTGGGTAGATTTGGTCTATTTTTGTTTTTAATTATTTGAAGTTAAAAATGTTCGATTCATTTTGTCTTCAATCTTTTACATTACCAAGCTCCGTAATGTATTACATTACCAAAGAACCATCAAACCCAAAAGGATATGAAAAGCTAATTCAAACATGCAAATATTTTTTCGTTAAAAATCCTATTCTCATCTGTGATATTTATCTGTATTATTTTAGAAAATATCGTGACATACAATATTGTTTAAACTTCAACCTTGACCTTAAAAACTATCCCAAAAGTTTATATTGTAAAAATACGGTTGCAAAATTGTGGCCCAAAGAACTAATACTTCGGACTCATTTGACTGAAACTTTGAAGCTTGCTTCATATATTTGTCCAAAACTTTATAAACTTGATATTGAAAATTTAGCACTTAATGACCAAATTGTTTATTTTGAAGAGTTACAACTTTTTCAAAAAGTAACGTCTTTGGATTTATGGCGAACAAAGGTAATATCAAAAAGTGATGATTCAGAAGTTCCAGTAACAAAAATTATTCAATTCTTTTCTCGACTTACGGAATTTAAATAGTTTGTTTTTTTTTTTGAATAAAAAAATACAACAACCCATAAAAATCTAAATATTTTAGCCGTTTCTTTGATGGTAGTATTGTTGCTCAAAATACTGTAAAAGAATTAATGAAAATACAACATTTTTTTAAACTCAAAAGATTTATATTTTGGGAAATTCCAGAACCATTTGATATCGAAACCTTTTATGATTATTTGAAAGTTTGTTTTTTGTTAAATAATATTTTTTAATCAAATTTATTCTTCCAGAAAAATAAATTAACTGATATTTTGCTGTATTTCCCAAACCAAATCCCACATGGATACAAAATTCGTCTTGATGAGATAACGGATGAAATTATTCAATGCCAATCTCATCCTTACAAAATTCCCTTTATTATGTATCAAGGAATGAGTTTAGAAAAGCGTAACACTTTGTCAAATCTTGCAAAGCAGCAAAATCTTCAGTTTTCAAACGATCAATAAAAAGTTGAATTTCAAAGCAAATTTTTGGAATCCTACTTTTTGTTGATTAACAACATTTTTCAAAGTCGAAAACTTTGAAACATGATGTTTCTTATTTTATGTAAATTTTTTTATTTTGTATGACATATTATAAATATTGATATCTTGAAAATTTATTTTTTAATAAATACTAATTTACACGTTAAACGAAAGAATCTTAAAATTAGTTTGAATGAAATATGCAAATTTTTTTCAGCTTTAATAAAAAATGGACAAGACGGCATTTTAATTAAAAAACTGGGCATCCAACGATAAAAAAATTTTAAAGATCAAAATTGTAAAATACAGAATTAGGTCACTTATGATAAGATTTGGATCCGATGAAAGTTTTCATCATTTTTGTTCGCCGTTTTCATTTTCTTTTGGAACTGCAATGTATCTGACTTGAGCATCACCATTATTATTACGATTTCGTAAACGTGGTTGTACATGAGTAAAGAAAATATATCGGATAATATCACTCATCAAGCTTCCAAAACTGACAGCAAAAACAAAAATTATAAATAACAAAAAGTAATTAATATCCACGACAGTTGTGACATTTGCAGTTTCATCTTTTGGAAATTTTGGATTTGTTTTGGACATTCGATTTTCATATTCATCAACAAATTTCTAAAAAAATTTATTAATTTTCAAGGCAAGGTTTTTTAGAATTAAAAATTCTATCTATAAGATTAAAATGCAAATTTTGCCAACACGCTTGTTTTTTTATTTTATGCAAATTTTGCAAACACATTCGTCAAAAAATGAGAATTTTTTACATTTTTAAAGAAAAGTTTACTCAGAAAAATTTGCATAAACCTAGTGTTGAATTTTTTTGATGAATATCGTAACATTATTTTAGCAAAACATGAAAAAAATGTTCAAAACTAACCTGAATATTATCACAACTCATTTCATTCTTTTTAATCAACTGTTTTTGGCATTTTGGAAAAAGGAATTCTTTGTCAGCTTCAATTTCAAAAAAACAATAACCATAAATGTTTTCAGAAGAATTTTCTTTAATAAAAGTTAAAACAATGCTTTCTTCAAGACAGTAATATGCGAGTTCGGGATCCTAAAATTTTTATGTAATTTTAAAAAATAAAAAAGTTTGTGACTTACAAACTTTAAGTTATCATAAATAAGAAAATGCTGTTTATTATTGCTCAAAGTTAAATTAAATGCTTTTGGAATACTTGTGACACGTAATGAGTCACCCCCGTCAATGTGATTCTTAAATTGATTACTTTTTTAATTTTTAAAAAGCGTAAGTTTAAGAGCTTACAGTAGGAATTAGCTTATCCGGATATGTTTGGAATGAATTGCCAGCCGCCGAAATGAATGGAATTAGCAATAATGAAAAGAAAATCAAAGCCGAAGATAAAAGCATCGTCTTTTGGAAAGTTTTGAAAAGACAACAATAAAAAAAATGTGTTTGTCACAGCAACAGCAGCTTGATACTTTGCATCAATGACATATAATGACTGATAAGGAGAATAAAATTCTTAAAGTTAAAAGTTGAGAAAAGAGGCCCCTCAAATTATTGAATATTTTTTTAAACAAATAAATCAATGTTATGAAATTCAAAGAAAAGAAAGAAGAAAAAATTAATTTCGACATTTCTTTTTCAACAAAATTATTAATTCAGTCACTACAACCACATACAGTACACCTCGTTCGATTCACAGAAATTGAAATTATGATGTGAAGAGCGCAGATTTGCATACAAGGTTTATTTTTTGCATTTGGATTTCAAAATCTAAGCAGATTTATTTATCAAAATTTGTTTCCAGCCAGTGTTGTTTTAACTCCCCTGACGGAGTCGGATTCACAATCACTGGTTTTTTATTATTTAAATTTAAAGTTTCATTCCTAACAATCTTTTTTTGAATAAAATTGTTTTTTTTTCTAAAAATATTCATAATCTTTTTTGTCCTTGTTTGAACTATAATATTCATGGATTACGGTAACTGTAATTAAAAGGTAGCAATTACGGTAATCTTTCAAATTTTATTAAATTTTTAAAGCTCTTGTATCCATCTAAAAACATTTATTAACGTTATATTTGCATTATCAAAATTAAATTACAATTTACAATCCAATCCACTCCAAATTACAGGTAAAAATAAAGTTAGAATTGTGTCTTTTTTTAACATCTTGAAAACAACGGTAACGACCTATTACTAAAACTAAAAGAACACGATAGCTCTTCAAAAAACAGTAAAGTGCCATTTAAAATGTATCATCCCAGTTTTTTGATGAAAATGATATTTCAAAATGATGACTGTTAATGCTGCTTATAATCATCTAATGTTTACCAACCCCTCCCCTTCCTCATTTTCTCCAAAATATAAATATATAATATTAAAGCTAAATTTAGCCATTTTAATACGTTTTTCTTTAAACATAATGTAAACAAGCATTATTTTTTATCATTTTTTTCAAAAAATACCGGTTATCTAATTCATGTTTTTGCAGCACCAAAAAAATATGAATGAAAAACAACTTTTTTCAAATATAAAAAAGCAGCCACATGATTTTTTTCACTTTTTTGTGAAAAAAAGTGTAATTTTTTCTTGTAAAAAATTTATTTAAAAAAATGAAAATATTTTTAAGAATATTATTTTTTGGAAATTTTGTATATTTAATATTTGCCTGCTCAGAAAATGGTGACCTGATGATTTGTGATAATTCTTGTAAAACTTGCCAGAGGCCATGTGATCCAAATGCTTGTACATCTTGTCATCCAGGACATTACAAGCGATCCCTCGAATATTGGGATACTGTATTTCAATGTTCTGAAGATTGCCCACAACCATATAGTTTACCACCAATGAAAGGACAGCGATTTCGATACTGTAATATTTCAAAAATATTAAATATTAAAGAATTAAAAACTGCTATTAACATTGATGATGTTGTAAAAGTTGACAAAATTTCATCAAATTCAGAAGTAACAGACGAATCTTCTTCAATTTTGATATTTATTGTTTCTGTAGCAGCAGTTTTACTTTGTATATTACTTACAGTAATAATATTCGCAACATTTAAATACTTGAAAAAATCTTCAATGCCACGGCATAATTCCTCCACGGAAGAATTATTAAGAAAAGATTCGGAAGCTGAAGCTGGAATTTCACAGAAATCTGAAACAAACGGAGAATATTTGTACATTGCAGGAGTAAGTTTAAATCAAACAAAAGAATTGATTTTTAAGAAATTTGCATAATCGTTTAAATTGGAATTTTTGTTTCTAAAAGCCATTTTTGAATAAATGTTTTTTTTCTAAAAATTTGTATAAAAATATTTTCATAAACTATTTCAAAAAATTTGCATAACTTTTCCTCGTTGATTGAACTAAGATATTCAAAGATTACGGTAACTGTAATTATTAATTCACAACTACCGTAATCTTTCAAAATTTATACTCCTTTATTAAAACTACCAAAAATTTAAATAATTGTTGAATTTGCATTAATAAAAACACAATTTTCAGCCAACTCCAAATTTTTCACAATTAATTATTATTACAAATATTAATGAAATTTCTATTGAAGAACAATGTGATGGGGGACATTTTTCAAAAGTTCATAAAGTTTGTTAAATTTTGAAATACGTATATTTAATCGATAAATATTCAAACAAATTTTAAGGGAAAATTTCGAAACAAATATGTTGCAATTAAAGTAGCAGAAGCTAATGGGAGACAGGTTGGTTTTAAAAAATTTCCTAATAAAATTTGCATAAAATTTAAAATTCTAGAGTATTCACACAGAATTAAAAATTTATGATAAAATTTCGCATGCAAATATCCTTCCAGCTTTTGCAGTATATTTTGGAGTCAAAAATATGCTTTTAATGCCATTTAGAAATTGTAATTTGTCACAATATTTTGTTGCCAACGGCAGTAACATTTCTGTGACACAACTGTTACAATACAGTATTCAAATTGCTGATGCAATGACATACTTGCATTCGCTAAAAATTATTCATTGTGATTTAAAAATCGATAATCTTTTAATGAAAAATTCAAGTGGAAAAATAATCGAAATTAGTGATTTCGGATGTGCCGTGGATTTAACTGATGATCCTGCACCGTATTTTCAAGTTAGTAATTTGTGAGGAAGGATATGTTAGATATCCAATCTTGCAAAGATCACATTGCATCATCCTGATGGAAAAGCTTAGTATTTGGATTTGAACAGATTTATTCAAATTATTTTCATCAGAATGATGCAATCTCATATATACTGGTTTTCTTGCCTTTATTTGGGCTATTTCAATCTACAGTAATCCAGTTGTTAAAATTTCAGGGTTCAACCACACATGCCGCATATGAAATTTTAAAAATGTGTATCTTACTTGAATCCAATCAAGCTATATCAAATCCAGCAGAAGCGTTTTGCACTAAAAAAACTGATGTTTGGTCATTTGCAATTACGATATGGCAAATTTATCAAAAATCTTCAAAAATACCTTCAAATTTTCATCTCCCAAAAGATATTGTAAAAAATTATGAAAGTGGAAAAAAACTTGAACAACCTTTGCTAATGCCAGATTATATTTGGAGATATATAATTTTAAGATGTATTGATTTAGAACCAAAAACTCGTCCAAGAATGTCACAAATTTTAGAGTCTTTAAATAGTAAGTTGTTGAAGGGTTACTGTAGGAAACGTAAAATATTTTGGTTTTTAGTTTATCAACAAAAAAATCATATTCCACATGAAATAATTTAATGTAAAAGCTGGAAAAAATATTTTATTAATGTATTCATGAATTTATGGGTATTATCGAATATTATTGGAAGCCATGAAATTTGAAGAAAAATGTTTAAAAAAACTTTAACTAAAATTTCGGGACTGTAAATAAACTTTGTTATTTAAAATATACGTTTTATCTCTGTTTTAACTAAAATTTAAAAAACTAATGAACTTCTTAAACATTGATGCTTAGCAATTATAAATCGTATTTTTGTAAAACAAAAAATTTAAATAATAGTTTTCCTTATCAGCATTATCAATTACGGGAAATATTTTTCTTAATTTATCAAAATAAATAAATCATGGATGAATTAACTTGACTAATTTCATTAATTCAAAGGCTTATCATAACTTATAACAAGTCATATTCACCACCAACAAGCAATCGAACAAAAATTAACATAAAATTACGGTAAAACAGTTTTCAATGAAAATTTGCATAAGGTGGCAAAAACTATATAAAGGAAATGAATACACTTTTTTCGAGTTCATTTCATTCATTTTTTGTTGTCGCGGATTACTTTTTTTGTTTGCTCAAGAAAATGGAAGAAGAAAATACCAAAAAGTTATCCCTCTCATCAACTTTGGAAGAAAAAGAAGCAGATGCCCTTGGAACTGTTGTTGAAGAAAAGCAAGAAGAAGAAGCTGCAAAAGATTTTCAAACATTTAATGGTGTTCCACATCTTTTACGAGGTTCAACATTTGCAAATCGTTTTGTCGTAAGTTTTTTGCTTTTTTTGTGATGCTTACATCTGTTATCTGAAATCAGTTTCAAACGAAATGTGTGTCAGATGGAGCAGCTAATAACACGAAAGATTTTCAGCTCGTCGAAGTGGCGGGTTTAAGTCCATCCTAAAAACAAATATTTCGTGTTTGGTAAATAAATTTTAAATAAAAATATTAAAGCAAAAGTAATAAACTAAAAATATTTTTGTTTTTGGAATGGACTCGAACCCGCCACCTTGGGTTCACAATCTTGCGCGTTATCCACTGCGCCATTGACACATTGTTTGAAAATGATTTTTTTAAAATTTGCACAATTGATTAATGTTTAATAATGATGAATTTTTTTAGATTGAAGAACGAATTGGCTGGAATGATGCTGTTGGAGCAACATATTTTGCAATGCCATTAAAATCTCAAAAAGAACTCATTCTTCGAATTGACAGTTGTGATCGTCCAACTGGATTATTTGCTGAAGCAGCATTGCTTAAACTTGCAGAATCTAAAAATCGTCATCTTTTCTTCACTCAATTTTATGCCTATGATCTTACAACAAAATTTCCATGGTTGGCAATGTATTATCGAGGTGGTCCAACTTTGAATGATTGCCTTAAATTTCTTGAATCTAAACGCTTTTCACATGGCACAGCTGGTCGTTTTGCACATGATATTATTGCCGTATGTTTCTTCGTAACTTTATTTTATAGTAATAATCTAATAATTTTATAGATTCTTGAATTTGTCCATCAAAATGCTTTTTTGATGACAAAGTTGGATTTGGATATTTTAAGTCTTGATCCATGTAGCCGAAATGTCTTTGTCTCAGATATGAGTGAAATAAAAATTAATCCAGAAAAGCGTCAACTTCGTAATAAACCAAATATTGGATGGAAAGGTTGTGCCGATTATGCTCCTCTTTCACATCATGGTCAAGCTGGTCTTTCTCAATGGGATGAACTTGAAGCATTCTTTTATATCTTTTATGAAATGGTTGTTGGAGAATTGCCATGGAGTGGAAAACATTTGACTCAAATTGAAAATCTCAAACTTTTCTTTGGTCAAGATCAAGATAATTTCAAGGATTTACCTGGGCAGTAAGTTTTTTATCATTTGCTAAATATGAATCAAAAGGTTTTTAATTCAATTTTTGGCTTGCCAGAGTTTTCAATGTTGGCGATTTTGGCACATCCAGTTCGACCTTCAAGGCTTTTACAGTATACCTTGTTTTAGATATTTGGATTTATGGAATGCAATAATTGAAAGTAAAAAATCTGAAACAAGTGATTACACAAAGCTCAAGGAAATTTGTAAAGAAATTTATGAAAAAATTGGTGAAATTTCAAATCCTGATCAAAATTATGATTTTGAAGTTGATTTTCCTGATCTCCCTGAAGAAGAGTTGCCTCGTTTTGTTCTGGAAAAAACTGCTAAAGTTGAAGATGCTAAAGAGGAAGAAAAGAAAGAAGAAGATGACGTTGATAAAGAGGAAGAAGAAGGCCTTCTCGAAGAAGATCTTCCAGAAGAACTTGAAGATACTTTAAATGAAGCATTCCTTGATGATGGAAAAAAAGAAGCTGTCGAAGCTTAATTTTTTATTATAATATGTTTAATTGTTTTAATGGCATAAATTAATAAAAAAGGCATTAATTTTTATTTTATAACATGAAAAATTGCAACAAAAATACACATAACAAGATTAATAAATACATTACAAATACTCAGTTAATTTTCTACAACAGGGTGAACATATTTGAAATCAATGAAATTTAGCATAGATAAATCAGCTGCAGGAAGACAAAGATCTAAAAAAGAATAATCATTAAAAGCAAACTACAACAAAAATAACATACCTGTTACAGTAATTGGAGCACCATCTTCAGGATATTGAAATTGAAGAATATCATCTTCCCAGAAATCATCACAATGTTCAAAGTCATCTTGATTAATCATTTCGGTATTTCCACTTTCATCATGAGTTTCACAATCGGTTAAAGCTTCTCTAATTTCATCTACAGTATAACGGCTGCTTTGAGGTTCAATTGAATCATTTGAACTTTCATAGAGATTATTTTTGGAAATATCAAATTTAGAATCAGAAAGCATTGAAAAATCTCGCATTTCAATTGATTCATTTAAGCCATGATGAGAGGGTGAATGAAACTAAAAAAGGGTTACGGTAAAAAACAAAGGAAAATTCAACAATTTAAAAAAACCAACCTTATTCAAAAAAGCTTTTCGAGGAGATAAATTATTTCTTTCAGAGAAAGTAAAATTAGGATTCTAAAAAAATGATTTGCGTAAAAATCAAAACAATCCAAGAAGCAAGCATACGATAAGTGAATCAGCTTCAGCGGCATCAGAAACATGTTCAATACTACTGCCAGAACTGGTACTATTATTTCGAGCATTTATTTCATTTCCTCCTCGGAGTTTCATGGCATCTCTTACAACTGAACGAAGAATAAAAAATCGATGAAGAAAAGAAGAACGAAAAGAAGAAATACCTTGAGAAAAAAAGTTAAACATTTCTACCGCTTCATTCATCTGAGTCTAAAAAAGCTGAAGACAACAATGAAATGTAATTTCAAACTCAAAAATATGTATTACGGTATCCACGAAAATTTCTTCATCCAATAAAATTGAAACAACAAAATTTTTTATTATGAACACTGTTCGATGAAAACAAAAGTATCAGTCAAAAAACAATAAAATAAAAAACAGTGTAAAGAAATAACATTTATAAAAAAGAGAAAACACAATTAAACAGTTGCAGTGGCACGATTAAGATGAGCAATGATTTTTCCCAAATTTGCTTTGAATTCATTCGTTGGATTGACGATGAAGCTATCAAAAACAGAATGATTAGCAACACGAGAAACAATTTTGCGTTGTTCGGTTAAAACTGAAAAATGAATAAATTACAACATGATATGAATTATAATTTTAAAACAACTTACGCAAGAAATTATGATATTGTTTGGCAATGAATGGACGAGACCAACGATTTGCAAAATCAATAAACTTGAAGACAACTTTCTTTTCTTTGACACAACGATAAAGGATAAGTTGATAGAGATCAGTGTCATCAAATTTGCAGCTGAGTTCTTTGAAAGGGATTTGAGCACTTGAAGTAAAAAGATCAAGAGGCATTGCACGAGGAGGAGAAATCAAATGTTCCATATTTGGTGGAAGAGGAACAGGTTCAACATATTCAATTTCTTGGTAATCAGGAATTGGAGATCTTGGACGAACAAATGGAGGAGTTTGTTCTCGAACTGGTTCATCTTCTTCCATTGGAATTTCACGTTCAATACCGGCAGGTGGAGGAGTTGCTGGACGAAAATCATTATCAAAGTCATTAGCAAATGGATCGTACATTGGTTCATCCTGCTGTTGAGCAGGTTCATCCTGTTGTACAGGTTCTTCTTCTTCTTGTAGAGGTTGTTCATTTTGTGGTTGAGGAGTTTGACGTTGTTCTGCACCTTGATTAATTGGAGTTGCTCGACCACTGCCTAATTGAGTCAATCGAGATGCAGGACGAAATTCTAAAAAATACCATTAACAAATAGAAACACAAAATAAAGATTACCTGTATCAGTTAAAGTATTTGTTGCACGACGTCTTGCTCTTTCAACATCAAGACGACCAATTCGCTCATCAAGAAAATCTCGAAGTTCATCATTCACTTCAATGGTAACATTTTCTCCGAGGAAAGCTCTGTAAACATTTTCAAAATTGTCAAGTCGAGCACGGAGTTTTCCAATTTTGCCATTTCGAAGATTCTTTTGAAGATAAACAGTATCTCGATTAAGAATGTCATCCTAAAATACAAAAATATAAAAATTATTAAATATTATCAGTTATACTTACAGGACCAATGGTAAGAGGGAATTCTCGAGCATGAGTACGAGGTGGACGCTTTTGACGAGGCTTCTTTGAAACTGTTACATCAACTTCAGAAGTTTCATCAGGAGGTGCAGCATGTTCAAAATCATGATCAGGATAATCAACATCACGTCGTTGACTAGGAGTAACAGAACGAGATGGATTAAAAATGGCATAAGATGGTGGTTCACTTCCACGTGAAGATGGAGGAGCAGATGGTGTAGGAGTATGAATAATATTAATTGCAATAATTCGAGAAGGTGATGACGTACGTAAGCGTTCACGGATAACAGGAGAATCAAGAGTTCGAAGAACGCTGGATGCACGATGTTGATCAAGGAAAAGAGAAGCAACAGAATTACTACGATTTCGACGAGCTTGTTCAGGACTAATAGTTAAATTTTGAATTGTTGGAAGATCAATATTCGAAATGACAAAACTTTTTTCAGTAGTTGGTCGAAAGACAGCAGTGGCAGGAGATGTAGTTCGAGAGACATTATCAGCCCATACACCATCATCAGCAGGTTCTTGTTGTTGTTGAACATCAGCAGCAGGAGGTGCAGGAATAGGAGAATGACGATCAGGATAATCAAAATCATGATCAACAAAATCTTGACCTTGAAAATCAGATGCCGGTTCAGCAGCGGCAGCAGGTTGTTTTTCTTGTCCTTCAGCATCTGGTTGAGCTCGAGGAAAGATAACTACAGTATCAGAATTAATTTGAGCGGGATAATCTTCAATATCTCTTTCAAGCTGTTCTTCACTAAAAAATAAATATTTAAAAATGACACAAAAGAGAAAAACATACTCTAAGGGAGCAAGATCATCACCCATTGCACGTAAGTCATCTTCAAGACTTTCAACAAGATCATCTCGCATTGTAATATCTTCATGACGAGCAATATTTGCAACAGCCTAAAAATGTACTTTTTAATAGATGCTGACACTGTAGGAACGAAAAACTAACGCCTTTTCGAGCGGGCTTCTTTCGCGGCTTTCTTTTTCGATCATGATCATCATCTTCATCATCAGAGTCGATTCGAGCACGTTTCCGTGCAGCACGCTTTCGAGGTTGTCTTGGAGCTGGTTGTTCATCGTCATCATCAGCAAGACCAGGTTGCTGTTGTCCAGCAGCTCCTGCTGGTTGGCCATCATCATCTCCTTCATGTTGATCAGGTTGTGGACGACGAGGATGTTCTTCTTCCTCTTCATCTTGAAAATCTTCATTTGGACGTTGTTGATTAAAGTCATCTTCTTGAAAATCAGGGGGAGGTCCTTCAGCTGCATCAAATTCATGCTAAAAACATCAATCAAAATTACAAAGAGTTAAATTTAAAAAATAGCATACATCAAAAGGTGAGACTTGTCTTTGTTGTTCAAATGGAGAAAGTGTTGAAGCTTCTTCAATGGCAGAAAGAGTATCCCATGGTTGATTGATACGTTGAACAGCTCGTTCAGTATCTTCTGAAAAGGTAGATGTTTGTACAATAATTTCATAAATGCGACTTGAAACATACCCAAAAGCAATGTAGCTCGATAAGCAAAGACTCGAGTAACACCAAGCAATAAATGTCCAGTTAGATAAAGAGAAAATCGAGTGGATAATTCTTTTTCATGTCGAGCTGGAGTGGGCAAAGATTCTTCAACAACTTCACTGAAAAGGATAGAAAAATTATTAAGATCAAAACACATGAATGGAAAAAAACATACCAAAACTTTTTAATATCAAAATTCTTAAGTTCATCTTTAGTTGCAAGTTTAAGAATCTTCTTTGGAGTAAAAGCAATATTCCTGAAAAATAGAAGGGATAATTTGTTTTACAAAGTATGAAAAGATAGGATTAATAGTCTAATGGGAATCTTTGATCTTCTAAAGAAAAAACATTCCTCTTCTATTTTCATAGTTAGAAGAAGTTACAACCTTTGTTGGTGCAATTCCGATATTGCAGTCGCTAAAAATAGAAAACCATCCCATGGTAGCAACAAAAAGGCGGGGAGAAAGAGGAAGTTCAACGTCAATAAAAACTTACCAAACAAGATAATATGGAGTTCCCTTCTTTCGAACAGCAAGGGGAAGATCAAACATGATTGAGTGAAATTATTATAGTTGTAACTATAAAAAGAATGGATAATAAAATAATATTAATCAAAATTACAGCGTTAAAAACACAAATTACAAAAGCAAAAATTAATTTTTGACATGCAAAAAACGAAAAAAATCCCGCCCACAAAAAATTTTTATTCGTGTCAAAACCAAATCAAAAGCGGCAAAGTTTCCCACACTTTGCGTTGGAATACGGTAACAAAAATCGATCATTATACAGAAAGTAAATAATTATTTAAGGATATTCTAATTGATTCAAACATAAACTTTCAAAAATAATATATTAGATCAAAAATCTTTTATTTGGAAATAAAACAAATGGCACACAAATAACAATATTAACAAAAATGAAAAAAAAAACACTAATTTTTTAGGATAATTTTGTTCGTTTTGCTGAACTTTCAAATTCATTTTCACGTTCATTTCCAGGCTCATTTTCACGTTCATCATTTTCACCATCATTTTCAAGTTCACGTTCAAGGCGATCTTTTTCAGCAGCAATTTCGGGTGGAAGAGAAGTATAATCAACTTCTGCAATTCTAACCGTTCCAGTTTGTTCAATATTCAGTTGATAATAAGCAAGTTCAACATATCGTTCTTTCCTTTCATCAATAACTTCACAATCCGATGTTTCACTTAGTCGTCTTTCAGCCGTTGGTATTTGTAAAGAATTTTCGTCTGGAGCAGCAGAATCAGAAAGAGGAGAAGCAAGTTGTTGTTGCTGTTGTTGAGGTAAAGCAATTGTTTGTCTTGGAGGTTGAAAAGGAGGAAGAAAAGCTTGCTCTGGAGAACATAAATTTTGAGGTTGAAGAGGATACCTTTGATTCTGATGAAAATACGCTTGATTTTGAGACGGCGCAGAAGGATGTTGTTGACTCATAGCTGCTCGAGGACGTTGAGATAGTTGTGGCGTTGAATGCCTTTCTTGTGCAGTTGAATACAAAACATTTGATGTAGGAGGCGGTGTTTGGGTACCAAATTGATAAAATCGAGGTTGCATTTGACCAGATTGTAGCTGCTGTTGTTGAGGTTGAGAAAAACCAGGACGAAAATTCTGTTGCTGTTGTTCAGAAAAGGCAGGACGAAAATTCTGTTGCTGTTGTTCAGGAAAGCCAGGTCGAAAACTTTGTTGTTGAGGTAGAGAAAAAGCAGGCCGGAAATTGGTTACAGGACGAATCATAAATGATCTTCCATTTTGTACTACATTAAAATAACCAGGTGGTGGATATTGTTGCATTGGAGCACGAGGTTGTTGTTGTTGCTGCTGAGATAATTCAGGTCGAAGAGGTGGTGATTCAGCAGTTTGTTGACGAACATTATATGGTCTTCCTTGTACCCTTGTTGATGAAGTTGAAGATGAGCCATGAACAACACGAAAAAGTGGTTGTCGAGGAGTTGGTGGTTCAAATTGTTGTTGCTGTTGTTGCATATATTGATTTTGTTGCTGTAATTGTTGAAATTGATGATACTGTTGTTGCTGCTGCATCAGCACTTGTTGCTGTTGATTAGCAGCATGTTGTTGCTGCCGTTGTTGATTTGATGGCAACGAAATTTGTTGCTGCTCTGAAGTTTGCATAAATGGTGAAGGTTGTTGTTGCTCATGTTGTTCATTCCCAGACATCCTAAAATATAAAAAATCATTAAAAAAGTTCCCTGGCAATAAATTTAGGTAATTTTCAATAACTTTTGCATGTACTTTTAAAGAAAATAATAGTTTAATAAAATTAATGTTTAAAACAAGTTTATAAAAAACATTTATCAACAAAAAAGTGTTTTGAAAATTGAATGACAAAAACAGCAGCGACTCATTTTTTATCATGAAATAAAACTTCTTTCCCGAAATATTACACAAATATAAAATTAACTTGCCTTTATTAATTGAATAAATGATGAATAAATTATGAAAGTTTACTAAATCCAAAGTTGAATTAATTAAGTCAATTTTGAATGATTGAAAATACTTTTTTCTTTTTTAAAAAAATCGAGCAAGAAAAAAAAGTTTTGCAAAAAATTTTTGAAAGAAATTTAGAAAATCGTGTTTGGCGTTCTCCATTTTGCCAAATTTCAGCGTTATTTTTCTTTTACAAAAAATATTTTCAGGATTACTGTAGTAATTAAATCTGAATATTTTATTCATAAATATATAAAGGCAAATTATTGATTGTTTGATTTTTAAACTAATCATCTGACAAGGACTATAGTGTTGCAGAAAATTCAATATTTGAATACATAAATTTGGGATTGACTACTATTGTTCAGATTTAAGTAAGCATAGGATAATGACAAGTGTGAATTACGTTTACTTTAAGATTTAAAATAAAAATTTTATTCAGAAACATAATAATAGATGTATTTTCTTCTCTTAATTTTTTTGTTGTGAACTGATTTGTTGATCTAATTTTCCCTTGTTCATAAATTTTTCGTCTTTCTTTTTTGTGATACTGCCAATCATATTAAAAGGTACGTAAAAACAGCAAAATATCGATAAAAAAGTTTGATCTGATTTTGTAAAGGACTTGATTGAATTTGTTAAATTTTTTTGTGAAACAAGGTATTTTTTAATGGTATACTTGTGTATTTTATAAATCGATTTTAATCTTTTCTTTTGTTTTTAAGTAATTTTTACAAAGTTGTACAGGGTGTTTATTTTATCTGTGTGGGGTTTTAATGGCACGAAAAACATATTAAATTAAAGTTTTAGAAGCTCATATTTTCACACAATGTTAATATGGGCCTAAAGTTTGTTTTCCCAAATTTTCAGCCAATTCGAAGACCTAAACTTTTTTCGAGGATCTAGATCCTAGGTCTTGACAAAAAATAAAAATTTATAGCTTTTTGGCTTCCTTAGTTTATGGGCTATCGATTTGTTTTAAAATTTTTATTCTTATTCTCTAAATTTTAAATTTTTTCTTAATTTTTAAATTTTTTGAAAATCGAATTTGTAAGTTCGAGGTTTTGTTAATGCATTCACTGGAAAATTTTTCAAAATTGTAATTTTTAAAAAATTTTATTAAATTAAAATAGAAAATAAGAAAAAAAACTTTAAAGCAAATTGATAGTCCATAAAGTAGGGAATCCAAAAAGCTACAAATTTTTATTTTTTGTCATGACCTAGGATCTAGATCCTCGAAAAATGTTTAGGTCTTCGAATTGGCTGAAAATTTGGAAAAACAAACTTTAGGCCCATATTAACATTGTGTGAAAATATGAGCTTCTAAAACTTAAATTTAATATGTTTTTGGTGCCATTAAAACCCCACACAGATAAAATAAACACCCTGTATGTTCGATATTTTTGAAATCTTTCTCACTTTAGAGTTTAGGGCCGAAACGTCACGTATTAAACTCTTTAACGAAAACCAAAAAATTTTTTTTTCTTTTTCTCTATTTTTTTTCTCAAAAACATCTAAAAATTATATTGGGATTGTTTAGATTTTATGTAAGCACTTCAATGGGTGAGTGGAGGTGAGCCCATTTTTACGGTTTACCTTAAATGCGTCAGAGATCAATGGAGAAAATCTTAAGGTAAGGGTAAGCGGCTTTCAGAAATTTGGACGTAAGATCTGGACAGTCCCTATCCAAATTGATTTGCCTTCTAGACACAAAAAATTTATCCCTTGTTTTTTCTTTTATTGAAATGACCTGGTTCATTTCATGATCAATAATTTTCTTAAATTTTTATAAGTCAGGTCATTTTATCATCATACCTTAATTCACTCTTTTTTAATTTTCTCATAATAGAATTTTCATCTGTGAAATTTATAGATATCTCATAGATATATCTTGATATATTACGTTCTTATAATATAATAAACATTACTTTCAGATTACTTTGCAATAATCCTCGTTGAAATCGTTCCATTTTAAATGGCTTTAAAAGAATCAAAGAATTCTCTGCGACAAACTTTTCTTGAATCCGTTCATCGACAAGCATTTCCTTTCCCGGATACTGTAATGTATTACATTACCCAAAAACCATCAAACCCAAAAGTCTATAAAAAATTGATTCAAACATGCAAATATTTTTTTGCAAA
The DNA here is from genome assembly GCA_024447195.1 of Panagrolaimus sp. LJ2414. NCBI lineage: Eukaryota > Metazoa > Nematoda > Chromadorea > Rhabditida > Panagrolaimidae > Panagrolaimus > Panagrolaimus sp. LJ2414. Next base: position 857,141 of record JAMRXY010000092.1, on the reverse strand, counting down.
AAATCCTATTCTAATTTTTGGGAATTTGCGTTACTTGGCAGATCAATGGGAGACATTCGAATATGGTTTTTCAAAAGACTGCAGAAAAATGAATTTTGAGAACAAGGTTGTAAAACTTTGGATTATCTCTTATTTATCCGTTTGGAATTTAAAACTATCCACCATTATCCCAAAACTTTATGATTTTGGTGTTGAAAGTTTTACACTCAAAAATCAAATTATTTATTTCGATGAACTCAAATTATTTTCGACTGTAATAGACATGTCACTTGACAAAACCACTGTAAAAGAAAAAGATGGCAGAATTGTTTCAGTTGAAGAAATTTATCAGTGTTTTTCAAACCTTTCTTCATTTTATTAGTATGCCTTTATTAAAATTTTTTATAATTAAATATACAGTTTAAAGACTTAATTTTTTAGTGATGGAATTCCTACATCATTTACCGAAAATACTGTAGAAAAGCTTTTACAAAATGCAAATTTCGGTTGGATTTTTAAATTGAAATATATTGCGGAATGTTTTGACATTGAAAAATTTTATAAATATATTTTGGTAAATTAAAATTTAGTTTATTTTAAATTTAAAAAATGTTTAAAATTTGTTAAAAATGTTTTTAGAAAAATAAGAAAACTGGATTTTCTCTTTATTTCGCACAAGAAATTTCAGAAGGTTACAAAAATCGATTGGAAGAAATTGTTGATGAAATTCTTCAAAATGAAACACCTGATTTCAAGATTCCATATATCCATTTTCACGGAATCGATTTAGAAAAAGAAAAGAAATTGCAAAAACTTGCAACCCACACACGTTGCTTCTAAATATTTTTCATTATAAATTCTGTCTGTTTTTTCCCGTTTATTATTGCAAAAATTATTGTGGTTGAAAAATAAAGATTTTATCCAAATTGTTTTTTGTGTTAGAAATATTTTTTTTTTTTTTTTTTCAGTATGGATTCCGAGCAAAAATGTCAACTATTCATCAACTTATTCCTTTCCAAGAATTTATTATTTCATCAGTTTCAAAAAAGATGACAGTGGATGTTATATATTTTGATTTCGAAAAAGCATTTGATAAAATACCATTCAATCGTCTCATCCGTGCTCTGAAAAAAGCTGGAATTTCTGGGCATCTATTAAAACTCATCACAACACTCCTTTCATTTCGATCTTTCAATGTCAAAGTTGGTGATACCCTTTCCAAAACCTTCAAATCCACAAGCGGAGTCCCTCAAGGGTCTGTTCTTGGTCCAATTTTATTCATTATCTTTATTACTGAACTCAGCCAAAAATTATCTGAATTGCCTGGAATTCTTCATTTATTATTTGCTGATGATTTAAAAATATACTTTGCGTATTATAAAAATGCCTTTGATACTTCAATTATTCAAAATGCAATAGATACCGTATTCGAATGGTCCTCCGAAAATTCAATGACAACCTCAACATCAAAAACTTTTCACATTCAATTTGGACCTGAAAATAAAGAAGCAAAATACTCAATCAACAATACTCCAATCACTACCGTAACCCTTGTTCGGGATCTCGGAATTATGTTTCAAAACGATCTTCAACCTCATGCTCATATCAAAAAAATTGTTGGCTCAGCAATGGCATCCTTATTCACAATTATGAAAAGAGTACTGATTTCTTCTCAAGATGTTTTAATTTTCCTCTTCAACGTTTATGTTCGACCAATTCTGGAATACGGTACTCAACTTTTCAATGTTCAACAGAAAAAAATTGCTGCATATTTAGAAAGGCCTCAAAAACTCTTCACAAGAATGCTTTATAGACGTCAACATCGATTCGGAATTATTCCATCTTATCCAGCACGCCTCAAAGAATACGGTATGAAATCTCTCCATGAAAGAAGAAACATCATTGATCTCCAAACTGGATTTGAATTTGCTCATGTCTCAACTCAAAATGGTTCTGCTCTTCAATTTAAACCTTCAAATTATGATACCAGATTTAAAAAGAATTATTCATCAAAAGAAAAAATTACAAACAAACTTCGACCCTCCCACTTTTCAACCAGAACTTCAACCTTCATGAACCAACTCAAAATCAATATCTCAAACTTCGCGAAAAAGAAACAATTCAAACAATATCTAATGAATACAGAAATTGATCACTATTATTCTTAAATTTTTTGTTTTCTATTGTATATGTCTTTTCCATGTAAATTTTCTATGTATTTTTCAATTGTTAAATATTTATTTTTTTTGCCTCGTTCCACTACTCCGGTAGTCGGAACGTATAAATAAAACTAAAAAACTAAAAAAATTCTTCAAAATGAAACACCTGATTTCAGGATTCCATATATCCATTTTCACGGAATCGATTTAGAAAAAGAAAAGAAATTGCAAAAACTTGCAACCCACACACGTTGCTTCTAAATATTTTTCATTATAAATTCTGTCTGTTTTTTCCCGTTTATTATTGCAAAAATTATTGTGGTTGAAAAATAAAGATTTTATCCAAATTGTTTTTTGTGTTAGAAATATTTTTTGTGGGTTTTTGCATAAATTAGGTAATGCCTGCTTAAATAAAAAATTTTTTTGTGATAATAATGTAAGTACAAAAGTAGGTCAAAAGTAAATAAAAACTATATTTGTACAATGTAATAAGCTAGGACCATGAGTGAATCCCCAACGGACAACCACGTAAATAACTACAGTAACCCGGGGCGTTTGTTGGGACATAACTCAGTTATTCCTTACTCGATGTGGATGACTTAAAAGCTAAAATTAAAAAGCATTTATTTTTTGTTGCTTTTTTAATTTCGCAAAAATTTTTGCGACGTTTACATTAATTAAAATTCGGGCACTTTCGTATTTTCTATTGTTATCATTTCAAAAAAAGCAGCAAATGATGGATTTTCTTCTAAACATTTTGTTAAACTACTCACGACAGATCCCCTAATTAAATAGGTTGTCTTCATACAACAAAAAATTAACAAACTTGACAATTTGGTAATTCATTCATATTTGCAAACATAAACCGATAATCAATAAGAAGCGATATTCTGTCTCTCACTCTCATTTATATCTTATTGATTTTTAATCTTAGAGTTTTTGATAGAAAAAAATTTATTCCTCTTTTTATTTACATAAATGACCTGTCTCATTTAATGATCAATGCCCTTCTTAGAGTTTTTGTAAATCTTGTTTTTCAGTCATCATAATTAAGAGTTTATAAATTCTGATACAATTTTAATTTTTTAATTGTTGAGTTTATTTCTATCTGCGAGATATTTTACGTCGTTTGACTGAATTTACTTTAGAGTAATTTAATATTTATTACTTTCAGAATTCTTTACAATAATCCCTGTTGCAGTTGTTTAATTTTTAAATGGCTTTAAAAGAATCCAAATCAAAGAATTCAATGTGTCGAAATTTTCTTCAATCCGTTCATCGCCAAGACTTTCCTTTCCCGGATACTGTAATGTATTACATTACCCAAAAACCATCAATCCCAAAAACCTATGAAAAACTGATTCAAACATGCAAATATTTTTTTGCTAAAAATCCTATTCTAATTTTTAATAATTTGCGTTATATCGAAAATCAATGGGAGACATTCAAAACTGGTTTTTCACAAGACTGCAAAAGAATTAATTTTAAGAACACCATTGTAAAACTTTGGATTATCTCTTATTTATCCGTTTGGAATTTAAATGCATCCAGCATTATCCCAAAACTATATGATTTTCGTGTTGAATGTTTAACGCTCGGAAATCAAATTATTTTTTTCGATGAACTCAAATTATTTTCAACTGTACCGCATATGGGTCTAATTAGAACAACCGTCAAATCAAAAGATGGCAGAATTATTTCATTTGAAGAAATCTTTCAATATTTTTCAAACATTTATTCATTTTTTTAGTTTGTCTTTTTTTGTTTTTTTAATTTATAAAATTTAATTTTTTAGTGATGGGAATCCTACGACGTTTACAGAAAATACCGTTGAAAAGCTTTTAGAAAACAAAAAATTTTGCAGGAATTTTGAACTAAAAAATATTCCAGAATGTTTTGATATTGAAAAATTTTACAAATTTATTTTGGTAATTAAATTAAAAATTCTGTAACCTTTCTTAAAAGTTTCATTTTTTTAGAAAAATAAGAAAATAGATATTTGTCTTTATTTTGCAGTCACGATTTCAGAAGATTACAAAAATCGTCTTGAAGAAATTGTTGATGAAATTCTTCAAAATGAAACACCTGATTTCAAGATTCCATATATCCATTTTCATGGAATGGATATTGAAAAAGAAGAGAAATTGCAAAAACTTGCAACCCCCACACGTTGCTTCTAAATATGCAAATTTTTTTGTTTGTTTGTTTGACCATTTTTGTTGAAAAATAAAAAATTTGTGAATGCTCGGTTTTTCGGATATGTTTTTAGACTAGTACATTTTTTTCCACTTTTCCATTTCCCTCTCTGGAAATGCAACCTTTGAAAGTTCAAAGCCCTAAATCGAAAATTTATTTTTTTCTGTTCCCGGCCCTTAAAAAAAATTACCCAGACTGTCTCTTAGTATTGTTATTCTTCCAAATTTTATCTTGCAGTTTTGTTATTTAACTAAATATTTTATAAATATTTCTTAAATAATAAAAACACAAAGTTAACAAACTTGATAATTTGAGTTACTGAGATATGTGTACAGTTTTTTACGAATTTTTCCAACTATAACTAAAAGTAAAAGAAGAAGTAAAGTAAAGTAAAAACTTTATAAAAAACATTAACAAAACATAAAAAATGTAAAAAAGTAAAAACAAGATAAAAACAATTAAAAAAAATTTATGCTTTTTAATTCAGATTTCTTATTTTATTGTATCACTTTTTTAAAAATACATAACATTTATTTCAACTTCTTTTTTATTGACTCAATTAATAGCTTAAGGTCAACTTAGAAGAGATTATTGCCTAAACTATTTGCAAGGGCGAGGTAGATTGGGAACATTTTCCTTATTGTTCGTTATTAAAATCTCTACCCAAACTACATAGAATCTTTTTGAATTTGCATTTTAAAATGGCCCACTATCAAAAAATCGATTTCCCTCTACCTTTTTTCCAACGACAAAAATCGCAGGCGCAATTGAGTAACAACTTATAAAATCTCTGATAAATCAGAGATTTTTGGGAAATTAAAAAAAAAACAAAAATGGTCATCGACCTGGCTTATTTATTGATCAATGCTTTTCTTATATTTCTATAAGTTCTTCAGTCATCATAGTTAACGATTTATCAAAGTTGATTATTTTTTGATTTTTTTCGTAGTTGAAATTCTACCATAAAGATATTGTGCGTTGTTAGAATGAATTGCTTTTACAGGCGAACCTCGTTATAACGTCCTCGTTCTGTGGTCCCTTCAACAAGGAGCCCATATTAATCGGACCTAGTTATAACGTCAACCTCGATGTAACGTCATTTTTTCACGCTCGAGCGCTCCCTTGAAAAACGTTATAACGAGGTTCGACTGTATATATTTATCATATGGTTTTTATGTTAGTTAATTTCAGATTTGTTGGCGATAATCCTCGTTAAATTGATTTTGTTTTAAATGGCTTTAAAAGAATCAAATTTAAATTCAACGAATTCAATGCGACAACCTTTTCTTCAATCTGTTCATCGACAGTCTTTTCCATTTCCGGATACTGTAATGTATTACATTACCCAAAAACCATCAAATCCAATAAGCTATGAAAAACTGATTCAAACTTGCAAATATTTTTTTGCTAAAAATCCGATTCTTGTTTTTATGGATTTGCGTTACTGTGAAGATCATTGGCAAACTGCCATGTCTGGTTTTTCAAACCGCGATTTTAAGAACACGATTGCAAATCTTTGGGTCATCTTTTATTTATCTGTTTGGAATTTAAATGCCGCCACCGTTATCCCAAAGCTTTATAATTTTCGTGTTAAAGGTTTAACGCTCGGAAATCAAACTATTTTTTTCGATGAACTCAAATTATTTTCAACTGTACCGCATATGGGTCTAATTAGAACAACCGTCAAATCAAAAGATGGCAGAATTATTTCATTTGAAGAAATTTACCAATGTTTTTCCAACATTTCTTCATTTTTATAGTATGCAATTTTTGACATCTTTAAAAAAATTAACCAAATTTTGTTTTTTAGCGATGGAAATCCTAACTCATTTACCAAAAATACGGTAGAAAAGCTTTTACAAAATGCAAATTTGGGCAAAGTAATATTTTTTAAAATCAAAAATATTCCAGAATGTTTTGATATTGAAAAATTTTACAAATTTATTTTGGTAATTAAATTAAAAAATTTGTAAAGTCCTTTTTATTATTTTCTAGGAAAATAAGAATACAGATATTTGTCTTTATTTTGAAGAAGAAATTTCAGAAGGCTACAAAAATCGTCTTGAAGAAATTGTTGATGAAATTCTTCAAAATGAAAATCCAGATTTCAAAATTCCATATATCCATTTTCATGGAATCGATTTAGAAAAAGAAAAGAAATTGCAAAATCTTGTTACTCACCAATATTATTTATAAATATGTTTTATTTTTTAAAAATATTGTCTGTTGTTTTATGCATGTTTGATAATTTTTGTTGGAAAATAAAATATTAGTCAAATATTTCAGAATTTATAAAAGAAAATTAACAAATTTGATAAATTGGTAATTTTAATTATGGGCATTAATGTACTAAACTTTTTTCTAAGATTTATAGATTATGAAATTAAATAATCTGATTGTACTTCTTTATTTTTGCTTTTAAATATTAATCGTAAAAAAATATGCAAATTTGCGGAAAAAATGTTTTTTTTATAAAATTTGTTTTGAAATTGGAATGGAAAAAGATGTTTCAGCGATTTGAAGATCGGTAGGAGATTCGTCAATTTCTGCCACTTCAATTACAGTTTCCGTTGAAGGAGAACGAAGTCGAGGCAAACTTGAAATTTGAAGAGAATGAAGTCGACGATTTTTGATTATTGATCGAAGGGGAATTATTTCATCAGTTGGGCGTCGCCGATACAACCCTAATGAGGATGAGGAAGAAGTTGAGGGCAGGCATTGTCCATTTCCTTCAAAATTTTGATTTTTTGATGAATTTTGTTGTTGATGATCATGGATGGGATAGGATCCACTTAAGGTTGGACTTGATTCTCCCTAAATATTGATTGATTGTTAATTTAATATATTTGGTTTTTATGCTGAAATTTTTGTATAGCTTATACATCATAAGTATATGAAGGTTTTATTTTAGGCAATGGAAGGCAATAAATTTGCATAAATTTTTTATCGTTCATGGTTACGATATTGCAAGGATTATTTTATCCCTTTTAATCGAAATGATGCAATCTTGTCCCTCTTGATTTGAAACGATGTTCCAAATTTTTTTAGGTTTAAAGATTCATGTTTTATGCTATTACTAATATTATGCAAATTTCACTTCAATTTTGTATTCCGAAAAAACTTGTGTTACAAAATTTGCATAAAATAAACCTCTTCATCGATCTTGCAAAAATCGCACCATCTCTATCAGGAATTCAAGAAATTTTGGCTGCAAGACCAAAATTATGCAAATTTTTTGTTTTTTAAAATTTGCATGAAATAAATCTTTTTATTGATCTTGCATAGTTTGCGTTTTCACTATCAAGAATCTTAGAATTTCGATATCAAGGATGTTAATTCATATATCAGGATGATGCAATCTATGCGTGACCACTAATTATTTGAATAAACTTACAGAAAACTGAAAAACATTTATGACAGAATTAACTCGTCGAGAGGCAGCTCTTTGTCGGCTTGTCTGATTTAAGCCAGGCGGGGGTTCCGTACATAATTCTTTTAAATATGCATCAACTTTTTCTTCTGGAATCTTCCATGGTTTATACCAGAAAAATAAAATTACAACAACAATTAAAATAATTGATATTGATAAAATCAGGGAAGTCCAGCCAGATGTAAATCCATTATCAATAACATTTATATTTTCACATCCTAAAAATTTGAGATATACATATTTAAGTTAATTTTCAACATTTATATTTTTACCAATTTCATCACGACCATATAAACAATTTTTATGACCCGAACATACAAGTGATTTATCAATACAAATGTCATCACCACAGGAAAAAAGGCTATGATTTGAGCAATTTTTTACTAAAAAATTAAATTAAAGATTTTAATAAAATTTTAACAAAGTGGATACTGTACTCTACAGTTTGCAGGGATACTGTAATCTAAAGCATCGGCTACAGTAATACACAAGAATACCGTAATCCGCAACATAGTAATACAGTAACTTGTTGGATACTGTATCCTATGCTACCGTAATCCACAACAAAAACAACTTACAAGCAACATAAGTAGAAAAAAGGATTCGAAATTTTGTCGTAAAAATATTCTTTGCATTTGATGCAAAAACTCGAATAAATACTGTTGGCTGATTTGAATATGCATGATTGGCGGTAATTCCGCAGTATCGTTTCATTGGGGAATGTGCTGTCAAGCCAGAATAAACTTCCAAAAGATTTTCAGAGCATTGATTTGGACGTGATAATGAAAATTCTTCAACAAATATCGAAATTGATAACCATTTTGGGACATGAATTTCCCAAATACATTCTAATGGTCCTTAAAAAATATGGAGGAAATTGTTTAGAGAGAAATTTGCATAAACTTAATACCTGTTGAATTTCGATGATTCTCATAAAATTTTTGCATCTCTGACATTTCTATTATACCATCCAATGGCATGGTGAAGGAATTATAACAATCTAAAATGGAATATTTTAGTATTCAAAAATTTGCATAAAAATTGTCAACAAAAATTTGCATAACTAATATACGTCCTTTTTAAAGTTCCAATTCGGAAATTTTGAAAAAAAGAACATTTAAAAAAACTGTAAAATGAAAAATTTGCATAAAATTTTTTGATTTCAAATACGGAAAATTTGCATAAGAATGGCGCAAGGTTTGGAAAGATAAGATAAATGCCAAAGTAAGCTACTTTAGAAAATCTTTTTAAAAAAATATGATGAAAACAACCAACCAATAGCTCGATTATACCCGTTCCCAAAAATTGGTCCACGTAAAAATTCATATTCTGCCATGAAGCCTCGATATTCCAGTAATCCATCAGAATGAAAATGTAACCACATGAAACCACTTTTTGCTCGAATTTCTGTTACCGGAGATTTCATGCCACAAAATTGTCCAATCAATGGCGAAAAACTGTATCGACCATCTCGGATTTCCTTCAAAAAAAACATATATATTTAAAATGTTGAGACAATTAACAAAAAACACAGCAAAGTTAAAGACAACATTTTTGAAAGCAACAGTGAGAACAACAAATTGAATTTTAAAAATAAGCATTTTTTTGTCTCCTTTGAGAATTGGCAATTGCATCCTTTTTTTCTTGACTTTGTTCAAAAAAATGTGTTTTATATCATTTTTATAAAAAATACAAAAAATCAATATTGAAAAAAAACAAACCAAATAATCATTCGGGCAATTGGTTGAAATTCCAACCTCTTCACTGAATACCGTTTTTTCATATGATGTTTCAATCTATAAAAAAATTTGCATAAATTTGAAAGCAAATAAATCACAAAACGTTTTTTGATGCAAAGTTTTTAAAATTGGAAAATTTTAAGTTATTTTTTTGTAAAATGAAAAATTTGCATAAAATTTTTAATTTATGCAAATTTTTTCTTTCAACACCAATTATCGAATTTTAACAAAAAAGCACAAACTTGAAAGACATTTTTAAAGGTTAACACAATATCATATGATGCTGGAGCAAAAATGACCCGTACACAATCAATATTTGGCGGATATTTTCGAGGAAATCTTGGACTACAAAAGTTTTGTGAAAAAATTAAATTTTGTTTATTTTAAACAAATTTGTACAAATTTATTTACAAACCTTGCAAATTCATTGAGGCCAGTCATTCCACCAGAATGAAATTCTTTACAAATTTCTGGAATTTGAAGGGCAGAGGAAGAAGAGGATTCTCGTTGCCCAGCTGGGGGAATTATTCGAGTGCCTTAAAAATGGATAAAATAGATAATAGAAAAAATTTTTGGACAATGTTTTCAAAATTCTAACAATCCAAAAAATGGTTAAATTTGCATAAAAGTGTAGATTAAAAATTTTTTAAATAAAATTGAATTGGTTATTTTTTACAATAAATGTTGCATAAAAATATAGACTAAAAACTTTTCTAATAAAATTTGCATAACATCTTTACTGAGGCTGGAGCTCAGGTAATATGCAAATTTACAAAAAAAAATCAAAAAATGTGAATCAAAAAGTTAATACGAAAACATTTTATTTCGTAAAAAAGTTTATGCAAATTTGTAAAATTTATATGGTTTTCAAAATTTGCATAAAATGACCTCAATGTCAACTAGAATATTTTTGAGGGATTGAGAAAAAAGCAATTACCTTTAATATTGTCAATAAATAAAACAGTTATAAAAATGACTGTAATAATATATGAAAATGAGGATGATGATGATTTTGAAGATGAAGAAGGAAAAGAAGGCAGAAGCGCATCGTGACAGCAGAATCTACATCGCATGTGTAAACGGGGCCCCGCTGTTTTGGGGGCATTGCCTCACCTCATATATAATACATACACAAGAAGAAGAAAAAAGGCTCTCTTAAGCTTCAGCTTCTAAAAATATAAAAAATGAAAGTAAAAAAAAACATTTATTACTTTTAAAATATAATTGTTCTGACAAGAAAAAAATAAAACATGAAAGAAAGAAATTGTGTGTTTTACAAATTTTTAGAAAAAAAATTGGATAAAAAATGAGGGACATTTTGGAGATGTTTTTGGGTTTTTTGTTTTGAGGAAGAAAAAGAAGACAAATAAATCAAATTTCTAATATTTTAAAAAGGGGAAAACAAAGAGGAACTGAAAAAAATCTTTTTTTTAACATAATTATGACGGGTTCAAACAAATAAATACACACATTTGCAAAAAAAGGCAGGAAAATGAAAAATGCATGTATAAATTTTCTGAAAAAAATGCTTTCTTGTTTTTCTTCAAACAAAAATATCAAAAAATTTTAACAAATAAAAATAATTGAAGAAGCTTTTAAAAAGCTATTAAAAAGCTAAATTCAAAAACAAAAATCAAGATGATCAAGGACGTCAGCAGTATTTGATTTTGGAGAGGGCAAAAACTGTTTCGACAGCGGCACGCCTTTGATCTAGTGCCGATGGCGAAGTATTTTTATAATTTTGGAGGAGGCCTGTATTCCTAGTGTTCACCTTGATGACCTCCTTTTTTGAATGTCTTAAAATTTTATGCAGCAAAAATGCTAATTTCTTACTGAAATTACACCATACGGTATAATACTAAAAGTTGCAAGTTATGATAGATAATTTGCATAAAAGTTGAAATTATAAATTCGGTCACTGATGTAAGCAATTCACAAAAATGAGCGAAAATTGCAATTTCTTAACAACAGAAGCTTGGTCTGAATTTAAATATCTTGAAAAGCAACAAAATTTAAATAAAGTATTTTTATTTCTAAATGTTTTTTTGAAATTTAGCAAAAAATTACTCGATTGATTAAATTTTTTTTTTTTTAAAGATAAACGAAATTAAATTTTTAAAAACTGGATCAAAGGTAGACATACGCAAAACGGAATAAAGTGTTCCAATTTTTGAATGTTTAAAAATGAGTTTCTGGGTATCCACAATTACAGTATCAACAAAGCAAAAACAAAAAACTCTTTGTAAAAAATTACAAAAAATTTATTCAAAAACTATGTATAAAAACAAAATTTCACGAACAACAACAAAAAAGAATTTGATAAATAAATAATTTTTTTGTCTGTCTCGAACGAAAATCCTACTCCTTTCTTCCTCAATTCAGCTTCATCATCGATGAGAAAAAAAAGAAGATGAAAGCGAAAAAAAGGGAGTCTTTCTCGCTTCTATCAAAATGATGTTCTTTGGGATGACACAATTGAATCCATTTTCTTCATTCATCAACCATTAAGTCTTCAAGAGAGAAAATGAAGAAGAAGAAGAAGTCGAAGAATAATATTCCAAGCAAAGCATCTAAAGACTTTCTTCTTTCTTCTTTAACAACAAGAACAACAACGAAGATGAAGAAAAACTAAACTAAAAAAATGTTGAAGAAGAAGAAGGCACTTAGGGGAAAAATGTCTATCTCTCTCTTTATATATATCTATGAGCTGATTTCCGTAGTCAAAAAAAAATGAAGAAGAAGGAAAGCAAAAAGGCATTTTCATTTGACTTTCTTCGAAAAAAATATATTTCCTTTTTTTTAAAAATGAATATAAAAAGTATAAGAAAAAAAGAAGGGATTTTTTGAAGCTTCAAAAATTAAAGGGCAGCAGCAGCAAAAAATCAAGTGGCCTTCTTTTTTCAGCATTTTTTCGTTATTTTTAAATTTTTTTTAAAAAGGAAAGACCTCCTGAGGAGATTTTCCTTTGTTCTTTTCATGTTTTTGGCAAAGTAAAAAAAGATAAAAGAAAAAAGTATTTTTCAAAGAAAGCTTTTTTGTAATTTTTGGAAGTTTGAAAGTGCAGGTTTTTAAAAGACCCAAAAAACAATGGGCGGCGATTTTGCTATTTGTATTTTAAAATGGCAAAATGCCAAAACTTTACATTTTTTTAGTGTAAGAATAATTGCATGAAATTTGAGCTATCGGAAGACAATAATTATGTAAATTTTTTTCGTCTAACATATTCAGTTTCAAAAAATAGCCAATATATTTTAAACACTGCTTACAGTGACTGTCGGATGTTTCGCCTGAAAACAATTTGCCAGAAAAAGTGCCCAGGAATTTTGGGGATGATGTTAAAATTCTCAAAAATTACAAAATCTTAAATCAAACAATATTTATTGTAGTTTCACAAAAATTGAAAAGTATTGCATAATAAAAGTGGAAACGAATGAACAAAAAATCTTTCAAAATTCATAGGGAAGAGCTTTTGCAATTTCTATTGCTTTTTCTTCATTGACAAGTTTTTGAAGTAAGTGCAATTTTATTAGCAGTTCCAGGACCTCGACTGGTTTTTGGGTTAGACAAAACAAAACCCAACCAGATACAATAAATAACTTACCAAGATTGACTCGATTTTCGTATCAAAAATGTTGAAAAACGTCAAAAAATGATTATGCAAATTTAAAAAATTTATAAAATCCAGTTCTAGCTTTTGATATTTTTTGTCAGATTATATAAACAAAAAATCAAAAAAGCCGGGCCCGAAATGGGCCTCGAGCCATGCCGGATTATTTAAAAAAGTACAATTTTAAAAATACTATGAATCATAGACTCTGGAAGTTTACATCTTGGTCATTTGCTTCCATTCTTTGTTACAAAATGGTTTCAAGAAATTTTTGGTTGTCATGTAATCATTCAAATGACGGATGATAAAAAATATTTATGGAAAACAGAAATTTGTGAAGATGAAAAAATTCTTCAAAGAATTACATATGAAAATACCAAGGATATTCTTTCAATTGGATTTGAAAAAGATGAAACGTTTATCTTTCGAAATGCTGAATATGTGAAGTAAGATTTTTTTAAATAAATATCAGTGTTGTGACTTGACCCTTTTCATTACAATCAAAAAGATAAAGTTTGAGAATGTAAAGATAGAAAAGAGCATACCATTGAAAAAACTTCTGTAATCAACTTTCTGCAGAAACTTGTTGCTGTTGCAGCAGCTGTTGTAAACAAACATGTAAAAATGAAGGAAGAAATTTTGATGCAAATCTTTCAAAAGCAAAAAGCGTGAATTTACATTCTTCATTTTTGCATTGCAATTACAGCTCAAAAAAAGATGAAAGAAATATTTGATGTATCAACAGCAAAAAAGAAAAAGAAAGATGATTATTTACGATATTACTGTGTTGAGTTTGTAACTTCAACTATTGCTAATAAACTTGTGTTAAATGTTGACAAAAGTTTAACAGTAATAAGCACAAATATAAAAAAAGAAGTCAGAAAAAAAAGGACGAGAAAAAATGAACAAAAATGAAATTCTGGAACGAGCGTGAGAAAGATTGTTGAGAAAGCAAAGGTTTCGTGTTAAAACTTCTAGTTGTGCTTTCAATTTGACAAAAATTTTGGGTAAGGATTAGGATTGGGAATTTTTATTTTTTAGAAAATTTTTGATCAATTTTCCTGGAAATTTCCGTTGTATTTTTATGTCTCCAATTTCCCTCCTTAAACGTTTCCTTCTTTTTCTTTCTTTGTTTTTCTTCGAGTTTATTTCTCCTTGTTTGTTCTTTTATATTTCTTTTTTCCTTCCCCTTATTATCCCTGCAACTTGATCAACTTTTTTCTTCTTTACCTTTACATCAATATTCATTTGCTTATTTCATCCTTCCACAATCTTGATTAAATCATCAATCAAGATATTCTCTAGTTTTCTTGCTGTTTTCTGTTAACGACGTTTGCTTTTTTCCGCGTTTTTGCTTCTTTGTTACTTGTAGTTTTTTGATACACTTAATAATTACCACTCATTAATACTTATATTCTTTCAGATTCATTAACAATGTCTCCTCCATCTTCAACTATTTCTGTTAAACAAGGCGTTCATCAATCAACAACAACTAATTAACGGCAAGTTTATTCTTCATTCTTTCTTCCCTGACATCTCTAACATCGTTGACCCTTTTTTAGAAAAATCGAAATTACATTTACTCATCCATCTGATATCAAACTTGATGTAAGTTGTTGTTTATTACTTTATGTATGCTTCTCCTTCAATGAACTCTTACTTTATATATGCTTACCATTCAACATGTCTATATATATCTCCGTTTTTTAGGAAGACTATTGTTGACCGTTTTTAATCAACATGAAATAGCAACTCGATCTTTTGCAAAATATTTTTCAAAGCATGATTACTCAGATCTTCCTGAATATTGGAAATATCTCGAGAATGCAGTTATGATTGAACCTTTTGTTTTTACTGGTGCTGTGAAGTTATTGTTGTTGAAAAATATAACAATGTTGCAATTTGTTTTGATCATTTTGGAACGAAACGTCCAGTCATTTTCTTTCGAGAATGTACTCCGTAAGTTTTGATGTATACTTGTTGAGGGTTGGACATTTCCATTTTGTGCCTAAAAATCTTACAGTAATATTTTCTTATACTTTGTTTAAGACCAACTTTGGAGATCTTTGAGTAGCAAAATTACTGTATTTTTAGCTTTCTTAATCTTGGAAATGTGCTGTCCTTAACTGTTTCACGATTTCTGTTGACTTTTATCTAATTTACATATTTATTTTTCAGGTATTATAAAAGCATTACACTCGGGGATATCCTTACCGTATTTTTACAAAAATTATATGTTCATGCTGAAAAACCAACAATTATGTTTACTGATCTTTATGGAACATTGTTTACTCCACAACCCTCTTCAATTAATAATTATGAAATTTCAATCTGCCATCGACTTTTGAAGGTTAGTTTTTTATTACCTTTATCGAACTTTAACCTGGATTACAGTAGATAGATTTTTGAGGCATTGTTTTTCGAGTTTTATTTTATTTCATCAGTGACAGTTAAACACTGTAAATTCGGTCCACTAATTTTAGAAGATTGGGTTACTGTATATGTGATACTGTATCGCTGATGTCTAAACCCATATTATTTGCTTTTGTTACATATTTTCGCATCTGATTACTTTTGTTTTACTTATAGTCATTTCTTAATGAATGCCATTAAAACAACCTTGTCATATTCTTGGGCAATGATTACTGTAGTTGTGCAGTTTTATCTTTGAAATTTTTGCTCTACAGTAATCCAGGGTTATAATTTGTTGTGTCTTTACCGAAAATTTGTATCTCTTGTTTTTTCCAGATTAACAAATTTGCATTTGAAGTTCAACATATTAATCAATCTTATGTTATGTTTGCTGATTTTGGCGCAATTGTTCTTCGTCGAAAAGCGGCAAAAATTTTTGGATCAAAAGGTTCGTTTTTGTTTTACTTTTTTCAATTTTCTAATTGATGATTCTTTTAGAACTTCAAGGTGCATTTGTCATTGGATCAATCAAAATACACGCTTCAATGTGTCAGCCCTAGTCGAGCGGCCTGCTGGAAGCTTGGTTCAAGCTTCGAAGTTTATCGAAATGTATGTTTTAGTTTATGTATCATTTTTCTGTTATTTATTTCGTTCTCATTTTTTAGGGGATCATCTTTGCTCGCCTCGTCGTGGTCAATTTGTCTTGGTTGATGAACTTGAAAAGAAGGAAAGGCTTGAAGCCAGAACCGGGCGAAAACTCGCCCGGATGGTTGTTCCGGTTCCAGAAAAGAAATTTATCTCCCTTCGGGGAGATTTTGATTGAAATTTTTCCAATCATGGTGGTTTTTTAAATGTTAAAACGAACTTTGTTCGTTTAATATTTTTGCTGAGTTGTTTGGTGTTTAATTTTTTTGTAAATTTTTATATGTGTAATTGTGAAATAAATTTTTTGTAATTTCGATTGTTTATTTTTTGGGGATAAAGGGAAAGGGAATACGGTAGATGGAAAAAAGCGGAGAATTGGTGTATGGTAATTGTTGGCGGAACATTTAGTTTTCTGTTAGGATTAATCGATTACGGTAACTTTATTTTTGGGGTTGTCAAAAAATATTGTTTCACTTTTACATATTGGAATGTTGAATAAAATCAACATGAAAAAAGTGTTTATTTTTAGAACCAGTAATTGTTTTTAGAATTTTAAACGAATCAATTTGTATGTCATTTTTGATCAAATTTTCCTGCTGTTTTATTCATTCTTTTTTAAAAAACACTTAATTTTTGTTTTTACTTTTTACAAACTTTTGTTACAGTAATATTTTCATTTGAGTCAAAACAGTGTAACAATTAATGAAGCAATGGTGACCAAAAAACATTGTTTCATTGATTCGAGAAAGATGAGGCAAAAAGTAGATATTATTTTTTTCTGCCAAAATATCGTTTTCAACAAAAACTTTAAAATAAGATGAAAATAATACCGTACTAAAGTCGTGATTATGTCTCCTGAATTTGTTATCTTTCAATTTTGGAGTGACCTTTTGTTAAGTCGGCATACTGTAGTATCAAGAACATCAGTCAACAATATGGTATCTCCATATAATTATACTTTCAGAAGTGCGATTGCATATTAATTTTTGCTGTTAGCTTTCAAAAAACAAACAAAGAAAAGCATTGATTTTTTTCCTCTTGAAATGACAAATTTTTATATTTTCTTTATTTTATTTTGAAAACATTTATTCCATGAGTCATGCATGATTCATGCCCCCTTTATTCTTTTTTACAAAAGTTTTGTCTTTGATTTTTGACTTTTGTTGTTTTTAAAAACGGTTCTCAATTCTTTATTTTTGAATAAAATTTGTTTAATTATTTTTTTCCAAAATGGGTAAAAAATTAACAAACCGAAGAGAATTATTACTCATCAATCATCAAATATTATTCCTTCGATATCTCAATCATTTACAATTTCAACCTCTGATCCAATTATTCTACATCCAAAAAGTTGCAAAAAATTTCCATCAGATGTTTTAAAATGGATGAAAGCAAATGCACAGCGCATCGTCTGTTGCTTTTTTTGACAAAGAGAAAAAAAAGAAGTAAAAAAAGTGCGCATCTTCAAAAAAAGATTCTGACAAATTTAACATAACAATTTAATATTTTTTTGTTATTAATAGATAAAGGAGAGTCTGAAATTTAGTTTTTTCGCAAATTTGGAAGAAAAAAACAATTTTCTCGATTTTTCGCCTTATGTTGAAAATTCGACATTTTTGGCATTTTCGATGGCATGCCAAATTGAAACTACTCCTACAAATTTTCCAAAATTTGCCATAGAGCATTGTTAGACCTCAGGGTACATGGTGGAATACCTTTCATCTCAAAGTCAATGTCAATTATTTTTTTATAAACGATTATTTAAATTTCCCCTATAAAAAACGGCTGCTTAAGGCATTTTTTGCCGTTTTTAGGGTGAAAAAATTAAATTAGGTCCAAAATCAAAAATCTAACCGCAACGAATTGTTAATAGACCCCTATAGAACATGTGTATTTTGATTTTATAGTTTTCGGAAATGTAATTCCAAAGTTCTATTCATTTGAACGACTGATTTCTTATACTATAACATGACTTTGACGTGTTTGAGCAACAATTTTTAATACCGTTGTGTAATTTGTGAACATGGTGATGTTAAATATATAAAGAACATTTAGTTTTTATCATCAAAAAAGTCTCACACGACATAAATGTGGCTTCAAAGTGTTTTTACTGATAATTTACAGTACCCATATAAAAATGTATGGGAAAAATGAAATTTGCTAAAATACGTCAAAAAAATGAAAAATGTCATTGGAAATGATACCAGACATGATTTAACATCATTCCACGTCATCAGTAATCAAAATAATAGGATTTAAAGAAAAAAAAATTTTTTGAAATTTTTTCATCCACGTGGTACCCCCTGTGGATTTTGGCATATTTTACTAAAATGAATAGAACTTTGGAATTACATTTCCGAAAACTATAAAATCAAAATACACATGTTCTATAGGGGTCTATTAACAATTCGTTGCGGTTAGATTTTTGATTTTGGACCTAATTTAATTTTTTCACCCTAAAAACGGCAAAAAATGCCTTAAGCAGCCGTTTTTTATAGGGGAAATTTAAATAATCGTTTATAAAAAAATAA
Organism: Panagrolaimus sp. LJ2414; assembly: GCA_024447195.1. NCBI lineage: Eukaryota > Metazoa > Nematoda > Chromadorea > Rhabditida > Panagrolaimidae > Panagrolaimus > Panagrolaimus sp. LJ2414. The sequence goes on along the minus strand of JAMRXY010000092.1, from coordinate 838,443 downwards.
TTGACATTGACTTTGAGATGAAAGGTATTCCACCATGTACCCTGAGGTCTAACAATGCTCTATGGCAAGTTTTGGAAAATTTGTAGGAGTAGTTTCAATTTGGCATGCCATCGAAAATGCCAAAAATGTCGAATTTTCAACATAAGGCGAAAAATCGAGAAAATTGTTTTTTTCTTCCAAATTTGCGAAAAAACTAAATTTCAGACTCTCCTTTATCTATTAATAACAAAAAAATATTAAATTGTTATGTTAAATTTGTCAGAATCTTTTTTTGAAGATGCGCACTTTTTTTACTTTTTTTTTTTCTCTTTGTCAAAAAAAGCAACAGACGATGCGCTGTGCAAATGCTAAGCCTTCAATGGCACTTAAATTAATGCGAGTATGCAAATATTTTCAGCACAAAGAATTTCCATTTAAACCTATTAAAGGTATAAGCAAGAAAGAAGGGGGAGCTTGGAATTATTGCACACATTTTGGAAATGCTTTTGGTGCTGCTGAAACGATTGAAAAAATTTATGATAAAAAGTTATTAATAATTGAATATTTATATTTGCATCAAAGAATTGATCCATTTTCATCTTTATTGGAGAAAATTGCAATTTGTCAAGCAAAAACTTTGCATCTTGATTTTCAAAATATTACATTTGAAGAATTCAAAACTTTAACTGCTGCTGGAACAATTGAAAAGGCAAAAATTTGTAATACCATGGTTACAGATGAAAAGGATAAATCAAAACTTGCTGCTCTTGAAAAGATTTTAGCATGTCTTCCAAAGATTAAGGAACTATTTATGTGAGTTTTATTTCTTAAAAATATTCAAATTTTGCTAACTTTTCTGTTGATTTTACAAATTCAGTACCCTTATCAGGTTGAGAGTAAAATGAAAAGTGCCGCCTTTGATGTTTTTTTGTTATCGGCAAAACATTAGAGAATTTTATTGAGCTAAATCTGTGAATGTCACGCTTTTTTGCTTGTTACAGCGTTACAATAGAAGGCATTATAGGGGGAGCAATGAGGCATCCAAAATCAGTAAAACCCTTTGATCTTTTGCCGACTGCAGAAAAGATCAAAGGAATTGCCCTTGGTCTTTTTTCTCTCCAAGCAATCTTGCTAATGTCCTTGATTTGAAATAATACATTTTTCAGCAGCGAAATTGTTCCATCATTTGTTTCTTCCAATGAAGCTGCAGATGTATCCGTCCCAAAACTCAGATCTTTTGAACTTCATAATGTTAATGCCAACTTTAATTATGCAACTTTTGCAAGATTTAAGGAAGTAAGATTTTGCACTTATTAAAACAAGCCCGAAACATAACTTTTATTCTTTTAAGAATCATCCATCTGTTCACTGGTCTATTTCCTACAGTAAACCCGAATAACGTAAAAATCGAACATATTCTGAAGTTGAATATGTTCGATTTTTTATCAGTTTGGTTGATTACTAACAAAATTCAGTTTTTGCAATTCCTTTTCTTGTGCAAATAATTTTTATTTTTACTAAAAAAACTAAAATAGCCTTTTTTATTCCTATGCCTTTAATAAACTGCTTTCGTAACATTTTTACCTGATTAACAGTCATCGAAAAAGGCAACAGAAGAACAAAATTTGCATATAACATACATTAGTTTTTTGTATAAACAAGGCACTATTTATTATGTTTTATTTTCCAAACAAAATGATCAAAACAGACAAAATTTTAGATAAATAATCACATTTAAAAAAAATGTCTATGGTTTACAAGATTTTGCAATTCTTTTTGTTTTTCAATATCCATTCCATGAAAATGGATATATGGAATCTTGAAATGAGGATTTTCATTTTGAAGAATTTCATCAACAATTTCTTCAAGACGATTTTTGTAACCTTCTGAAATTTCGATTGCAAAGTATAGTGAAATACCAGTATTCTTATTTTCCTAAAAAATAAAATAGACTGTAAACATTTACACAATTTTTAATTTAATTACCAAAATAAATTTGTAAAATTTTTCAATATCAAAACATTCTGGAATATTTTTTAGTTCAAAATTCCTGCAAAATTTTTTATTTTCTAAAAGCTTTTCAACGGTATTTTCGGTAAACGTCGTAGGATTCCCATTACTAAAAAATTAAATTTTATAAATTAAAAAAACAAAAAAAGACAGACTAAAAAAATGAAAAAGGGTTTGAAAAAAATTGAACAATTTCTTCAACTGAAACAATTCTGCCATCTTTTTCTTTTACTGTTGTTCTAATTAGACCCAAATACTGTACTGCTGAAAATAATTTGAGTTCATCAAAAGCAATACTGTGATTTTTGAGTGTCAAACATTCAACACCAAAATCATAAAGTTTTGGGATAATGGTGGCTAATTTTAAATTCCAAACGGACAAATAAGAAATAATCCAAAGTTTTACAACCGTGTTCTCAAAATTCATTTTTCTGCAGTCTTTTGAAAAACCATTTTCAAATGTCTCCCATTGATTTTCGAAATAACGCAAATCCATCAAAACAAGAATCGGATTTTTTGCAAAAAAATATTTGCATGTTTGAATCAGTTTTTCATAGCTTATTGGATTTGATGGTTTTTGGGTAATGTAATACATTACAGTATCCGGGAATGGAAAAGACTGTCGATGAACGGATTCAAGAAAATTTTGACGCATTAAATGCTTTGATTTGGATTCTTTTAAAGCCATTTAAAATTATTTAATTGCACTGAGGTTTATTGTAAAGAATTCTGAAAGTAATTAATATTAAAAAATATCTGTAAAATTCTATAAAAAGCAAATCCCCTCAAACAACTTAAAATATCTCGCAGATAGAAAGAAATTCAACTATAAAAAAATTAAAACTGCATCAGCATTTATAAATTCTATGATGACTGAACAAAAAAATTTGCAAAAACTCTAAGAAGGGCATTGATCATTAAATGAGACAGGTCATTTATGTAAATAAAAAGAGGAATAAATTTTTTTCTATCAAGAACTCTAAGATTAAAAATCAATAAGATATAAATGAGAGAAAGAGAATAGCGGTTGTTATTGATTATCGGTTTATGTGGACAAATGTGAATGAATCAATGGAACCTCACAGATTTTCTAGATACTTTTAAAACGTATTCCACCAAAACTTTTTAAACGACCCGCACCGGTAAAAATTTTTATTTTACCTATGTTTTCGAACATGCTTAAGAAGCAGAAAAAAAATACTTTTAGGTCGAAATTCGGCAAAATGCCGTTTTTAGAGCATCGAGAATGCCAAAGTCGGCATATTTTGTTTCCTTTAGGATATTTTCATCTTTTATCCGTTTTAGGTATAATTGCACCTGTATAGGTTTTCGAGGTCGGGGAATCCGAATCTCGACTCCGCGTTTCAAAATTTTCGCGTTAAGACCCATTTTTCGCATGTTGACCTCATACTTTGCCTGAAAAGTAGGTCAAAGAATTTTTTTTAGATTAGTTATTGTTCCCATCGGATTCTCCGTAGTTTTTTACCCCTGGGGGTGTAAAAATGTAAAAAAACTAGGGGTGTCCTGATGCGTCAGAAAAAGATGAATAACGTCGACCCCTAATTTGAAGAATTTCGATCAATTATGAAAAATCGAATTTTCATCCATTTATGCTAATTTCCCACCGGTATAGGTTTTCGACCATGGGGAATTCAATGGTGAACTTTGTATTTAACCAAAACCACTTTTTACATGCGAAATGCCCCCAGGGCATGATATAATATATCCACATAAACAAAAAATTCGCCCTGACATTTTCTTTGTGTTTCAGATGTTAAAAAGTGTTGATTATTGTTCACAAACAATGTTTTTATCAAAATCAAACTATACTTTAATCATTTAGATGCAAAAACTATTTTTTCAGATGACTTAAAATTACTGTTGATGTTGGGGTATATGTATGAAATATGAAATCGCTCTAACTTTGCAAATAATGAATTAGAAACATTGAAAATTACCAAAATTTGTTTACTTATCTTGTTTTTACTATTCTCAACGTAACACACTATCTAATCGTTGATTTCTTTTCATCTACAGTATGTAAAATGCACAAACATTAAATGGTTCAAAATTTTACTATTAATTTGCATTGAAAGACATAAATATTGCATTAAAAATACCCAAAAATGGTATAAACGTGTATCTGAAACCAATTTTTTGCAAAACTGGATTGTATAAGCACGTTGAAGTAATTCAGAGATTTGCACATATACCCCAACATCAAGGGTTATTTTAAGTCATCTGTAAAAATAGTTATTGCATCTAAATGATAAAAGTATAGTTTGATTTTGATAAAAACATTGTTTGTGAACAATAATCAACACTTTTTAACATCTGAAACACAAAGAAAATGTCAGGGGAAATTTTTTGTTTATGTGGATATATTATATCATGCCCTGAGGGGATTTCGCATATAAAACGTGATTTTAAGACAATACAAAGCTCACCATTGGATTCCCCATGGTCGAAAACCTATACAGATCGGAAATTAGCATAATTGGATGAAAATTCGATTTTTCATAATTGATCGAAATTCTTCAAATTAGGGGTCGACGTTATTCATCTTATTCTGACGCATCGGGACACCCCTAGTTTTTTTACGTTATTACACCCCCAGGGGTAAAAAACTACGGGGAATCCGATGGGAACAATAACTAATCTAAAAAAAATTTCTTTGACCTACTTTTCAGGCAAAATATGAGGCCAACATGCGAAAAATGGGTCTTAACGCGAAAATTTTGAATCGCGGACTCGAGATTCGGATTCCCCGACCTCGAAAACCTATATAGGTGCAATTATACCTAAAACTGATTAAAGATGAATATATACCGTAGGAAACAAAATATGTCGACTTTGGCATTCTCGATGCTCTAAAAACGGCATTTTGCCAAATTTCGACCTGAAAGTATTTTTTTCCAGCTTCTTAAGCATGGTCGAAAACATAGGTAAAATAAAAAAATATACGATTTTTTGGCGGTGCCATTTTTGTCAAAATTTTAGAATAAATTGGTGGAATACGTTTTAAAGTCACAAATCTCTTTTTGCTTTTTTCTGCAGATGTGTAGATGAATCCAGTATGCACGGTTATGAGTTTTTATTTCAAGATGGATATATGATTGTAAAAAAAATAAACAAGTTTTTAATAAGTGTAATAGTTTAACAAAATAACTAATAAAAAATGGCAAAAAAAAATTGGAAAATAGACGGAAGAAATATGAAAGTTTGTGCCAAATGCCAGCCTTGACACCCGACGATTCTCGTTCATCATTGAAAAATAAAATTTTTCCCGCCAAAAAATATGTAAAAATTAAAAATTTCAATGATTTAAAAATTGAACATCCAAAAATAAAATAATTAAAAGAAAGAAAAGGCCAAATAATAATAATAATTAATTATGGTGGGTTACATTCCAATTAAATGTTGGCATTCTTAAAGTCCCACCAGCAAAGCCTTTTCTTCTTTGTTGAGTTGATGAAATATGATGTTGAGTTGGACGCCCAAGAGACGAGGATCGTCGATCCTCATGTCATTTCACGGGGGCCGTTGAAGGCGCCCGAAGGTATTGAAATTCAGAGGATGTTGGTTGGGGGGTTGTCATGTCATCCCTTGAAACTAATGGCATTAAAACGGATGTCTTTCGACGGGATGCAAATCCTGGAGTATCTGGTGGCTTTGCACCATCTAAACCTGGAAGTGGAGATTTTCCATCGGAGATTCCATTCTCATTTTTATATTTTTCCCATAAATAATCTGTTATCTCGGCACAAATTAATAGTCCTGAATGTATCGTAATCATATTCAACACAAATACACCATCCTAAAAAATATTAAAAAATTTGCATAAGTTTTAATGTTGTAACTACTTTAGATATCAGAAGAAAAAATTTTTCAAATTTGCATAAAGTGATGTCTTTAAAGAATATCAATTTATGCAAATTATTAGCACACATTTTAAAGAATTTTAAAGAAAATTTATGCAAATTTTTTCTTAGCTCAACAAATTTGTATAATTAGAGTCCAAATTACATCATTCTTATTCTCCCAAAATTGTAAAAAATTCCAATTACCATTTTTACGTAATCCCTTGTAAATTCTGTCAATTCCTTGGAATAATCTCGTCGTCGAAAATCAACATCAGCAAGTTCAAGTCGACGAGTAATAAATTTTTTTCTTTGTTCCAAAAGTATTAAACTACTTCCCCAAAGAATCAAACTTATCAAAGTACACGATGCAAGGATACTGTACCAAATCCATAAAAGTACAAAAACTTTTTCAGTAAAAATATTTATAACCTAAAAATTTTTTAGTCCAAATTTTGTGGGGAAATATGCAAATTTACCAAAACACATTGTACAGTATGCCGTTGAACATTTCCCAAAATTCGAATATCCATGTCACAATAAGTAACTCGTGGGAAATTGCCAGATTCAGACCAAGCTAAAAGATATTGATTGCTTAAAAAGGGTACGGATGATATCCTCAATGATATCAAAATTACAATTTCAAAATTGTCCCTTGATTACGTCAGAAATCAAAAAATGAAAAATATGCATAATCTCTGCTTTTTAATGATAGCAAAGATTACGCATATTTTATAACCAATGAGAAATTTTTTCCAAATCCGTTACTATCAATGCTTAAAATTTGCATAATATTAGTTTGTAGATAATAAAAATTTACATGCGGTAATGAATTCCTAATAAATTATGCAAATTTTTCTTCATTTAAGTACCATCAAGTGCAACTTGTTTATTATCAAATATCGGATATCCTTAAATTACTTTGTTTAAAAGCAATATTCCTTACGTCGATTATTAAGTAAATCCCGGATAACTCCAATCCCATAAATATCATAGTCATCAGTTTGCAGAAATCGATTCATCAAAAACATCTAAATTTTGTGTATTTTAATTATAGTTATGAGGGCTCCAAGAATTTACTTGTCCGAGGACATTTAAAAGAAACATAAGTTTTATCCCGAGATATAACCATGTCAAATATGCTTCATAATATCGAATATTAATAAATTTCATTAATTGTTTATGACATGGTATTCGATGATCCATACTGTAACGATGCTTAAAAATTGAGCCTAAATGTTCAGCAAGTCCGGCGATATTTCTTTCACGGATTCGAGTCTGAACATTGTCCGGATCATTCGCAAATTTAATAATATCTCGAAGACGGATACCTAAATTTTATTATAATTATTATTGTTGCTGAATAATGAATACGGCAAATATGTTTTGAGAAGCTTCGGTTTTGATCAGTTTCAGAGATCACAACTTGGCCTTCATGGTATAGTTACAACAACAAAAAATTTACATAAAACCTGGATTAGGCAAATCCGAGCCCCTGAAGATTTGAGATATCTCGGGTCAAGTTTGCTTAGGTGAATGCGAAACTGAAAGAACAACAATATTTATGAAAATTTGCATATTAATTGCCTAAGGGGATTACGGATCGACACCCTTAAAATCGAGATCCTGATAAAAAACCCCGAAAAGATAAAATATGCAAATTTTGATATTGGCCCTTCGAAATTATGATATTTGTTTGTTTTAATGTTGGTTCAGGCACTGATAAAAGACTAAAAAAAGATTACCCGATCGATCATACATTGTTCGCCAAATTAAACATGGCGCATAAAAAAGGAAGGCACAAAGAACAAGAAAAAATGGTGCCCATTGATAATATGATACCATATTAACTTCACGTTCTTGATCTGTGACAGGGATCGGCTCATTGAATGGTATGTAATATGTACTTCGGGCCCAACAAAATGTTTCACTAAAACATTGTTATTCAAAAACTGGAAGTTGAAAAAAATTTGCATATTTTTAAACTTACCTATAATCTTCCCAACTTGCTTTGTATTCAGCTGGTAGCCAACATTCGATGGGCCTTAAAAATATGATTTTCTGCTTATTAAATAAAGTTTATGAACATTTGATATAAAAAAATTTGCATAATAAGTATTTATAACAAAAAAATTAGTGTAAATGATAAACACTTTTGGGTAAAACAAAGTACAGTATCCTTTTAAAGCACACTTACCTTCCTCCGAACATTTTTAAGCTGATTAAAACCGCAACAACCAATAAAAATGTTGAAGTGTAATAATAATGCAGCCGATCAACAATATTGTCATCAGTTTGTGGCTGAAGAAAACTTAAAGTTCCGACAACTTCAGAGAAAACCATTCTAAAAAATTTTATTCAAATTTTTCGAAAATCGGAATTATTCAAAGATCTTTGAATATCCCTGACCAGGCTTATCAAATCAATAAATTATGACATGTAACCAAATTACGGATTTTCTTTTTAAAGTGCAAAACTAAGTTTTCTTCTTTTCTTACCCGGCCATTACAGTAATAATAAAACTAACATTTTTTCAAAAATTTTTAATAACACTTTTTTATTAAAGCAAACATTTTTCACGCTTTTTTGATTTCGCAAAGATCTTTTTTGATACAATTTTTAATTGCAAAGTCTCATTTCATTTCGAGCCTTCAGGAAATAAGTCTTTTTTTGACAGGTTTAATCATTTTGAAAGAGAAAAAAAATAAGGTAAACAAAAAGCAATACCTTCTATTTTTTATTATACGAATATTAATTCAATTTATGCGCGAAAAGCAATCTTTTTCTGGGATTATTTTTTGTTCTTAGCAAACACAAAAAAACTTGGAGATTGCTTGGAGGGAAAAAACAGCTTGTTTAGTTTTTGATGATGAAAAAATACGTTTTTAGACATTTTTCTGTAATTTCAAATTAATCCAAAACAAAGCTGTAAATTTTTGAAAGGTTAAAAAATATGTTGTGTTAATTTGACAGTTTTTTGAATACCGTAATCAAAAGTTGAACTTTGATGTAGTTGAATTACATTCTTTTCTTTTAATATTACCGTATTCATTCATATAAAAAATATTTTTAGGATTATTTTATATGAATGAATACGACAGTAATTTAAAAGTAATTAATATTTAAATACCATAACAAAATGTGAAAAGCTTTCTTTCACATTTTGTAAAGGACAATTGAATAATTTTCAGTCAAAAAGAATTACATTTTACAAAAAAATAATCTACAAATTACAGTAATCTCGCTTCCTTACCTGTTATTGTTGTCAAAATTTTATCAGCAAAAAATATTAATAGGTTCTTCTTAAATTTAACAATTAAACGTCATATTTTATACGAAAAATATATTTGAACCGCAAAAATTTCAGAAACAGTCAACACAGAAAAAACTAGAAAATATGACTCAATTTTTCTTGAATCTTGTTTTCTCTCCTCCGTCGCCTTTCAATTTTCGTTTTGTTTGGAAGAAAAAGAAGGATAGGACCTTCTTGAATCACTTGAATAATCATTCATCATCTCCATCAATATTGATGTCGTAGTAATAGTGTCTTTAAGTTGGCGATACCTCCGCCAACATCATCTTTGTCGTTGTTGAAGCTGCAAACATTTAAATGAATATTTTTATTTCCCACACTTTTAAATCAACTCTTTTTTTTAATAAAACAAAACGCACCCTCTTTTTTCGATAATAAAAAAATCTAAAAGTAAGTAAAAACAAAATATTTTTGGAAAAAAATTCTTGATTTTTTTTATTATTTATATTCTTCTTTCTTTTTTTGTTGACTCGTCTTCAAAGTTTGCTTATTTCTATTCTTTGATTTTGTTTTAATAAAAAAATATAAACCCGCAATCCTTTTAAAGCTTTTTTATAACACCTTTCAAATTTTCTTCTTTTCTATTTTTCCGGGCAAAGAAACGCGAAAAGAAGCTGACTTCAATGATAGCTTCAATGGGTTGGGTTGACTGTTGTTCAAACAAAAAATCCTTTTTTTTTATTCTTCACACTTTCTTTCATTCTTTTCTTCTTCGACGACTCCGAAAAAAGATAACCTAATCGTCCCAAAAAAAAGAACAATAAAACTAAGGTTTTGTTCATCTTCAGTTTAACACAGCTTCTGTTTTAAACAAAAGTTTAAAAAATCTTCGTGTCATGCTGTCTTCTCTTTTTCTTCTTCAAAGATATCAAAAGTTTGGATCGAAAAAAACATTATATTCATCTAAAAGCAAACGAAACAATCAAGTTTAAAAACAATCTTGTGATCAAACTACCGTAATCACTACTTTATTGACAAAAACGAAACTTATTAAAAGACAACTATTTTAAACATAAACAAAAAATGAGTCTATTGAGATTCTAAAGGCTTTGAATCAATCATTTCAGCATCTGAAGGAGGAAATGTGAAAACTGATTCAGAAGTATCCTCCTTTGCATCACCAGAAAAGCCAGCAGGTGGAGTCCAAACATTTCCATTTTCAGAGACATAATAGGGTGGAATAACACCAATCGGATAAATACCACCAAAATCTTGACTTGCACGAAATGGAATTCTTCCAACTCCTTCAAAAGATTCTTGCAAGCTTTCATTTGAATGTTTTCTCGAGGATTCAGAATAACTTGAAGTCTGAAAAAAACATTACTGTAATATTCGAATATAAAAATGATTGATAAACATACATTGGTATTTTCATTGACACGATTTTCAGGTGGAAAAACAGATGGATAAGCAGGTGGAAGCCAAACTTTATCGGTATCTTTTTGTATAACATAATTTGGTGGAATCACACCAATTGGATATGGACCTAAAAGGGAATCAAATATGTAATCTGAAGAGAAAAAAAGAAAAGCTATTACCGTAGCCGGGTGTGCCATGTAAAGTTCTACCAGAATAAGCATATCCATGGGAGCCAGATATCTAAAATATAGCATAAAAAAGAAAAACCATAGCAATATAATATTACCGTAACATCGCCAGGTACATTACGAGTAGCAGGGAATCCTTTAGAATCTTGAGGAGGAGAACCAGGATGATCTATTTGAGATCCTGTTGGAGGATTATATGGAGCAGGTGCGACTTGAACAAGACCTATAAAAATTAGTACTGTAATCATCGGATAAGGAAGCAGCAGTCTTACCAGGATAATTCAAAGGCATACGGTATCTTTGTGGAGTCAGTTGTAGTTGTTGAGGCAATGAATGAAGTGGAGGAGCTAGAGGTTGTTGCGGAAGAAGGTAATTTGAATGTGAAAATGCCGGTTGTTCTTGTTGTTGAATTACAGCTGGCTCAGGCAAAATCAAATCATTCAATGATGTGGCAGATGGATGATACTGCGGATAATCAAATTGACAAACTTCATAAAAGCTTCCACCATTTTCCAGTTGTTGAACCTTTTCCGAAAATAATTTATCCAAAACATGTCGAGATGATCGAACCTGGCCTTTGTAAGTTTCCCATTGTTGAAGTTGTTTTTCGAGAATTTCACGACGGACAGAATCAGATTCTTGTTCAACGGCCTTTCGATAGGATGAAATATTTTCTTGAGCTTTAGAGAAATTCTTGGCAATATTAAGTTTTTCTCTTTCGAAAGTGGCATTGAGGATTAACATCTCACTCGATTGAATATTTGTGACAAGTTTTTGCCGTTCACTTCCATGTTTTTCGCTTTCCTAAAAACGTTAAAATTAATAAAAGTACGGTAATGAAGAAACATACATTTTCAAAACGAGATTTTGATGATCCAAGTTGTGCCTGTTTTCTTTGAACTGCAGCTTCAAGGGTTTCAATTTCTTTTCGTAAAGCATCATCTTCTTTCTTTGCAGCAGCAGACAAATCAGAGTATGATTGCTTTTCACGTCGTATGGCACAACTGACTTCTTTCACTTCTTCTTCAAGCTCATGGAACCGTTTGATGGTAGTTTGCCATTGAGCTTTATACTTGACAAAAGTATTATCATCATAATTTTCAATACGTTTTACCATTTCTTCTTTCCGTTCATCAAATTTTCGGATTTCAGCTTCCAAGGATTTAATTTGACTTTCAAGTTTTTGATGTTCCCGAGCTTCTGCTTCACTTTTTCCTGTAAAATCTTTGATGCTCGCTTTAAGTTCAGATTCACGTTTTTCAAAGAATGCCAAGCTTGCTGCAGCTTTCTTTTCAAGGTACGTCAATTCCCGGGAAAGAACAGATATTTGTTGATCCATGCTAAAAAAGAAAGATTGACAAAAGTACTGTAGTTTAGGGAAAGCCAAACCATGTTTCAGAAAAGGTAGAAACAACAGAAAAAACTTCTTCATTAATAATTTCAATTACTTCATTTCCCTTTGCCTGAATGTCATTTTCGACAGCTGAGATATTTGGAAGTTCAGGATAGAGATGATCAGAGATGGTGAAGTCAGAAGAGAAATCAATACGTTGAAGAATTTCTTCAATCTTTGGTATATTACCTCCAGCCTCTTCTGTCTTGTTTTCTTCCGTTTCATCATCGGCAGATGCCTTTTTAGCCTTTCGCTTCTTGGCTTTCTTTTTATTTCGTTGCTGTTCTTTTGGATCATTTTTGGCAATGTCTTCATAGAAAGATCCTTCAAAATCCATTTCATTAAAATCATCCCGATGAATTGGAAGAATTTGTAGCTGTGCACTGAGTTTATAGGCTGGTGTATGCTTGACGTAATTTATAACATTTAAAATCAACCGAAGGATATCCCGCATTGCAGCATTAGATTCCATCACATATTCACAACAGGCAATGAATGTTGAGTACTAAAATGTGTATAAATATAGATGTATAGCTTAGGTAATCAACATCTCATCCAATGTGAAACATGCCAACAAAGAAGCTTACTTGATCTTCACTCTTAAACATTTCAAGCAGTTCTTCTTTGAAGGTATTGTAACAAACACTTGAATCAGCTTTTCCTCGTTCTGTAAGCGTTTGTGAAAGAATTTCCTTGAATTCTTCATCGGATTGTGGCTAAAAAATGGGCAAAAGTTAACACAAAGTGTTTCAGTAAATATGTTTATAATGATGTTTCTTCATTATAAATCCTCTTCTATCAAATACAGATGGTAGAAGAACAATAAAATGATTATCAAGTATAAAAAATAGTTACCTTTTCCTTCGACATTTCTTTATTCGTTTCAAATCCTTTTTGTAAAATTTCTTTCACTTTTTTAAGAACACATTTTTGATGATGTTCAAATGTTTGTTCATCTTCGTCGTCTTCAGATTTTAGTTCTTCGTGAATTACTTCCATTTCTAGAAAAAAAGAAGAATTAATGAAGTAAAAGTTGATCAAGTTTGATGAAAAAGTTGACGTAAAAAATGCGTTGAAAATTTGCAACTTTTTTGCGAACGAAAATAAACGTTTTGTTTGCGACACGAAAAATTGCGTGTTAAAAATTGCGCGGCATTTTTAAAAATAAAAAACAAAGTTGAAAAATTTGAAAGCTTTTTTACTACTTTCGCGCAACTTTAAGCAACTCTGATAGATAATCCCATTAATATGTCTTACCGTAGAGGTTTTCATAAGACGCCGGAGTTAAGTCTCCATATTTGTTCCTAGTACTCCTTGGGACTATAGAATACTATACACAAAATATTAGCTGCCAAATCCAAAATCTCTATTTTCCCCTATAACACCAATATGTATTGTACATAGAGTTCAGCACTAGTTTACGTTGGATAATTTCAAGAAAATAAGTCCACCTCTATTTTAAACGTTTTGAAACGGTAAAAATAGTATTAACTGTTGTTGATAAACGTTATTTGACGGCCCCACATTATTTAAAATCCTTCCAGAAATATATGTTTAACGTTAACTTCTATTGAACTCTTTGTACAATACATAATGGTGTTATAAGGGAAAATAGAGATTTTGGATTTGGCAGCTAATATTTTGTGTATAGTATTCTTTAGTCCCAAAGAGTACTAGGAACAAATATGGAGAGTTAACTCCGGCGTCTTATGAAAACCTCTACGGTTAAATGTCCGTTTTAGTACAACAATATTATGGATATCCATAATATTGTTGTACTCAATTTTGAACCCTTGCTTTGTGAAAAAAGATTAAGCAAGGAACCGTTTGCAATTTTTCTATGTCCACCAAATAAAGTTTTTTTAGGTTTTGTTTTGGTTCACAAACAAATACACAAGAATATTAATTTTTAATGCCTCCGGAATTTGGAGTTATAACCTTTCAAAGTTTCGACAACTCACATAGTTCTCCCGTCTTTGGATCAAAAATTAAAACTTTGTTAAAAAGTCACATAAACCCTTTTTCAATTGGTGTTATAACACCTTTTTTTATCGAATGTGACATCGAAAGAGTTTCGTGATGTAAAAGCAAATAAGTCAATGCTTAATCATTGTTGCTTCCAAAATGTTGATAAAGAACAATACTTTATTACAAGGTATAAATGTAACAAGGATTCTAAAATAAATGGTTAAAGGAGGCGGAACCTTTGATACTTATTTTTTTTCTCTTACGTTTTTTTTGTTGAATTTTCATGACGATCAGGGTCTTTTTCTTTTGTTCTTTTGCCTGATCGTCAGGAAAATTCAAACGAAAAAAAACGTTAGAAAAATAAAAAAGTACCAAAGGTTCCGCTCCCTTTAAACAGAAAGAAAGAAACAAAGTAAAAGAACGTGAAAACAAGTCATTTCCAATAAAGATTAAGTAGTTTTACAAATTTTTCATTATCATGCCCTGGAAAATACACAAGAGGAATCCGGAAACAGCGATTTTCAGCAGCTTCAAGAATTTCATTGACAATTGTTTGAAGACGATTTTGAAATTCTTCAGATATTGTTTCAGAAAATCATAACCTGATACGAGTATTTTGATTCTCCTAAAACAAATAAAAAAAATTAATTCATGAAATAAGTCACTAACTTTGATATAATCATAGAAAGTAGCGATATCAGAAGTGTCAGGAATGCCCCACAATTGAAATGAATTCAAAGTTTTAAAATGGGGAATTTTAAGAAGATTTTTGACACTTTTTGATGAAATATTTGAATCAGCATCTTTAAAATGACTGAAAATTTGCTCTTCAAAAAGTAAAACAGAAAAAAATATATTTACAATTCAAAAGTTAAAGCTTTGGAAGAATGTTCAACAAGTTTTTCAAGAGAGACAACAGAATCATTATTATTTTTGAGATTACACCATCGAAGATCGATATGTTGAGCATTTGTTGAAAGAAAGAAAAAATCGTTGAATGAAATATCTTGATCCCAAAGAGACAACCATTCTGCATCACATCGAAAAATATTTGGAATAAGATTTGAAGCAAGATTACACTTATCAGCACAGTCTTCATTTTCAACGTAAAAGGAATTTGTAATCCAAAGTTTGATAGAAATATCATTAAAATGAAGAGGTTTTTTAAGGTTGACATATCCTCGAATTTCCAATTCATCAATTACTCTGTCATAAACTAATCCTTGGCATACGGTAATTGAATTTTTTTCATAAAAATATTTGCAGCTGCGAATCAATTTTTGATAAACAACAGCATTTGATGGATTTTTAGCAATATAATAGATGATTGATTCAGGCAAGGACCAATTTTGAGGAAGATGTGGACCGCGGAAAACAATCCGATTATGACGAACAACACTTAAATTCATCTTACAGTTTGTTCCTAAAAATGCGAAGAAAATGACAAAAGAGTGAATTGAGTAAGGTAAAATTCGAGTGTTCTTGGAGCACCCTGCCAACAAATTTTCATTAAAATCTTAATAAATTTCACGAGAAGCAACCCAAGTGAATTTGGAACGAAATGCAAATTGCTAAAGAATCCACACCAAAAAAGAAGCATATAAGTTTCATGAAACATTTTTTGTATTATAGCGAATGTAAGCAAAGGGCAAAAAATAAGTTTAAAAGATAGATAAAAACAACGAATATTTGTAGGCAAACATACGAAACAAAAGAAGGTAAAAAAATCTGCGTGAATTAAGCATGGCACCAGGCCGGGCCTTGCCCGAAGTGGTGCCAAGCCCGGGCCGGACTTTGATTTTTTTAAATTCCACAGGGGGTGTCGCGAAATATCGCGATTTTCTCAATGTTTTGAAAACTGTTATCTTTTGATCGAAAATAAAATATAAACCACATGAAAATTAACACAAAAACAAACCCGGCCGGGCCTCCAAAAAGTTGGCCCGTTGCCATGCTCAGCGTGAATGCAAAATAGTGAAAGGGTATTTTTAAATTTATTTTAAAACTTAAAATGCAAAACAATAATCACACAAGAAAAAATATATAGACAAAATTTAAAAAAATCTCATTTAAAGTTTTTATTTTTTTTATTTTTGTTCCTCTGCAATTCGACAACAAATGAAAATTGTGGAAGAATTTTTTCATTCTCGAATGCATTTGAAAATCGCAATTTTGCTGCGGCACAAAAATGATTTTTGAAAAAATAAAAAGCGTCAGTTTCGTTGCGGAGCATTTTGCAAAAACAGCAAATATTTCTTTATGACCAAAAATTGATTCACTTGAGTTACAATAGAGTTAACCAAAAGTGCTCATCAACAAATATTTGAGTTCATTGAAAATGGTGAAAATTACAGCACCTAATGAAAACCAAATGCATAGTCATCCAAAATGATGTAGTAAATAAAAAAGTTTCGATATATTTGACTTTGTCTATTACATTTAAAATTAGGTTCCTTTTCAACGTCATCGAGGAACTGTGTTTCACCATTTTACTGCTGACAGGTGAATTTATGGCTTATAAGTTTTTATTTTAGTTTGGAAGTATTAAATGCCTTTAAGAAACAGAAAGTTTTATAAAACATAAAAATGTTTTTAAACTTCACGTTTATTTAAAAAGTTAACAAACATAATAAAATTTCAAATATGGTTTTACAAAATAATATTGTGGTAATAAATTTTCAATATTTGTTTATTTTTCAAATTTATATAATTATTGTTTTGATAATTTCAACAATGCTTTTATCATTTTATGCTTACATAGTTTATATATGTTTTGATCATCAAATGAAATCTTTTCGAATGTTGGTATACAGTAATCTCTTATGTTTATTTTTCTTGCTATTTATATTTTTGTTATGGCAGCCAACGCGATTATTTTCATTTGACATTATTTATTCGGCTGGTCCTGCCGCGGAAATTTCATCATTCTGGTTGCCATTGCTTTTCGTTATTGCTTATGCTTTACATACCGAAACATTTGTATATCAATTTGTGGAACGGCATTTTCAAATTATTAAAGTTATGAATTCTGGAGCTGGAAGGTTACGAAAAATTATTTATTATATTTTGTTTTCTTCTTTAACTTTATGTTGTATAACAGCAGCAATATTTTTAATACAAATTGAAGATAATGAAAAGGCATACAAAATCTTGGAACCCAATTTGGAGCCTTCAGATTCTGCAATTATTTTATCGGGTCGTTCGGCATTTATTATTCTTCGAGTTTTTGATGCCCATATTGGAATGCTAGCTGTGGCAGCCTTGTCAATGTTCTTCAATATCCGCGAACTTTTAGGTTTTTGGCTTTTATATCAAAATTACACGTATCCCAAAAATGCCGAATTCAACCTTTCTGATGCTTCAAAAAAGAGATTTAAGCTAATGCTTCAATCCTCTTTAATCCAATGTTTTACCTTTACCACATTTGGATTCATGTTTGCAGCCGTGATATTTTTGGCTGGATGCCCTTCTGATATATCCATTTACAAAATATTAATGGAAAACTTTAATCTTCCTTTAATTTATTTGTGTGCCATTGGAACGATGATGCTATATCCTGGAATACTTTGCATTACCGCGATTCTTTGGATAAAAACCTATAGGCTAGCTGCAATTCGAATTTCGAATCATATGCATAACAAATCCAAAACTATTTTGATGCAACAACGAAATTCGTGCTGAAAAAAACATATTTATTAATTATTATTTAAAATTCATAGTATTCATCACTTTCGCCTTTCTGTATCTCTTGTCTTTCTTTATGTATAAAACAATAATTGTTTTAAAAAGGGATTTGAACTCATTAGTATCAATTTGATTTTTGAAGTGAGTGGTAGCAACGCTTATGTCTATTACTGTAGCTTTAAACATTTGTATCCCTTTTTATTTGGTAAAATTTACTTCTCCATTTTCTTTATCAAAAAGCTTAGAAAAATTACTGACTTTGAATGGTCACATTTAAATGATCAAAAATCATCAACACTACAACCACACAAACAATAAAAACAGCAGCAGCAACGAAACAAAACATCTTGTTTTTCTCATTTCCCCCAATCGATCGATAAGAAGAAAAAAACCAATCGCCTTTTTCTTTCTTTGCGCATAAAAAAACTCAAAAACAAAAAAAACTATTGTTAATTTTTAAAACTTATTTTGTGTTTCGGCCATTTTTAATAATTTTTTAAAAAATGTCTGTTAATGAAATTGTATTAAGTGAATACTTTTATCCGTTTAATCAATTATCCGAGCAAGATTTTAAAAATCATCGATTCATTCAACTTCCACAACATTGCTGTGTTTCTTCTGCTTTTGTTACAAATGGAAACTATCAACCAATTTTTAGTGCTTTAAAAGTTGATAAATTGAGATTGGTAAGTTATTTTTGCTCAAAAAATATTAAATGTTCCCTAAATTTTGCAAATTTTTAAGTGATTTTGCAAATTTTTAATCAAAAATTAATGGGACACTTGAACTGAAATAATTTTATAATATGCAAATTTTTTTAGCTTAAAAAATTGATTGAATCGAAACATGTAACAGAAACTTGGCTAAAATTTTGTTCAAATATTAATTACAAAAGTTTTATGTTTTTTAATATTAATATTAAATATGGGTATAAAGTTGTTGCGAGTACGAAAGCCGTTTATGGTCATAATGCTATGCTAATTATTCCATCGGATTCTGATAAAACTGCTGAAGTAAGTGATTTTGTTTCTTTGAAATTTCGTTTTTTTGTAGAAATAGTGAAAAGCTTAATTATGCAAATTTTACTTTTTTAACTAAGATTAAATTTACTGTAAGTTAAAAATTTGCATAAAGTTAAACTGAAGTTGCTCTAAGTTACGAATTTGCATAAGTTTTAAATTTTGAATAAAATACGTTTGTTTTTAACTTATGCAAATTTTGACATTTTCGATTTCTTAATTCTAAAAGAATTATTTACCCATGAATAATTTGTTTATTTTCTTTTCTTTTTTTTTAGATATCAAAGTACATTGAAACCCATTTTCGTCAGGTTTGTTTTTGTTTACTCTTTTTTCCGCAATCATTACCCCGAATTTTTAGGAATCTCTTTTATCAAAAGTTTTTGATTGTTTTGGTTCACCATTTTCTTTGATCTTTCCGAAACCCAAAAGCAATGGAGTACGGTATGATACTACCGTACATTTATTATTTAATTTTACAAAAGAATTCAATGTTTCACTTTCGCAAATTTTGCAAGATTTGAAAAAACTTGTCCAAAAACCTTTGAATATTATTGCTCTGGATCCACATGAAATTAGTACGGATAATTTTGATCAACATGAAATTGCTGGAAATGTGATAAATCTGATTTTAATGGGATTAAAAATTCGATATGTGATTGAAAAGGATTTTCCAATTTGTGTTGGGATATCAGATAAAGATAAGACAAATGTAAATGAAGTGATTAGCGAAATCTCAACCGAGCAATTAAAGGTTAGTTTTTTTGAGACATTTGCATAATATTTCAGAAAATTTGCATAATCTCATCCACAAATTTGCATCCATTTTTTAATGAAATCTGATCAATAATATTTTTAATTTTGCATAATTTCGTTAAGAAATTTGCATAATATTTCTGAAGCTTAAATTTGCATAATTTCTTGAACAAACTTTGATAATTTTTTTAAAGAGCTAAAATTTGCATAATTTTATCAGGAATCTGTTTTAACTTATTAATAAAATCTAATATAATTTATCAAAATAAAAATTTGCATAACTTTTTAAAAATCTGAAATTTGCATATTTTTAGCTTTCGACTGCCATGGGCTTGAAACGAACTTCTGAAGCAAAAGAAATAATCACTGAAATTTACAAAAACATTTCAAGTTTGCTCAATTCCATCTTTACTCAATATGCAAATTATTTTTCTGAAAATTTTGAAAATGATTCTACCGTAATCTTTCCAAAGATTCCATTTGCAGAAACTTTATTGGAAGATTGCAAAAAAATTTATCTACTTTTACAACGAAATTTTACTGTTTTAAATGGGCAAATATTTTTCAAATGGAATGAATCAACAAAATTTTGGATGGCTTCTGATGAAATTAATAACAATGAAAATTACGGTATTATTGTTACAGAAGAAAATTTTGAAACAATGAAAGAAATGTCAGAAAATTTTGGAAGTTCTGTTTTTTGGGGGCTAAATTTATCAGTGAATTTTAATAATATTGAACCACTGATTTTTATTGGGAATCAAGAAACACAGTTTGGATTCGCAGATGGAAATTTTGGATCTGCAGAATCTGCAGAAAGCGGTGAGATCAAAGGGGAAGATGAATTACTTTTTACTCCATGCAGTTGTCAATCCCTTCAATTTCGGCATTGGATTTGTAAAAGTTGTTGGAATTTGGTCAAGATTGTCGATTCTGGGCAAGTTTGTTGTGGTTGTGGAATTTCAAAAGTTGGATCCCTTCAAAAAGAATGCTTCCAATGTATTCTAAATTCAAAAGCAAATGTTTCAAATCGGCATCATCGAAGATCCAGCAAAGATTTTAATGATGCAAGGAATCAGCTATCCAATTTCTTCAAACTTCAAGATCCTCCAAAAAAGCGGCCAAAGAAATTGAAGAAAGTCGAAATTATTCCACCAGATCCACATATCTCATCCCCTAAGGCTAGCTCTATACCACCACCTCCTCCTCCATTACCTTCAGCTCCATCAACAATGACAACAACAACAATGCAGCCTACTGTACCTACAGTACCTGTGCCCCCCTTAGGGGATGATATCACCCTTGCCCTCGAGCAATTACATGAAAAAGTTAAAACTGCAACAGAACTTTGTGATGATGTGTTACACAAAGTTGCAAAGAAAGAACCAATCGAAAGTAGCGGTAATCCAATCGGCGATGACCTTCAAAAGCCTTCTGAATCCACAGAAATTGCTGCTGGTGATGTTGTTGAAGAATCAATCGAAGAAGAAGAATCTTCTTTAGAAGCTTTGAAACAGAAAGTTGAAGAAGCTCTTGAATACGTGGAAGAAATTAAAGAGCATGAAGAAAGTAAAGCAAATTCAGAAGCTTAAATTTTCTAATTTTACTGTATACACATGTATTGGATGCAATCATTTTGTGTTTAAATAATACATGTATTGGATGCAATCATTTTGTGTTTAAATAAACCTTTTATCCGAGATCTTGTTTTTTGACAATTCACCAAGCTGGTTACTGTATTTACAGTAATAAAAAAAATTTAGTCAAAATGAATAATTTGCAAAAAACGTTTTCGGGGCATATTTTTTATTTAAAATTATTACAGTAGTAATCTTTGAAACAACAATACTTTTCAATTTAATATTACAGTAATGAATCGTTACGGTAATTTAATTTAATCATTAATATTTCATAAAAGTATGCCGTTGACAAAGTGCTTCATTTTCTGTATTCTCTTCAATCCAATCACAGAAGGAACTTGTTTTAACAAAAAGTGCTAAAAGTTGATATTTTCAATTGTCTAATTTAAATTACTACTTTGTTTAATGTGCCTGAATCAGGATGATGCAATCTATTCAAAAAACTTACAGCGTGAAATTAAATGTGGGAAAGGTTTTTTCAAAAAATATTCAAATGAGCCACTTGCAATTCCTTCCAAAAACCATCGACCATTTGCAAATTGCATCAAAGGTCCACCACTATCGGCACTCGTTACGCCATTGGTTGAAGCCGTACAAATATTATCCCTTCTCTTTTCTGAACTTTCATTTGGGCCTCTGAAAAAACAACAGAAATTTAACATTGAAACTGTAGGTATTAAAAGTAAAAATTTAGGTTAAATTTCTTTTGTGCAAATTTAGATATGTAAAAATTTGCATATGAATTATTTTTAAAAAAGTAGCAAATTTTTTAAACTTTTATTTTTAGTTCAAATTCTTTCAAATTGCATATTTATGCAAATTTTAGTTTATAAAAATTTGCATATTTGGCTTACTCAGAACATGATGAAGTTGTCAATTTTCCAAAATTCAATCGTTTTGTTGGATGATGAAGATGGTCAGCCTCTTCAAGGATGCCATCATCTCGTTGACTTCCATTTTTTATTCCATCATAAATAATCCCAAATCCGGCATAAATGTAATGATCGAAATCTTTGAAATGAAGGGGCAAACAAATTGGTGAAATACTTTCAGAAAATGTCAAATTTTCTCGAAGCTTAAAAAATTGATGAGATTACGGTAGGTAAGGGGTTACTGTATTTTGTAAATCGATTTAAATGGCGGATTACGGTAATTATTGAATTACTGTAATTAATGTATTACTGCAACTATGGAATTACGGTAACCGATATGTTACAGTAGTAGATTAGCAAAACATTTTACAAATTATCATATCATTACCGTAATAATTGCAATATCATTAATTAAATTTGGACCATTATTTTTATGAACGACATAACTATCAAATTTGAGTTGTTCCATTTTTGCAATTATCGTATCTCCAGCTCGAATATATTTCATTGGATCTGTTGGGACTTCAGTTATACAATGAGCAGCAGTTAAAATATGCCGAGGAGAGATAATACTACCCGTGCAGTTCACACCATTTTCATATTCAATTCCAACAATCCAAGGAAAAAAATCTTTTCCAGCAGCAATTCCATTTATAAGCTAAAAAAAGGAAAAATAAAGCATTGATACACACCCCAGGGGAAAGTGCTCCCTCCAAAATCATAATAATCTTTTGATCTTTTACCGCCATCGGCACAAGATCAAAGGCGGTTCCCTGGAAATGGTTTCTATTCCCTGCGAAATAAAATGATATTGAAGTCCTTGAATTAAAGTAATTAAAATTTGCATAATTATCACAGACATGAAATTTTTTTCAGATTTGTTTCAACATGCAAATTTTAATAATAAATCAACCTTACTCGATTTGTATTTTCTGATTCAACGAAATATTTTGAGATTCCACAAGATTCAATACCATCATAAACTCCAAGAACAATTTGGATCAAAAAGCATAAAACAATTAAAGTTGCTTTTAGGAAGAAAGACATTGCCTCCCTTCAACCACCTTTGTAAAGGAAGTTTAAACAAATAATAAAGTTTTTATTATAAAAGGCTGTTTTTAAATGATTTAAATCAAAGACGTCGGCATTGGCGGTTTCTTTTCATGTTCTTTTTCATCGTCATCAGACACGTAATTTGTAAAATATTTAAAAATAACAACCTTTTTCATGTTTTTAACACCCCTGTTATTTAATAACAGCGGAAACCTTTGGTTTTTTTATTGTAAGAAACAACAACTTTTTAATAGTTTAAAATTTCACAAAATTATTAAATTTTAATTAAATTTAATTAAAAGTGGTAAAAGCAACAATAAGAAAGAGGAAAGAAGATAAAAAGGTTTTGGCAGAAACTGCTGCTGCTGAGGTTGTTGTTGTTGCGGCAGTGGTTGTTGTACCTGTTCCAGTTGAAACAGTGCCATTGAGATAATATGCAACTTCGGCACGAATAATTTTTCTGGTTGCTTCAATTGTTGGAGGTTCATTGGTTCTTGAAGGGTACATGTCATTACAATGTGCAGCACCTATAAAAAAGATACTGTAAGTGGTTTTATGCAAATTTTTTTGTTACCATGTGTCAATACAGAAACTTGATGGCGTGTTGTATCAGTGGTGTAACTACTCAATGCACTCCATGGATCATAATCTCCATTTGGAAGGACAACATTTGTGGCAGTATAATTCCATGGTGGTGGGAAGATAGTTCCAATTTGGTTTACTTTATCAGTGATATATTTTGTATTAATATCTTGTCCAAACATATCAGTACACATTTGAAGATAATAACTAAAATTGCATCATTTTCATTTTCAAACAACAACCCTTTCAAATTTTAGATTACTTCAATGGAATTGCTCGATTAAACATGCCATTACTGTTGTCAGTGGTTTGCAACCAACCCAATGCCATTCCACAACATAACCACATCCAACCACGAGCTGCTGAAATGCCATCTCGATCATCAACATTTGAAAGATCAAATGTTGTTCGATTAAGTTGTGCAATTTCACCAGAATAATTATTGTCAAAGACAGTGATAGTTTGTCCACTTTCAACTGATGAAGTCCAAAAATAAACATCTGCAAGTCGAGAAATTAAATCCTTCTTTGGATCTGTCATTCTTTGGCACAATTGATCAATATCATATCCATTAATGGTGTTATTGTTCTAAAAAACAAATATGCAAATTGTTAACCTAAAAATTTGCATACTCTTCCATCAAAAGTATACTGTACAATTCCTTGAAAAGAGTTAAAAACTCCTGAAAGGAAATTTGTTACGTCAGATTCAAAGGTATCTTGATTTTTGGAAGGGTCAAGAGGTGGCTTAATGCTGAAAAAATTTGCATAAGTTAAGATATTGCCAAAATTGTCTTGGATTTACTTAAAAGCGGTAGTAAGATTTTGGCGACCAGCATCAGTATAGACCATTTGTCGGATCAAGGCAAAAGCTTGTTGAATTTGTCCTGGACACATTGAATTTTTGTCATTTGTCATTGATCGATTTGTGATTGCATATTCCATTACTTGAGCATATTCTAAAAAAACAACAGGTTGTCAAATGGGGTATTAAGATTAAGGTAAGATGTGACACAGATTATTAAACAAGGTTATGGTAAAATATGCAAATTTTCCACTTTGTGAGAATACGGTATTCTCAAATGACCTACCATAGAAATCAACTTTAGCCCAGAGGGGTGCAGAACTGCAAATTCCTCCAACTGTTAAATTTGCATATTGTGAACGGAACCATGCACAAAGTGAACCAGGATATGATCCACCAAAAGCAACCCATTTTGGATTTGTCCATTTTTGTTGGGCACTATATGTGGTAATAAAATTTGCAAGATCAGCAAGAGCTTGTTGAGATGTAAGTAATTTTAAGGTGTTGGTAGACATATCAGCCATGCCATTGGCAGTCATTACTGGATAACTATAACCAAAGAATCGATGTTCTAGCTGAATGACAGATGCATTGTATTGTTTTGCCATTTGCATATATGTATAATTTTCCCAGCAAACCCATTGCTGTTCTGCTGTTCCTTCTCCCCCGATCATCAAAAAGATAATCGGTTGATCAGTTGCATTACTGAAGAATTTATTATTGACTTGAACTCTCTAAAAAGTTGTATCTTTTAAAATTTGCATAATTTTTGAAGAACAACAACATACTTGATTCCATGTTTTATTATTACTTGAATCAAAATGATCAACAATTTGTGTAAAATTTGATTCAGTTGCACATCCAGCTGATGCTGCAGCCTCAGGGGCCAAAAGTTTATTGACAAGATGTCGAAGAGGCTTACCGTTTACAAACCCTGGAAGATGCAGGGAATTTACGGTAACAACGATACTTCCAGCAACTAAAAGCAGCACAAAAGCAGCAGAAACAACTGCTCTGGAAGTCATCGTTTTTGGTACAATGAAAAAAATAAAAATGAATTTAGCTACTTTCCTTCTCCTGTTGGAGTTGCTCAATTTTTTTATGATAAAAATGTCTAATTAAAATTTTTAAGGTTGAAGATCGATGATAAAGAAAGATGAAAAAAATTCTTTCGTTTTTTTTATGTTTTTTCTTTCATGGAAAAAGAAGCAGCAGCAGCAGCTTAATATGGAAAAGCTTTAAAGTTGTTAACAAAAAATTAATGTTTGTTATCACAAAAAAATTTCTTCGCTTTTCTCAAATGATGATTAATTTTAAGAAGTATAAAGCAGCAACTTTCTCTTTTTTGCCGAAGTAAAAATTTTTTTGAGTATTAAAAAGAAGGCAAAGAAAAAGGAAACAAAAATACTGTAGAAATAAGAGGATTTGCAACAAAGATTAAGAAATTTTTTTCTTAAAAAATAAATTCGTCATTATTTATTTCTCAATAATAAGGATGGATTTGTGTTTGTTTCTTTAAAGTTTTGTGATAAGAAAATTCCAACATTTTTTTTTCACTTTCAGGGTACAGAAATTTACTGGAATCTCATCAAAGACACCAGGAGTACATCCTCCCAGAGATCATAAAAATCCTTTGATCTTTTGCCGTCATCGGCACAAGATCAAAGGCGTGCTCTCTCGAAATGGTAACTGCCCCCTCTAAAATTAAATGCTGCTGATCACCTTGAAAATTTAAATAACTTTTAAGCAGCAAATATTTTAGCACCCTAAAAAAGTCCATCAAATAAATGTTTATTGTCGAAGAAGTTGGATAAAGCGGAAAGGCTTCTTTGATGTTGTTTTTTATCCAACCAACTTCCGGCAATTTAATATATAATAAAAATCATCGAATTCTCTTCTTAGACTGCAAATAAGAAGACCTTAAACATATAAAAAAATTTGGTCATAATAGCAATTTTTAAAAAATTTGCATAATTTACAAATTAAAAACTATGTAAATTACGATTCATGGTTTTTTATAATTTATTCAAATTTCTTTGCGTCTTACGAAAAATTTAACTTTTGATCTTTGTTAAAAGTTCAAATGTTCGATAAAAGTAAAAATGATTATTTTAGTTGCAACTCTGATCTTATCAGTTTTGTGTTATTTCTGTATTTAGCATAAGTACAATGATACTTTTTTGTCATACATTTTTCATCCTGGAAATCTTTGGAAATAGAAATAAAAAAAAATATTGTTGTAGTTAGGCATTAAACATATTTGTGAAAAAAGTTTATTCAAATTAATTAATAATAATGATTTACAAAAGTTACTGTCATTTTGACCTATGTATACAGTAACCCCTGCTTCAGTTTAGGAAAACAAAAATCAACAAAAAGCATGATAAAACTATTTGAAAAAATTCGAATCAATGATTGACTGATAAAAACAAACGTGAACGTTTTCAACCCCTTAGGGGGTATACTTTTAATGATAATTCTTACCGCGAAACAGAAGCACATTTTCCCGCAAGTAAAAACTTTTTAATTTTTCAAAAAATTTACAAAATCTTTTTTTAGAAAGATGGTCTCAAAAAATTGGTAAGTAATTTTTATTTAAAAATGAAAAAATTTGTGGAGAGTTAAAATCGAGTGAATTTGTGTTCCTATAAAGTTTTAAAATTTGCATGTGCTTTTTTGTTGTTTAAAAAATGAGAGAATGCTTCGAAAAACGAAATTTTAATGCTGACGTTTCTTTAAAAAATTTAAAAAACTTTTGTAAAAACAGAAGCAGCAAGAATAATTATTTTGTTGTTGTTGATTGAACAAATTATTTCGACACAACTTTTATTTTGATTTAAATTGTGTGTTTTGTTGTTCTACTTCGGAGTTGTTGTTGCCAGACGGGTGTCCTTTCACTTATTTATTCGGTTGTTTGTAAAACTTTTTTAACTAAGAAAAGTAATCGATTTGATTTCAATTTAACAAATTTTAATTCTTAAAAAAAATTTTAGATGCCAAGCAAATAAAATATGGCAGAAACCTTGGATTCTGAAGTTTTGGTAATCTCAAATACAAAGCAGTATCGAGTAAATGTGCCAATTTCGCAAAACTTGAATAATAAATTTGCATATTTTTAGGTTCAATTAAAGTTACTCCTTGCCCAATCTCCATACCTTGAGGGGATTTGTTATCCACCAATTGCACGAATTAATTTCCAACAATACCCGGATGGAGTTATTAAAAATGTAATTGAATTTTGTAAGCATGAAAAATTTGGATTTATTGAAGATCATGAAAAGGATCAGCTCCTAAAATTTGCAAAACAAACTAAAATGGATAAACTTAAAGTATGATTTTGGAGTGATAGGAAATTTGCATAAATGGTGAACTTTAGGAATACCTTGATCGCTTACCTGACGAAAGTGACTTCTTCTATCCTCGTATTCAAGCCCAAGGGGGATGGGATATTCCATTAAAAACTAAGACTGTTTCGGAATCCTCAATCGAAGATGATGAAGAAGAAGAAGAGATTCAACGATTCCAAGTTTGCTGTATTAATACTCTTTGGATAGAACCTGCTGCAGAGGAACGAGAAGAAACCCGACCGCAATCATACATTCCACAAGATCCTCTTCATTCACCTCCAATTATCACAGCTCCTTCAAGATTTCCAACCTACTTCCCACCAATCCCATCCTCAACATTCACACATCGAACACTTTCTCATCGAAGAATCTCTCGTGCCCCGTCATCAGCAGATGAAGCAGAAGAAGGAATTCTTGGACCTAAAGAATATGAATCAGTTTCATATGTCCCTGATGACACTCTTACCTTTCAACCAATTCCTGCTGCTGCTCCCGCTGCTCAAACTCCTACATTTTTTGAACGAATTATTTACTCTTTCTTTTCTAAAAAATAGTATATTATTGTACCTTTTCGTTGTATAGTATTTGTATAGTATTATTGTTGTTGAATTTGGTGAATTTGAACTTTTTTGAACCGGTAATACTTTTTTTCAGAGAATACTTGTTACACTTTTTTGTAGAGATTTTGAAATAAAATTTTATAGTACAATTATGAAGGAATAATGGTACTGTAGAGAGTAAATTATGTTAATATAAATGGCAGATTTAAAAGTATTAGTTTAAGTTTGAATCGGATAAAGCTTTGATGGCGCCAATCAAGAAATAAAACGATCATGCAAAATTTAAAATACTGTAAAATTTTGGCGTTTTGCCTCCAGCGTTTTACGGTTTTGTTTGAGTAAAAAAAACTCAAGTTGAAAAATCTCTTCGAAAATCTTTGTTAAAGATTCTGTAATCCTTCTAATTTTTACATTTTACTTCTAAAGTTTTGTTATTGTTGTTCACATTGTTGTAAGTATGCTATAGCACTGCTGTACAGAATATTTGATCGTTATTGTAACTGCATTTCGAATGCATAAATTTTATTCGTGTTCACCTTCAACTTTTTTGTTAAATTAATCAAAATTACCTTTTTACATATCTTTTGAATCTTTCAGGAATGTCAGCATTAAAAAGTGTTAAATCTGTAACAGAGAAGGCGGTGGCGTATGTAGAAAAAACTTCAAGAATAAAACTTCATGATCTTCGAGATAATCCAGGTGCTCGATCAACTGTAAGTTTACAACACTTTCTTATTTTTTCATACCTTCATTTTATATCTTTAGGGCAAGATGCTAAATGCACAAGCACATAATCAAGCTGGACATACAATTGGTGAACTTCAACGCGCTGCAAAGCCACCCCTTGGCTGGATTTGGGGTGATTTTTTTCGTCCTTGGCATCGAATGTTTCCTGGTGAAAGAAGTTTTAATGGTGATATTAAGTAAGCATCAGTGGTTATTTTTGTAGTTGTTTATATCTTCTGGTTTATAGTCTAAGAAGAGAATATGTTCCATTATCATTGCTTGAACTTCAACGAATGATTGATTTAAATTGGATAAATCGTGAAAAATTAATTGATATTTCAACGTTATGTAATACTCGATTAATTCGATGTAGTCCACAGCAAAGACAATTTGGTATTGATCTTACAGATGAAGTAAGTCTCTAAATAAATCTATTAATTTTTATTGGACATTAAATTGCCGGAAGTTGGTTGGATAAACATCAAAGAAGTTTTCCGCTTAATCCAACTTTTTCGCGCAACAACATTAAACATTTTATTTGATGAGCTTTTTTAGGGTGCTGAAATATTTGCAGCTAAGATTAATATTGAAGTACAATGGGCAAATCAGATAACAATTGCTGCAATTGAAAAAGCGGGTGGAAAAATTCGTACTGCATATTATGATTTGGAAAGTTTACGGGCTGCTGTTGATCCACAACAATGGTTTAAAGATGGTAATCCAATTCCCGGAAGAAAACGACCTCCACATAGTTTAATAAGTTATTATGCAGATCCAAATAATAGAGGGTATGTTACTTTTTGTTGTGCTATTTTGCTTTATTATCGATGACCTACTGTAATCGTGTATGTAATTTTCTAATCTTTTTAGGTATCTTGCTGAAGAATCTGATATTACAAAAAGTGAACAACGTTTAGCTGAAATATTAGAATATGAAAGAAAATTTGATCCCAGCCTTGCAGAATTATGGAAGAAAGAAAATAAAAAGCCAAATGAAATTTTTCTTGGTCTTAAACCTGGGTCAATCGTTTCTTTGGCAGATGAAAAAGTTTTTGAACCAACTCATCCGGAAATCATTGAACATTACAATCCTGCTGAACCATTAGCGGATCATTTACGCTAAATGATTAATTAGGTAAAACTTTGTTGTTAATTGTGTATGCTTAAATAAAATAGTTTGTTCGAATAGGAAATAACTCTCTTTTCTTTTTGTTATACTTGTTGTCTGTTTTCTCGAAATTGAATTTGTGCCTTTATTATTTGCATTGGTTTTGCATATAAAAAATTAAACAACTGTTTTGGAATGGCAAAAAAAGAGTTTATTTTAATTTAAAATTTTCATTGCAAAATTAAATTTCGAATATTTTCAATTCTTTCACGATATGGCCGAAGGGATTCTGATTGTGTTGCATCATCTCGGGCAGCCCGTTCAGGATCAAATTCAAATTTTCCAGATCCTAACAGAGACTGCTTATTAATTTTGCCTTTCCATCTCACACAAACACCATTAAAAATTAAATTTGATTCAAAGAATATTTCATTTGCTTCAATTTTTACAGAATGTAAACTGAGATCAAGGTTTATTCCATTTGATGGAATTGACTAAAAAAGGAAAAAAGAAGGTTTAGAAAAAATTGGATACGGTAATGGCATTCTTTTTTAATGTTTCTTGTGTCCGATAAAAAGAGTTTAATGACTAGTTTCTGTCGATCGAGAAAATCTTGCTGCATCAATGACAGATTTGGGCATGGCATAAAAGTTGCGCACTTAAAAGAAAAAAGGTCACATCTAATGAGGGAGCGATCATTACCCAGATAATCCGCCAGTTGTTTTTGGCACGCGATTACATGGTTTCTTTCTTCTTAACTTTTTTGGAAGGCCTTGAACTCAAAGTTATGTAACAACAAAAAAGGGAGAAAAAGTGATGGCGATAATGAGATTTAGAGTGCCAAACATGAGGGAAATTGATCGAATAAAATTATGCAAATTTGCAAAATTTCGTGATTTTCAGATTAAATTGCTTTTTCATGATTACTGTAATTCAAAAGAATGTATAGCAATTTTTCGAAACGAAAGCAAAAATTTAGTCTTTTTAAAACTGTATTAAAAATTTGCATAAAATTTCGAAAACTAGTTAATTAAAAATTACAGTAATTTTCTAAGGTTACTGTACTTTCCAAAATTTTAATTTTTTATCACCAATTTCGCAGTTTATTAATGATGATACAGTAATTGTTTATATATATTAAAAAAACGGATACGGTAGCAGATTTAATAAATATCAAAAAATAAAACTACTTACAATATGCAATCTTCCATTATTACAAGATTGAATTAAACTTTGTCGTCTTTCAGCTTCTTGTCCATACAAACACCCCGAATATCGAATTTGAGTTGTTTGAGTTAGCTGGGATAAAATTGGATCAGATTGAAATGCTTCCGCTTGATTTTCGGCATTCATTTTTTAATTAATTTAAATTACTTGGGATTTAAAAAACGTGGAATGTTTTTTGCGGGAAATATAAATATGAATATTTTTAATGACTCATAATATTTTTCGGACAAGCTTCCATAACTTTTTCTTTAACGTTGAAGAAACTTTTCTGTTGTTATCAGTAAATAAAATTCAAAGAGAGAGAGAAGAAATCAGTGATGACGAAAAGTAAATAAAATTTTTCAAAAGTTCGTTTACGTTTGAGGTTTTTCCGGAAGACAAAAAAATAAAATTTAAGGAGTGTTCAATTGAAATCAATTAAAACTTGTTAAAATTCCAAAATACTCTTTTTGTGAGGGAAATAACAGAAAATCAGAAAAAAAAAGTCACCGTTTTTCGCGAACTTCTTTTTCTTTTAACCTTAAAAGAGGGAAATCAAAAAAGATAAAAATCAAGGTTCTGCGATATATATGAGTTTCTATTACTTGCTACCCCTTTTTTGAAGATGATGATGAACGGGAAAAGGAAAAATTCGGGGGAAAAAAGAAGGAGGAGGTTGTCATTATACTTTGTTACTTTTCTCTCTTTTTTTATTCAACCCTTTTATTGCTTCCCTTTTCCCGCTTTAGTTCATTTGTTTCAATAAATTTATACCTTTCTTCTTTAAACGTTCCGCCTATTATTTTGCTTGCTTTCTCTTTACCTCATTTATTCAAATTTTTGTTTAAAGATAAATAGCAATTCAAAATCACATTACAGTAAAAGAATTTATGTTAAATCAAATTTATTAAAGATCAAAACTAGGGTTGTTTATTTCCCGGGAAATGGAAAAAAGGTGGGAAATTTCCCGGAGTTACAGTATTCCAAGCTACAGAAATATTTTACCAAAATTAACTTTATAACCTTTAAAAGGACTGTTAAATACTAAAATTAATCATTTTTGACTATTTACAGTGTTTTTATTGCATATTTATCCCGTTTTTAAATCTTTAATGTAAAAACATAAAATATTACTGTAGATTTCACGGGAAATGAGAACCATTTCCCGAATGCACAACCCCAATTAAAATTAAACATTTGAAAAAACAAGTATGGTAAATTTATTACACTGAGGAATACTTTTTAGAAGCGGATTACTGTAGCTTTTCAAAGTTAATATTTCTGGTGTTCTGTATTAACAGATAATCATTATTTTAAAGTTCAAAATACCCATTTCGATGTATTACTGTAGCTTTAACAGATACCCTTAATCATTATTTTAAAGTTAGTATTTATCGTAATTTTCAAAATGCTCATTTCGATGTATTACTGTACTTTGAAAATAGATGTTACCTCCACATATTCAATTTTTTTGCATTTGAAACACAGACACCGGCTTTTTGACAAAAATTTCAGCATTTTTTTATTTCATTTTTTTCAAAATGTTGAATGCCGATTGTTTTAAGAATGACACAATTATAAATCCAATTTTACAGACACAATTTAGCAGATTTTTAAAATATAACATTTACGAAATATTCATTCATAGTATTTATGTTGTAAAATAATATCAATAAAAACTTATTACCATTTTTAAAGCAGTTACAGTATTCTCTTTTTGCGTTCATTCATAAACGTGCAAATTCCAGGATAATTTGTGTTTTTTATTCCAAAGCTTTTCTGGTTTGCATTTTTTTTCGTTTAGTTCTAAAAAAGGCAAACAATAATCAAGATTTATACCAAATTTAATGTTTAAAAAAGCTTTTATTTGTGCCCGTCAAAAAATGGCATTTTAGCGGTTCCATTTTTTGAAAGCAGCAACTTTTCACTTTTTGGCATTTAACTTTCTCCCTCTTTCAATGGCATAAAAATTTTTTTTAAATTGTTCAGACTTTTTCCAAAAAGTAACAAAAATAAAAAGAGCAGAAGAAAAAAAAGAAATGCCACACCGTTGCTGCTGCTACTTTGAAATTGAATGGAAAATGTTCAGGAATTTTTGGGAGAAAAAAAAGAAAGGAAAAAGTTAGTCATTTGGGAACAACTATTTTTATAATGCTGCTGTTTGCTGTTGAGCAGCAGCAGCAGGCGTCAAATTGATTGCATTCCCTTTTCCTCCTTTTTCAATTTTTCAATGTCCCCGCCAGAGGGCCACTTTCTCTTTAGTTTTAAAAAAGGCCCAGCGAAAAAAAGTATGTATTTTGCCTTTGGGGCTGCTGCTTTCTTACTTTTTGGCAGAAAAAAGAAAAGCTTGGAGGAGAGAAAAAACAAAAAAATATATACCCAATTTCTTGCTAAATATATTTTTTTCTCCCGTTCTCTTTTATTTTTTTATTTGGAATTTTTAGTTTTTTCAAACTTTTTACGTTTAACATATCACACTTTGCTATTTTTTTTAATTTGAAAGTTCTATTTAATTCAATTTGTTACAGTATATTCTTTTGTAGCGATGGGAAACAGTGCCAGCTCGATATCAGATTTAAATTTATTTTCCAAAGGTGGAGTATTTACTTCTGAACAACTCGATGAATATCAAGTAAGTTAAACCTAACAGTTTCAGAATTTCCGTTTATTGTACAAGACAACATTTGTTTTAAATGGGTGAAGATGAAGAATTTGAATGTGTAGTATTTTGCACATATCAAGGACAAAAACAATTTAAACACACTGCTATTGATTGAAATATCCACAATCACAAACATTTAATACAATGTTTCTGATCATCGATATCCAATCAATAAAATACGCAATGTTGTCTCCTTTAAATTTGCATAACGTTGCACCTGTTCAAATTCTGAATCTTTACTAATTTGAACAAGTTTTGCTTTTTAAAGTTGTAAAAATTTTAAACCCCCTTTTAGTTTTATACAGTAATCTAGTCCACGCTATTCTCATTACCGTAATCCTTCTAATTCAAATATTATCTTTTTCAGGATTGCACATTCTTCACAAAAAAGGATATTCTTCGACTTTATAAAAGATTTTATGCTTTAAATCCAAATAAAGTTCCATCAAATATGCAAGGGAATCGAGCTTCAATTGTTGCGCTCACCTTTGAAGAGGTCGAACGAATTCCTGAACTTAAAGAAAATCCATTTCGTCGAAGAATTTGTGAAGTTTTTAGTGAAGATGGATGTGGAAATTTAACATTTGATGATTTTTTGGATATGTTTAGTGTCTTCTCTGAAATGGCTCCCCTTCCTCTTAAACTTAAATATGCCTTTCGAATTTATGATTTTGATGGAGATGATTATCTAGGACATGATGATTTAAGTAAAATGATTCGAAGTCTGACAAGGGATGAATTAACGGATGAAGAAGTTGAATTTATTATTGAACGAGTAAGTGTGTGGAACTAATAATGCTACAGTATGACACAGAACTTACAGTATCATACTGTAGTTAATCTTACACATAATCCTGATTCAAACTAATCCCTAATCAAAACCTAAACAGACCTTAACCATACCAATTTTCAGATCATTGAAGAAGCCGATCTTGATTCAGATAGTCAAATTTCATATGCTGAATTTGAGCATGTTGTTTCTCGTTCTCCGGATTTTATCCGAACATTCCATATTCGAATTTGATATTTTTTCTTTTTCAAAATTTTTATAATATTAAACTTTCTTAAATAAATAACAAGAAAAAAACACATCTACGAAATTAAATAATCAGATAAAAAAAGAACATTATTCTTCTTTCCTAGTTTTATCAGCTGCATCCGTGACTTGTTTGTAGACGGTTAAAGCTTGAGTAACCTAAAAAAAGATTACGGTAACTTTTGATACAATTAATTATAAAAAATATTTTACCATTGAATTGATATCATTTGCATTGGCTGGAACAATCAAAGTATTGGATTTATTTGCAAGATTTGAGAAGGCATTTACATATTGTTCAGCAACTACGAGACTTGCAGCATGATGTCCACCTTGTTTATTCAAAGCTTGTGAAACTAATTCAATGGCCTTTCGACGAGCGTCACCTTGCATTTCAACAGCTGATGCAACACCCCGGGCTTCATTAATCTTTTCTTGCATTGATGCTTCAGATGACAAAATTCGGCTTTTCTTTTCACCTTCTGCAATATTGATAGCAGCATCTCGATGACCTTCTGATTCTAAAATTGCTGCTCGCTTCTTTCTTTCTGCTTCAACTTGCATCTGCATAGCTTCTTGAACTCGAGCAGGCATTGTCATATTTCGAATTTCATATCGCATACATGCAAGTCCCCATGGTTCTGCAGCTTTATTAATAGCAGCTAAAACATTTATTTTATTTCCCCAGAACAAATTTATACCTAAAACTCACCAACAATACTAACATTAAGTTGTTCACGCTCTTTAAATACAGTATCCAAAGAAATTTTTCCGACTTCTGATCGCATTGTTGTTTGAGCTAATTGAGTAACAGCAAATTCTGGATCATCAACACCATAAGAAGCCTTAAAAATGTTTTTACAGTAAATTTTGTTTCAAAGCATTAAACATACTTTATATGGATCTGTAACTCTAAGATATAGAACTCCATCCAATTGTACTTGGACATTATCCAAAGTAATTGCACCTTGCTGTGGAATTTCAATTGCAATTTCTTTCAAAGATTGAACATATTTAATTCGATCAAGAACAGGAATTAAAAAATTTAAACCCTGAAAAAAGTAATTATTAAAGCAATGTCCAATATATAAAAATACTTACAGGTTCAAGGATTTTATGAAATTTACCCATTCTTTCAATGACCCATGCTTCTTGTTGTGGTACAAAATTAATTACTGTATTTCTTGCAAATGTTGGAGAACTGGTTGAGATATTTCTAAAAATGAATACAGTAGATAATAGTGTTTTTAAATAAAAGCATTACCTTGATGTTACAGCATTTGTATAAGAACTTGATAGTCGGTATAATTGAGCACGGCCAAGAATATTTAGTCTATTCATTTTCGGATAATCCACAAATCAGAATCTGAAACAAAGGGAAAAATTAACAGAAGGTGTAATAAACATGACATTTTAATCAAAGTAGGATGTACATATGTTAACACCTAAATTCACGATTTCACGCAAAACAAATATGTACAATAAAAGAATTTTAAGGAGATGAAGGTGTAAAAAGTCATACTTCAAAAGCATGATGACATATCTTTAATGAAAGAGTAAGATTAAATATTCATCCAAAATATGAAGATTCAAAGCAAAAAAAGTTATAAATCTATGAGAGAATGTTAAAACTATTAAAGAAGCACATTTACATTTATTTAATGCTAAAAATCCAAAAATTTGTTGATTTCAATTAAACGCCGTTAGATCTAACACAAAATTGTCTCTAATTTTATCAGAAAAGTTTTACAGGAAATGTAATTCTAAATTGCCTAACAACAAGAACATCAAATTGATATCGTATAAATTAGCAACACAAGTACCATCGATATTACAAAATTTGTAAATTGATAAAGATCCATTCCTTCATGAATCATGTCTGAAAATTTGTCCCAGCTTTTTTTTTTGAAAGAAATTTGTAAAAACGCAACTTGGCGTTCAGTCTCATTTCATCCAAACCAACACAATTTTAAAAAATTGTATTGAAAAAACTACAAAGAATCGGGATCTGACAGTTAGTTACAGCGACACTTAGTTACAGACACTTAGTTACATGACACTTAGTTACAGACACTTAGTTACCTATGACACTTAGTTACATGACACTTAGTTACACGACACTTAGTTACATAGACACTTAGTTACATGATATTTTAGTTTTAGATAGTTGTCCCCCATTACGGGATAATATTAATACTGACCCCAAAAACAAATGAATCGTACCTCAAATTTTCTACCATTAATTTGAGAATAAAGGTACATTTTCTGAAATACGTATGTTGCTTTAAACTGATCTGTAATATTGATTAATTCATTTTAATAAAAGCAATACTACAGTACTATTAGTTATTAATAATTTGGTTATTACTGGGGATAATATTAAATTAATTGTCACAACACTCCTGTAACTTAAAACACTCAGCCTTTGTAACTTGACACTAGCCATGTAATTAGGTTTACCGTAGACATATCTAACTTCTGATGCAGTTGGATATGTCTACTCCATATTTTGCTTATAAAGTTGTCTAGTATAAGGTATTATTGAGGCAAAAAAATAACTGCGGAATTATCAAACTGTGGATTTACCAGGAGCTTAAAGTTACTGTAATACAGTAATCCACAACGTGATATAGACACTTTTAATTTGCAGATTCTGCAATTTTTAGAAGTTGAAATATTCCAAATATTTCAGATTCGGATTCGGCATGTTTGAAAACCTATACACTACTTTATGTGCAGTAACTAAGTGTCACGTAACTAAGAGTCTATGTAACTAAGTGTCGTATGTAACTAAGTGTCGTGTAACTAAGTGTCTATGTAACTAAATGTCCGTAACTAATTGTCCGTAACTAAGTGTCATGTAACTAAGTGTCAGACACTCCAAAGAATTTAAAGATTCACAGTTTTTGTTGCCTAATTTTTGTAAGCTCCTCTAAGAAAAAACTGAGAAATCATTACAAGTTGCAAATCTTAAAATATATTAACATTTTTACATAAGTTTTTTCTTTATAAATGAGCTTAGACTCTAATCCTTAGACAAGCATGTTTAACACCTCCTGAATTTATAATCATGCCGTATGCAAATTTATTTCAAAGGTGGATCCATAGTTAAGAGTAGGCATGACTCCGGGCCCACTAGGCCCGTTTAGGCCCGGGCCGGGCCCGGAGCCATGCCTAGTTAAGAGTAGTATTGTTCATTTGACCGGTCAATTAAAAAACCGGTCAATTTTTTTTTGAAAGTGACCGATTTTCTAATCGTAGATCTGCAACTGATGATGGAGTTGAGGGTCCATATTTTGCTCATCTTCTTATGGAATAATTGTGGTAAAAAATTAGCTGCCGAATCCTCAAACTGTGACTTTACCTTAGGCTCAAAGTTACTGTAATACAGTAATCCGCAACATGAACTGGAACTCATAATTTGCATATGCAAATTTATGAAACGATTTTTAATGATAAAAATGTTTTATCGAAAAAGACATTATTTGGTTCTGTTAACTAAAATTGCCAATATCGTGCAAAACAATGGCAAATTACTACAACAAATAAAAATAAATATCAGAATCGGATTCCCCATCATCGAAAACCATTATACACCCAAAATGTTGAAAAAATAATAATTTTTATATTTTTGGCATTATCGATTTTCAATGATTTTTAAACATTTTTATAGAAATTTTGCGAAAAAAATTTTTTTGTAAGCTGAAGTGACCAAATGTTTTTGGGCATTT
Source organism: Panagrolaimus sp. LJ2414 (assembly GCA_024447195.1). Taxonomy (NCBI): domain Eukaryota; kingdom Metazoa; phylum Nematoda; class Chromadorea; order Rhabditida; family Panagrolaimidae; genus Panagrolaimus; species Panagrolaimus sp. LJ2414. The sequence goes on along the minus strand of JAMRXY010000092.1, from coordinate 799,587 downwards.
TTAAAACGTTTTTCTGTTTCTGGTTTTTCTTTCTATTTGGACCCTGTTATAATCTAAAATTTAATATTGTTAATTTTTATTTTATAATACGGTATTTCAATCTCTGATCTTTAACGTTTCTAAAATTGTTTATTCTATCTCTCAACTTTTCCCTTTTTATAAATCATCTGCACAACAAAGGTTATTCTTTCTTTGTTGTGTTTTCTCCCCTCTTTGTCGGCATTTGGACAAAGAGTTATTATTGTTTCTTTTTCTGGAATCTTCGAGCAGATCCGCAGATTCCGTATAAAAGCGATTTTTTGCAATTTTCGAACTTTTTTGCCATTTTTTCGGATTTTGAAAAAAATTTTTTTCAAGTTTGAAGGCTAATTCTTTGTCCCTATACTAAATCGAGGTCGTAGATACGAAAATGAAGTCGGTTTTGGTCAAAAATGCCATGGCACGGAGATATGCAATGGCACGTCTCACATAGTGCTAAAAATCACATTTTTAAAAAAGTGCCATAAAATGCATATGGATCGACACCTCTCAACTCAGTGAGTCATAATATAACAGATTTGACCGTTTAAACTCATTTTTTCGAGTAGTTATTAGGCTTCAAAGTTAGTGGTATACGGTAATTGGGTAATATCACAGAAAATGTTACTTACGGGCATACTTTTTTTTGGTCTTATTCAATTCCCCAGATGATTTTACATATGTATGGGTCAAATAGGCTGAAAAAAACCTGGCTTGCGAGGGTGTTTTCCCCCTTTGAAGCTAAAAACTACATCTCCAGCATCATGTTGGGGGCAAAACTCAATTATTATGATAGATATTGACATGCGGTGGCTTTTGCTATGTAATATTATGCTAATGAATGAATCCTGACAAGTTTGTATTTATAAGTCGATTTTTACAAAAAATCGCTTATAAATACTCTTTCTGTTTCCTTATTTAAAGTCAGTCTAACCTCAGTTTATATTTCTGTTCAGTTTCTCATATCGTATCTTTGTTTAAAGTTTTAATAAAAGAATTTAAATAATATCCAAGGCAGATAACACAGAGAAAGACTAGTCAGAAATATAACAGACCCCCTAAGGGCAAAAAAAACAGGCTGAATCCGATGGTGCATCGTTTCCTGCCCTCCGGTTTGATTTTGTGTCACTTTCGATGGCACAAAGTTTTAAAAGTGCCAAAAACGGCATTTGCCGAAATTTTCGGCATTTGAAAATACGGAATTCGGATCCAGCGACCTCGATTACCCCTTTACCCAAGAAAATTGAGAGCTCATCTTTAATGGCACTGGAAATACAGAAATGCCGTTTTGAACTTCGATGGCACAAAAAAGTGCCAAAACGGCACTTTTGAGCAAGAAGACCTTGGATCTGGGCTTGTTAAGCATGTCCGAAAACGTGGGTATAGTTTCAAAAAGATTCATTTTTGGCCTGTGCCAAGTATACAAGGAAGCGTTCAGATCATGTCCCAGAGTGTGTTTTAAATGCACTTCTTAGACGATTTTTAATTAATAATAATACACTTTATAAATGAATTGCTAAACACAAATATGATAATTTAAAAGGGGCGGACGGTTTGATACTTTTTTATTTCTCTTTCGTTTTTTTTCGTTGAATTTTCATGACGATCAGGGTCTTTTTCTTTTGTTTTTGTTGCCTGATCGTCATGAAAATTCAACGAAAAAAACGAAAGAGAAATAAAAAAGTATCAAACCGTCCGCCTCCTTTAATAGAATTTTTGATTGAAAAATACGACCCTTTAAATTGTTTTTTTAAAAGGTGATTGATCACAAATATAATTTGCATCACATGCTTTCATTTGACAAACTAATGGTAATACAACATTATTTCCAGTTTGCAGCTTCCATTTAAATCCTTGATAATTCCACATGTATCCATAATTATCACTGGGATCAGGAGTTTGTGACATATCTGGATAACTGAAATCATATGGATATTCAGATTTATCATAATTCCACCATTTCCAAGCAGAATCAATTGTAGATTTATGAAGTCCAATTGTAAATTTCTTTTGTCCTTTTAAAACATATGGAATCATGGTATCAGTGATAAAATCTAATTTTTCTGGAGAAGAAACTGCAGCCAATACCCCTGGATCACAAATGAAGTTTGCAATGGATGCATCCGTATTTTCAATGAAACCATAATAACAATCGGCAAAAGTAGTGTAATTTTTCCATAATGAATTGTAATTTCGGAATTGATATGTTTTTTTTGGGCAGAAACAGTTAACTAAGAAATTTAAACAGCATTTTGAGTGATTAAAGACTTTAAAGTTTTATGGTTGGTAAACGTCAGAAATACAGGGTGTAAATTTTAACTCGTACGGGTTTAAATTCAGTGAAAAACATAAAAATTTTGAGTTTTAGAAGCTTATATTTTCGCAGAAAGTTTATATGGGCCTAAAGTTTGCTTCCACAAATTTTCAGCCAAAATCGAAGAACTAAACTTTTTTCGGGGGTCTAGATCCTAGGACTTGACAAAAAATAAATTTGAGCTTTTTGGGTTCCTTACTTTATGAACTATCATATTGCTTTAAAGTTTTTTTCTTATTTTCTAAATTTTAATTTTTATAAATTTAAAAAAAAATTAAAATTTAGAAAAAAATTTTAAGTCCGTGAATGCATTAACAAAACCTCAGACTTACAAAATTTTTCGATTTTCAATCAATTTAAAAATGATGAAAAAATTTAAAATTTAGAGAAGAAGAAAAAAAACTTTAAAGCAAATTGATAGTCTATAAAGTAAGGAATCCAAAAAGCTACAAATTTTATTTTTTGTCAAGACCTAGGATCTAGATCCTCGAAAAAAGTTTAGGTCTTCGAATTGGCTGAAAATTTGGGAAAACAAACTTTAGGCCCATATTAACATTGTGTGAAAATATAAGCTTCTAAAACTTAAAATTTTTATGTTTTTCACGGAACTAAACCCGTGCGAGGTAACATTTACACCCTGTATCATAAAACTTATAAATTTTTTAACGTTTCATTTTTTAAAAAAATCATCAAAATTTTATGTTTCAATGTGCATTTTCTTTTTTAAATCGAAAAAGTGTCTTACTTTGTGTAAAAGCATATGACAGAACACTGTATAGCTCTGGTTGATCAAATGTATAGCTATATCCAGATGATGCAATACTTTCAAGTTCAGAATTTAAAGTATTATCAGATTCTCCAAAGTCGATTGTAATAATACTGATTCCATTGTCTTTAATTTTTTTTGATGTTTGATTTGCATTTTGAAAACCATTTCCATCATATCCTCCAGCAATAAGCACAATAAGTGGAATTCTCTGACTTTTTTGGAATCCAAAATTTTCAAATGCTTGTTGTAAAGCACTGAAAAAAAAACAAATGAACGAATTTTGACCATTAGGATTTAATAAAAACTAACTCATTGGCATTGACTCCATTGTCATCTGGATTTACATATGAAGCTAATTTAAAGAAAGCAGATTCTATATCATCAAAATCAGTTACGTCATTAAGTTGATACCTAACCGTTACAGCTGTTGCAAAAGTAATAATACCAACTCTAGTTGTATGGTCACCATATTGGGCAATGTTAAATGATTGCATAATTGTTACTAATCCTCCAGTCAATCCTTTTAAATTATATTTTCCTATTTTACTGCTCGTGTCAATCACAAAAATTATGTCCAACCAGGCTTGAGATGTGTCAGTGGAACAAGAAGTTCCGATCGCTCCAATCGGGGGTTGGAAAGATGGTGAAGCTGTAATTTGAGTAGTTTGTGGAGATGTTGATGGTGATATAACTGTGGGTTTGGTGGGTTGAAGTGATGATATGGGCGAAGTTACAGCTAATTCAGTTGTTGATAAACTTGGAATACCCGAAGGTATGTTGTCATTACGTCCGAATTTTATGCAGCAAAATGATGTTTCATAAGTGAGATCAAAATATGAAGGATTGCCGGGTATAGTTTCGTTATGAGTCCAACAAGGATCAGTTGAAGTATATGGGATATTGTTATATTTAAAATACATTCCATTTCTTCGGCTTAGTTCTCCAAGTTTAAGATTGCTGAGTTTGGGCGATAAGAACGGGAAAAAATCATATTGAAAATCACCCAATGGAAATGGTTGTGAACAAAACAAATTCGTGTCCTTATCAGAGCTCTGTGAATATTGGAATTTTTCAAAAAAGAGGAAAAGTGAAAGTAAAATTTTAGTTTCCTTGAAATCGAAATATTTAAGCTCTATTTAAATTATTGGAAAAAAAAACAACAAAACTCTAACAGGGGAATCACATATGCCCAAGTCATGGCTTACCAATATTTTCAAACGTATGTTATGAATTACAAATTAACCCAAATAACTATATTTCTTTTCTCAGGCATATGTGACGATTTCCTTGCAAATGAAGGTTCGATTTTTTAATTTAAAGGGAGCGGCCGGGATAGAAGAAGTTGAATTTTTTAGTCCATGTGGTCCCAGCCCGAAAACTCTCTACTAATCGATCGATCGATTAGTAGAGAGTTTTCGGGCTGGGACCACATGGACTAAAAAATCAACTTCTTCTATCCCGGCCGTTCCCTTTAAAAAGGTTAGAAAAAACATCTCCATTTCGACAACGGGCTGCCCAGATATTACATCATCCCTCAATTCGGTTCAAATTTCAACAAACTTTTGATTTTCCAACGCCCGGGTCCCTTTCATAAGAACACCATGCAGACTGAAAAAATCAATAATGATTTTGAAATATATCTGTGTCACATACATATAAGTAAACAATCCAGGGCATTTCAAAATCTCCTGAATTACTGATATTCCAAACAATATAAGAATTAAGGCCATAATGAGTAATAAAAGAATGAGCATGCAAATAGGAATTTCCGTTAAAAGGTTCATTGAAATTTGCTTTTGTTTCAAATTCTTGGCAAATTTCTTAAAATTGTTAGGATAAATATTTATCGTTCAAAAAGTCAAAAAAGTATGGAGGAATTGCCGAATAATATATTTTTTAAATTTAATATTAAAATAAGTGTTCTTCCACTTCAAGGGCCCTAGAAAACCTTCGAATGCTAAATGATTCTTACAAATTTTGAGACCCGCGCAGCCCATTAAACCGCCAGACTTTTAAAAATTTAAAAAAAAATTCTGCATCTGATAGGCATAGTTTCGAATAATGGCTTGGATGCGCTCAAAAAAAAATAACGGTATTTTTCGTTTTTACTTTTCTAGTTATCATTTTTATTAGAGTCTCTAATATAATTTAGAGAACTTTTACTTTTTTAACAATTGAATCAAAAAAATCTGCATTTTTACTAAAAAATTTTTAGTACCAAAATTATATTTTTTGCGAAACTTTCAAAAATCAGTGCAAATTTATGAAAACTGTTTTAAAAAAATTATTTTCCAAAAAGTTGGTTGACAACAAAGTAATAAAAGACAAACTTTAATAGGGGCTGTCCAGATATTACGTCATCAGCGAGGGAGGGGTAAATGACCGGGCTGATGTGTTGTAAAAAGAGCATCAGAATTTGATGATGGCGTAATATCTGGACAGCCCCATAGATCAATATCAGTCTCAAATTGTAACTGTCATTAGTATTCAAATTTTCAGAGCTTAACGATAATTACCATTGGATTCATCATGTATGAGAACAAAAGTATGAATTTTAACCAAAAAGTTATAAAATTCTTTTTTTCGCAATGCTTCCAAGTCCAAACAGGGAACTGTCGGTTATTTTTGGCATCAAAATTTTAAAAAATAATGTAAGGTTTAATTTTTCCTAATAATTTTGATTTTTTGGTCAGATATCAAGCTCTTGAATTGGAATAAGAAAAATCAAGTGCATTTAAAAAACTAAAAACTTACCATCATCAGCAATAGGAATTTTTATATATTCAAAATCAATGCAACAAAGTAGGAACTTTCCCGCATTATACGGTTGATAATATGAAACACAGATTATTAAAATTTTCTTGCAAACAATTTTAACTTACAATCATTGTTTATACAAAAATTTTCTTCTTTGTTTTCGAAAAATCCAGTAATTCTATTTAAAATTGTGCCATAGTTCAAATACCCGGTATAACTATTTAATACTTTGTTTGTATTTAAATAATATAAATTGAAATAAAGCAAATCATCTGAAGCATGGAAAGTACATGTATTATTTAAAGTACACACAGAATAGATAAAGGGTGGTATAGCTGACGATGTAAAAGATATTGTATCATTAAGACCCAAAGTATTATTAATGCTCCATGCATTAAAATTAGAAAATGTTACAATGTTTGGATAGCTCGCATTGTTTTCGTCAGTCGCTACATTTAAAAGGAATGAAAATCTTGCACAATTTTCATGCGTATTTGTATCATTTAAAGAATACGATACTTTAACGCCTTTGCATACTGGAACTTGTGTGAAAGAATTTATATTCGATGCAGACGTTGAAACTGTGATAGATGAAGTTGTTAATTGTTGATCGTTTGATTGAAATTTTACGCAACAAAATGAAGTTTCATAAGTGCCATTATTATCACTATCGTAAGAATACTGGTAAGTCCCATAAGGTATAGTTCCGTTATGAACCCAACAAGGATCAGCTGAAGTATAGGGAACATTTTTATTTTTAAAATACCTTCCATTTCGAAGTATTAATTCCCCAAGTGTAACAGAGAATTCAACATTAGGAAAATTACTGCAACGCAAAATAATTTCAAATTGTGAGTCATAAAGAAATGATTGCGAGCATGTTAAGTTGGGATTGCACGTATAAAACTAAAAAACATAAAAATGAATAACTTGTGAATTTTATGTAATGCCTTATTACCGGCGAATTAATAAAAACTTGAAACCCTGAACAATTTGAATTGAAATAAGAATTTAGACCGTATTTAGTTGGCAAAGATTGTCCATAAAAGTAAAAATTTATGAATGAGCTGCTATAGATATCCCAGACAGCTAATTTTGAATGTGTCTCAAACACTTCACAAATTTCTGAATTTATCAAAATAAACAATTTTAATTTTATTTATTCCGAGTTTTGCTTGGTAATCAAAAACTAACCTTCATTTGAATCAGGTATATAAATGTATTCAAAGTCAATACAGCAAAAAGTGTAATAAATGTAATGATTTAAATTATAGTTGAAATATTCTATATTTATATGGTTTTTGTGATTTTCAAATAAAATTTTACTTACCACTATTAAAGCAGGGATGTTGCTCATCCATGAATTCCCCAAAATATGAAGTAATAATTGTTCCTTCATTAAAAAATATACTTTTGACATCAAAAGTTTCAGTCCCCCCATTTTTGAAATTTAATCCCGTATGCATAATGGTGAAAAGATTTGGAAAGTTGTAAGCACAAGGAGTATTTGCCAATAGGCATGTTTTGTTCATATCCTTATTATAAGCAATATCAGAAGGGTAAAAAGATACTGTACCAGTGAACTCAAAAGAATTGTTAATGCTCCATGCATTGTAATTAGAAAATGTGACTGTATTTGGATATGTGGCATTATTTTCGTCAGTCGCCACATTTAAACTAAACCAATACTTCACATAAGTTACATTCGTGTGGAAATCATTTATGTTAAACGAAGCATTGACACCTTTACATATTGGAACTTGCGATGAATCAATGTTTTGCAGAATAACAGCAAAAATTAACAGAAAAATTACAAACATATTAAAACTGCAGCAAATCATAACTGACAATCACGAGATGAAAGTTCGGAATAAATGGCAAGAAAAATTCTTTTTCATTTTTGTCGAGGCTTTTTTTTGTGCATTTTGATAACAATATATTGTATCATATCACAAGTTTTCACAGAGCATTAAAATTGATAACAACTAGTAAAAAATACATTTGTGGAACAAGGAGGGTGAATTGATTTTTTTACAGAAAAGGAATTAATTTATCACTTTTGCAGTAATAAATGAATTTCTTCAAGAATTTTTAAAGCAAAACATGGCCGATATATGGAATATAATATATTAAAAACCAATAAAACATATTTTTGATTGATTCCATGCTTCTAAAGCTAATGACAAGCAACATTTCGTAGACGGGCGGTTCTTCGCCAAAACCATCAGAAACATACTTTTAAAGGAGGCGAAACATTACTTCTTTTTTTATTTTTAACGTTTTTTCGAATGCCAGAACCTGATAATCGGGCAAACAAATAGAAAAAAACCCTGATCATCAGGTTTGAACATTTTGAAAAAAGTTAAGAATAAAAAAGCGTAACCGTCAGCTCCAAAAAAAAGGAAAAATTATAACAAAAATGTTTTTTCCCGATTTTTTGCCAAATTTTAAGAAATGATCGACTTTTAAGTTCTAGCCACCTTAAGTACTATAATATTGTTTTCAGCAAAACATTTTCTCCTCGGTCGATTTACGTATGATCATTTTCATCGCACGGCGTGGTAAAAGTGCAATATATACTCCCGCATGGATGATCGTTAATGAAAAACACATTGAATAGAAAAAATAATTATTATGGGGGTTGGGAAAGTTTTATAAATGTAATATTCTGACATTAAATTTTCAAAACCAAATTATGTATTATGATGAACTGAAACAATTTTCTACAGTAATTCCAAAATTGCTGATTAAAAATTATAATGTTTCAAAATTGAAAGAAATTGAGAACGGGAATCTTAAAATCTGGAGATTCATTTCGGCGAATTTCTTCAGCATTGGCTTTCTGTAAATTTGCATGTCTCGTTGGAATTAAATATGAAAACTTTAAAGAAACTTATGTGCAGTTGTTTTTGTGTAAAGGTAAATAACTGTGATTTGTTTAAAAAATTAAGAAGTTATTTAGCTTTAAAAATTCATTGTAAAAAGTTTAAATATTAAAATCATCAAGAAACAACTTAATTTAAAAATTTGAAGTTTTGGAAAATGTGGAATTTTTAAAAAATCATTTGCAATATTTTTGGTTACTGTAAAGCCATTATTTGCGCTGAAACATTGTTTTGATTACAGTAATTTTTTTGTAAAAATGATTACTTTCGAAAGATTTAAGATTTGGAAAAATTTGAACAATTTCTTCAACTGGTATTAATGCTCTTGTCGGTGTTCGATTTGTTACAACAAAAGTTTAATTTAAGAGAGAGTCTGTGAGATTCGTTAAAACGGGGTGCACAAGATTTTTTAGAATTTGGTTTTGTGTTAATAAATCGACTAAATAGGTTGTAAATAGACGATTTTGAAAATATAAGACTCATCTGGTGTGTAGTTTTGATATAGGAGTAATTCAAAGTTACATATGTGCAGAAAATGAGAAAATTCGGCATATTTTTTGGCGTAAAGTTATAAAATTGATACTCTGCAGTTATACTAAGTTGAACATGGGCTATTTAATGGTATATAGAACATATTTTTCCGATGACGAAATCGGGCCCAAAATTCACTTTTAAAATTTTGAGCTTAGATATCGTCATCAAATATTTGCTTAGTTTCTTAAGTACATATCCCACAATGTTGCCCAACATGTCTAGTTTATGTGTGCAAAGTTTCAGCCAAATCCAGCATCCCGTTTTTCGTAGCTTGTAAATCAAAGTTGCTGACCCAACATCTCCAACATCATATGACCCACATAAGTTACGAAATAGTTAAGCAATCAACTTCCGGTGACTTATATTATCAAATACTATGATAATAGACTAATCTGGGTGAGTTTCATAACATTTGGACATCATTTCGAAATATGCCACCAATTTGAAAATCCAAAAAATAGCAACATGAAACATTCAACTAAAAATCGCAAAAACTTGTTGTGGCTTGTAGTATAAAACGTGTTATTGTTTCTAAAACGTTTAGTAGATGCTGAAATATCATGCAAAAGCTTAAAATACTGGATTCCGGGACCTATCGATTATTCCGGATGTGTCGCAAATTGCCTTATTTTTGATATATTTTCAAAGTATCAAAATTATATCAAAAATTTAATATAACAAAATTTTTAGGTGTTTATAATAGAATTTAACATGTTTATGTTATCTATAGAAAATTTCAATGCTCTTGGATATCTGCTTATTATTAAGCAATATTTCAAATATGAGCTGTTTATTGGCATATAAAAAACCTTTGAATGAAAAATCCAAAACGCCGGATTAAACAAAACTAACTATTGGACAATGTTTTACTATGCCAGCGGAACATACTGTGAAAGTTTCAGGTTTTTATATCAAAATTAACCTACTTTTTGAGTGACCTGAGGGTAGTAATTTTTGGTTTTTGGGGCAAAACTCAAAAACCTAACGGAGTATGTGAGATGATATTCATGTTAAATTCTATTATAAACACCTAAAAATTTTGTTATATTAAATTTTTGATATAATTTTGATACTTTGAAAATATATCAAAAATAAGGCAATTTGCGACACATCCGGAATAATCGATAGGTCCCGGAATCCAGTATTTTAAGCTTTTGCATGATATTTCAGCATCTACTAAACGTTTTAGAAACAATAACACGTTTTATACTACAAGCCACAACAAGTTTTTGCGATTTTTAGTTGAATGTTTCATGTTGCTATTTTTTGGATTTTCAAATTGGTGGCATATTTCGAAATGATGTCCAAATGTTATGAAACTCACCCAGATTAGTCTATTATCATAGTATTTGATAATATAAGTCACCGGAAGTTGATTGCTTAACTATTTCGTAACTTATGTGGGTCATATGATGTTGGAGATGTTGGGTCAGCAACTTTGATTTACAAGCTACGAAAAACGGGATGCTGGATTTGGCTGAAACTTTGCACACATAAACTAGACATGTTGGGCAACATTGTGGGATATGTACTTAAGAAACTAAGCAAATATTTGATGACGATATCTAAGCTCAAAATTTTAAAAGTGAATTTTGGGCCCGATTTCGTCATCGGAAAAATATGTTCTATATACCATTAAATAGCCCATGTTCAACTTAGTATAACTGCAGAGTATCAATTTTATAACTTTACGCCAAAAAATATGCCGAATTTTCTCATTTTCTGCACATATGTAACTTTGAATTACTCCTATATCAAAACTACACACCAGATGAGTCTTATATTTTCAAAATCGTCTATTTACAACCTATTTAGTCGATTTATTAACACAAAACCAAATTCTAAAAAATCTTGTGCACCCCGTTTTAACGAATCTCACAGACTCTCTCTTAAATTAAACTTTTGTTGTAACAAATCGAACACCGACAAGAGCATTAATACCAGTTGAAGAAATTGTTCAAATTTTTCCAAATCTTAAATCTTTCGAAAGTAATCATTTTTACAAAAAAATTACTGTAATCAAAACAATGTTTCAGCGCAAATAATGGCTTTACAGTAACCAAAAATATTGCAAATGATTTTTTAAAAATTCCACATTTTCCAAAACTTCAAATTTTTAAATTAAGTTGTTTCTTGATGATTTTAATATTTAAACTTTTTACAATGAATTTTTAAAGCTAAATAACTTCTTAATTTTTTAAACAAATCACAGTTATTTACCTTTACACAAAAACAACTGCACATAAGTTTCTTTAAAGTTTTCATATTTAATTCCAACGAGACATGCAAATTTACAGAAAGCCAATGCTGAAGAAATTCGCCGAAATGAATCTCCAGATTTTAAGATTCCCGTTCTCAATTTCTTTCAATTTTGAAACATTATAATTTTTAATCAGCAATTTTGGAATTACTGTAGAAAATTGTTTCAGTTCATCATAATACATAATTTGGTTTTGAAAATTTAATGTCAGAATATTACATTTATAAAACTTTCCCAACCCCCATAATAATTATTTTTTCTATTCAATGTGTTTTTCATTAACGATCATCCATGCGGGAGTATATATTGCACTTTTACCACGCCGTGCGATGAAAATGATCATACGTAAATCGACCGAGGAGAAAATGTTTTGCTGAAAACAATATTATAGTACTTAAGGTGGCTAGAACTTAAAAGTCGATCATTTCTTAAAATTTGGCAAAAAATCGGGAAAAAACATTTTTGTTATAATTTTTCCTTTTTTTTGGAGCTGACGGTTACGCTTTTTTATTCTTAACTTTTTTCAAAATGTTCAAACCTGATGATCAGGGTTTTTTTCTATTTGTTTGCCCGATTATCAGGTTCTGGCATTCGAAAAAACGTTAAAAATAAAAAAAGAAGTAATGTTTCGCCTCCTTTAAAAGTATGTTTCTGATGGTTTTGGCGAAGAACCGCCCGTCTACGAAATGTTGCTTGTCATTAGCTTTAGAAGCATGGAATCAATCAAAAATATGTTTTATTGGTTTTTAATATATTATATTCCATATATCGGCCATGTTTTGCTTTAAAAATTCTTGAAGAAATTCATTTATTACTGCAAAAGTGATAAATTAATTCCTTTTCTGTAAAAAAATCAATTCACCCTCCTTGTTCCACAAATGTATTTTTTACTAGTTGTTATCAATTTTAATGCTCTGTGAAAACTTGTGATATGATACAATATATTGTTATCAAAATGCACAAAAAAAAGCCTCGACAAAAATGAAAAAGAATTTTTCTTGCCATTTATTCCGAACTTTCATCTCGTGATTGTCAGTTATGATTTGCTGCAGTTTTAATATGTTTGTAATTTTTCTGTTAATTTTTGCTGTTATTCTGCAAAACATTGATTCATCGCAAGTTCCAATATGTAAAGGTGTCAATGCTTCGTTTAACATAAATGATTTCCACACGAATGTAACTTATGTGAAGTATTGGTTTAGTTTAAATGTGGCGACTGACGAAAATAATGCCACATATCCAAATACAGTCACATTTTCTAATTACAATGCATGGAGCATTAACAATTCTTTTGAGTTCACTGGTACAGTATCTTTTTACCCTTCTGATATTGCTTATAATAAGGATATGAACAAAACATGCCTATTGGCAAATACTCCTTGTGCTTACAACTTTCCAAATCTTTTCACCATTATGCATACGGGATTAAATTTCAAAAATGGGGGGACTGAAACTTTTGATGTCAAAAGTATATTTTTTAATGAAGGAACAATTATTACTTCATATTTTGGGGAATTCATGGATGAGCAACATCCCTGCTTTAATAGTGGTAAGTAAAATTTTATTTGAAAATCACAAAAACCATATAAATATAGAATATTTCAACTATAATTTAAATCATTACATTTATTACACTTTTTGCTGTATTGACTTTGAATACATTTATATACCTGATTCAAATGAAGGTTAGTTTTTGATTACCAAGCAAAACTCGGAATAAATAAAATTAAAATTGTTTATTTTGATAAATTCAGAAATTTGTGAAGTGTTTGAGACACATTCAAAATTAGCTGTCTGGGATATCTATAGCAGCTCATTCATAAATTTTTACTTTTATGGACAATCTTTGCCAACTAAATACGGTCTAAATTCTTATTTCAATTCAAATTGTTCAGGGTTTCAAGTTTTTATTAATTCGCCGGTAATAAGGCATTACATAAAATTCACAAGTTATTCATTTTTATGTTTTTTAGTTTTATACGTGCAATCCCAACTTAAAGGGAGCGGCCGGGATAGAAGAAATAGATTTTTGTTAGTCCATGTGGTCCCAGCCCGAAAGCTCTCTACTAAAAAATTTTAATTCTCCAAAAAAAATTTTTTTACTCAATTAGTAGAGAGCTTTCGGGCTGGGACCACATGGACTAACAAAAATCTATTTCTTCTATCCCGGCCGCTCCCTTTAACATAATGGCTTTACAGTAACCAAAAATATTGCAAATGATTTTTTAAAAATTCCACATTTTCCAAAACTTCAAATTTTTAAATTAAGTTGTTTCTTGATGATTTTAATATTTAAACTTTTTACAATGAATTTTTAAAGCTAAATAACTTCTTAATTTTTTTAAACAAATCACAGTTATTTACCTTTACACAAAAACAACTGCACATAAGTTTCTTTAAAGTTTTCATATTTAATTCCAACGAGACATGCAAATTTACAGAAAGCCAATGCTGAAGAAATTCGCCGAAATGAATCTCCAGATTTTAAGATTCCCGTTCTCAATTTCTTTCAATTTTGAAACATTATAATTTTTAATCAGCAATTTTGGAATTCAATATCTTTAGTAAAATTGATTAAAAATTTGGAACGCTGTTATCTTAGATAAAAACGCTTAACAATCTTATGTTTAACGTAAGACAATTATTTTTTTCTCTTAAAAATATGTTTGACTTAATGTTGTTAGTTACCAAAGCGGGTAAAATATTTATTTAATATTGTTAAAAAATGGACAAAAATATTTCGAGCACAACAGGATTCGAACCTGCAACCTTCGGATTACTTCCCGTGATGACCGAAGTCCGACGCGCTGTCCATTGCGCCATGTGCCCACGGTTCGTGGCTCTATTTTTTCATCTTTCCAGCTCTTTTTCTTTTCTGCATTTTTTTCTTGATTTAATTAGTTTGCAAACTTTTTGCTTACAATTTTTTCTCGTCTTATTTTTCTTAGAGTTATATTATAAAACTTTTTTTATTATATTATTTCCAGTGACTCCTTAAATCATTAAAATATAATTCTCGTTCTTCTTCAATGGTAAAAATCATTTTAGAACCATTAAAACCACGAATTTGATTGCTGATTTGTGCTCGTTGTTCCGTTTGTGAAAGGATTCCTGGAAGATTCGATGGAGAAATTTTTGTCCATTTTCGAAGCCTAGAAATATTAAATTTGTTATGGTTACTGTATTTGTAGATATTCAAATTTTTGAAAAAAAATTCTCCAACAAGTATACTGTAATATTAAAAAACTCAAAAATTAAGGACCAAAAAATAGTTCTAATCGAAATCGAAAAAGATTGAAATTTTGTTTAGTATTTTGTATATCCTTGGAATCAAAATATTTAAGCATTACAGTATCCATCTTTACAAAAACATACCGAAAGAAAATTTGATGCCAAACAGGATTTTTGCCCATACCAAGAAGGGGAAAAGTGTAACCGTAAAAACTTAAAGCAAAATTAAAAATGACATATGAAATTCTCTTTGAAGTTTCATCGGCATAAAATCTTGAAACAATCATTGCAAGTCCGACCAAAATATTCAACACCACAATTACGCCCGCAACAAGTTTCATCAAATGTGCAGTTCGAATATTTTCTTGCAGTTGAAATCTCTCGGACAAAGTATACTTTTTTCGATGGGTCAAAGATGTCTGATATCTTCTTTGATTAAACCATTCCAAAATTGTAAACATTAAATATCCAATTACATTTAGCCCAATTACAACTGTACCACAAATTGAGAGATCGATCCATTCTTTGTAAATGCTGAATGTGGCAATACAGTATTCTATCGTATGATACAGTATACAATAGAAAAAGAATGAATTGGAAACTATTTTTTCATATGTTTCAAGGTATACGGTAGCATAGATTCTCTCAAAAACTATTGTTCCAAGGGATGAATAAACTGCATTTATTCCAGCTAGGCGAAATAGCCCACATACAGTAAACTCATTTGTTCCACTGATAATCATGTAATTAATTGAAATATCACTCAACACTAAAATTGAAGAAAATAATCAGAATTTGTTGATATGCAAATTTTGTGTTCAAAAGCGTTTCAAGTTTTTAAAAATTGAACAGTAAAAATTTGCAGAAACATTATGTTTATGCAAATTTTGTATATAAAAAGAATTTCATGTTAAAACAAGTAAGAAAATTATGCAAAACAACGGTCTAAAAATTTGCATAATTGTTATTTTTATGCAAGTATTACTGTAATCAAAAACAATGTTTTTGATTACAGTAATACTCACAACAATTACCTACCAACAAATTCATGATTCATCAATTCATTAATAGCTACAACAAGTCTCATAAACTGCGAAATCATATAATAAATAATTAAAGTTTTCATTAATCGAATTAAATGTGTATGAAAAACTGAATGATAAGCAATAAAATAATAGCATAAAATACAAAATGGATAAGTCGAAAAATTAATTATTATCTCAATCACTGTTAAACCTCGAAATATTGTTTCTATTAATTCAGTATTATTATTATTCATATTTTTTGGTAAAATAAATTCAATAAAAATTTGTCAATTTAAAAAAAATATTATTTAATAAAAGTTATTTAAATTTGTGGCCTATGTCAGACATCTTAAAAAATAAAAATGAGTAAAGAATAGCCTTTTGCAAAAACAGGTGCAATTTTGGTTAACCAATTTTAAAGCAATTTTCAATTTCATTTTTCCGTTAAAATTGCAGGTGAAGAAAAGATGTATCACTTTTGTGTATGATCATTTACGGCGGAAAAACAAAACTTATTTAGAGGCTGTAAAAAACTTTTTAGAATTTATATGTATTATGTGTTTCGTTTGATTGAAGAACAGGATCTGCGATCAATGAAACTTATATATTTGAAATCAATAGGTTTAAACGCATACTGTATCCCATCCAAGATACGGTAGCATCGGTTTGCTCAAAAAATTTTGTGGTAAGTTTATGGAGAATTTTTCAAAAATTGTCAAAATCAACAGATTTAATCAATCTATGTCTATTTTAACACAAAATTAATCTAGAAAATTTATGCTTTGTTTAATTTTTTTGTCTGTCTGTAAAAAAATAAAAAACACAACCAAATTGCACAATCAATTTTTCCTTCGATCGAATTCGAGAGAAACAAAATTTTTTTGCGCGAGCTTTTTTTGGCAAAAAATTTAAATCAAAGTTTCGTTTTTTTTCTTCCATCATTTTTTTTGTTGTTCTTCTTCAAATTTTTACTTTTTTCATTACCTCTTTTTCCAACTTAATTTTGCACTAAAACAAACATGAGTCAATTCCTTCCACATAAGCATCGTCAAACGTAAGTTTTTATTACATTTGTTACATTTAATTAAAATGTATTAAACAACTTATTTTTAGAATTGAAGACAAAATCCGTCGACGAAATTCTCTTCCTGCTGCACTTGAACCAAATAACTTTTTAACCTATCGATCTTCGACTATTAATACAATCAAAGAAGAACCTGCTGATGGAGATGATACCACAGATTCTGATGATGCTTTGAACCAAGGCTTTATAAATGATGAAGGAAATAATTCAACTGATTTTTCACATGTTTTGAATAATATTTGGTAAGCAGTCTTTTGTTTATGGTTGAAGAAAGGCGTGGTCATTTTTGGTGTTTAGGGAAAATTCTTTAACCATGGATATTTTGGGAATGGGTTTAGCTTATCAATTTTAGGGACATGAAAATTGTAGATAGAATGTTTAGGGACAAGTTGTGGAAGGCTTTGTTGGGTGACTGCTGCGGATCAGGGTTATTTATCTGTGAGTAGCCAAATTTGTAAAACTAGTCCAAACTTTTTAGTTTTTTTTACTTTTAGAAGTAAAAAAGCTTCATTAATATTTTCATAACGATTGCCTTCAATAATCTTTCACCAAAAATGTTCATACCATTCGATGTTTAATCTCTTTTTTCTTTTTAGTAAATCATTTTTTCATCGACGTGAATCTCTTCCAACATTTTTAACAGCCAATCCTGCACCAACAAATGTATCGTCTTCTTTATCTGAAAATGTTAATAATGATGGAAGAAAATGTCGTCGAAATTCAATTGATGTTATCCGTTCACATGCAACTTTTCGAATGAAAAAATACTTAAAAACGAAAGAAACTTTGAATCAAGCTTTCATTGATGATAAAGAAAATGATCTTCCTGAATATTATGATGCATTCATCGAAAGAAGAGAAAGTAATGCTTCAGATGATGTCTTTGAAGAAGATAAATATGATCGAGTTTGGTATCATCCAAAGCCTGTCAAAGATGAAGAAATTGATTATAAAAAGAAGTATCAACAACTACAACAAAGGTATCAAAAACGTGAAGAACGAATTGCTGATGTCAAGAAATTGATTTTGGTAAGTGTTACTGTAATCCCTTTGGAGATTATTATTAACTATTATTGATGCCATTGTGTTTGATTTCCACAATCCTTGTCAGTTGTTGAATGGCAAGGACTGTGGAAGCATGCTTGTATATCAGGTTTTCGAGCATACTGTAGTAGTACAATGGATCTTTTTTTAATGTATCAATATTATTAGTTAATTCGATCTCGATGTTTATATTTGTTGTTACAGTATCTAATAATTTTACTTTTTTTAGGAAGGCAAAGGTAAATCACTGGTTCTTCAACGTTTAAATGGTATTCTTACATGTGCACCAAATTCATCTTCCAATCACAGAAATACTGTAATGGTAAGTTTTTTCATTGAGTTATGTTGCAGGAATGCTCTCTAACATTGTTCACCTTTGTATTACTACAGTATCTATTTTTAGCAATCGCGTCCTTCGCTCTTCTCCGAACAATCAGATAATACAATTGATGATCTTGAAAAAGAATTTGAAAAGCTTAAAGTTAATATGGAACAACAACATATAGAAAAAACATCATTCAAAAATATTACAGAAGAATATCTTGAGAAATTTTCAAATGAAGAATCTGCAAAACGAAGCCTTCAATTTCAGCTCAATGAAAAGATTGAAGAATGTGAAAATTTAAAGGCTCAACTTGCTTCTGAAAAGAATGAAAATGAAATGCTTAAAACAGACTTGGAAAAAGAAATTTCAATCAAAAATGAATTATTTGGGATTATCAAGAATTGTCGGAAGGATGTTAAAAGTTTGTCAACTTTTGGAGAAGATCTTCAAGCATTTATTACTGTAAAGGATGATGAAATTTCAAGTCTTCGAATTAATCTTGCAAAAGAAACTGCCAAAAAAGAACATGTTCGAAATGTTTTAATGCCGTTGGTCAAGAAGGCATACAACAATGTCAAAGAACAATTGAAAATTGAAGAAGAACAAAATTCAGTATTATGTCAAAAGCTTGAAGAATCAATTGAAAATGAAAAAAATGCAACAATTTATGCAAATCAGCTCCAATATGCCATTGATGAAAAAGATGCATCCATTCAAAACCTTCAAACTCAATTTTCTTCTGCTTTATCGGCATTGAAGAAGGAACATGAAAATCTTCGATCAACTTTGAAGAAAGAAAGAGAAATCTCACTTTTACTGTATCGATTCTCAGAAGAAAGATTCCAAAAATTTTCACAAATGGATTCTGAATCTGATGAAGAAAAGAATGATGACATGTTACATCATGTTTATTGTTATTTTTCTCGAAAACTTCGTTAACATTGCTGATATGTTTAGATTACTGTATATACCGTATATATGAAACTTTGTAAATATTTTTGTAATGATGTCAGATTTTCATTTTTGTACAAATAAATTTTATTCAATCTATGTTTTTGAAAAAGTTATTTTTATGGGCTCGGAGGCGGATGGGGGTGTACGGTACTTTTTGGGAAAATTTTCAAAGACATTAAAAATCGCAATCAACTGTTTTTTGTTTACATAACCTAATGCATTATATTTTTTGGTGACGTTTTAAATTATTTTTTCCATAAAAAAAGGAAACAGTTTTGTTTTTGCAGCGATAAAATTTTACAACGGTAATTAAAATTATCTTTAAACTTACCCAAAATAAAGATTTTGATAGCTTCAAACATCAAAAGTTTCAAAAATCTATGCTTTCCCAAATTTTAAAAATGGCATCACACTTCAAAACAAAATAAAAATATTTGTTATTTTGTCTTTTTAAACAATATTTGCATATGTTGATAAATGTTTTTGATAATTTTTGATCCCTTAATTTTTGTATAAAAGCTAATGACGGTAAGAAGAATTTAAATCGGTGTCTTTTTTTGAACTGTAAAATCTAATCCTAGTTTTGAACATGAAATTTTTATCATTTTTTATTGTTGTTTTCTTTGTTGTTTTTACAATTTCAACAACTTCAGCAGCACCGTAAGCTTCTTGATTTTTTGTGTGTTTAAAATACAAATAGAAATTTAAGATGTACATCAGGTTCTGTAGTTGGGGTTGGATGGGGCTGGGGTTGCCCAGCTGATAATGGACAATGTCACAGACATTGCATTGACATTGCTGGAGCAGGATATACAAGTGGAGGCTGTTCTTGGATGGATTGTCAATGTCGATGTTAATATTTTTATGCAAATTTAGAAGTGGTTTGCTAATTACTGTATATGTTTTGATACAATATGTATATCTCATTTTTGATACATTTAAATAACTGATCTATTTTAATCAAAATGTAAATAAGAGTATATTAAACAAATTTAGACTACAAAAATTTATTTTTGAGGTTAACAAAAGTGAAAAATCCATTACAAAATTAATTACGAAAACAATACTTTCAACGAAAAACAAAAACATACAAAGCATAGATATTTTTGGCAGTTAATTAAAAACATATTTAAACAAACAAAGCTGTTGGAGCATGTGCCTGAGGGGTAAAGAGGTAATCAGTCGGTTTGATATTTTCTTTTTCCAAGAAGTCAAGTGGGAAAGATACCAAATGTCCAATAACACTTTTAAGGCGTTCGACGGCTGCTTTCGGATCGGTTATTGCCAATGTTGGTTGTTTTGTATATTCTTCAAGTTCAGGAAGAGTTTTGACCTAAAAAATATGCAAATTTTAAACATAACGTAAATAAAATATGCAATTTTTTTATGTTTCAAATGAAATATTGCGTTATGCAAATTTTCTGATAACGAAAGTGTTAAAAAATAAGTTTGTACATTAATCAAAATATGCAAATTTGCTAAAAAGAGTTTATCGCAAACCTTATCAGTTGGAATTGGCATAAAAACTTCTTCAAAAATTTTAGTATTTTCTTCAGCGATTTTTCTCCAAACTCCTTGAAAGAATGATTCTGCAACAGGATCCGAGCAATCAATTTCTTCTGCTGGAGGTGAACGCATTCCAGGAAGCATTCCCAAATGTTCTTTCATACATCTCATCCTTAGGGCATATGCATGTCGACCAGCAAAATATTCTTCACCATTCATTTTGGTTTTGATAAACTCGGTATCTGTGATACAAAGGGCAAGTTCGGAATCTCGATCTCCAACTAACGATCGATCATTAATATTTGCAGAAGAATTAATGACATGTAAATCATCAATAATCATGAACTTTGAATGAATATAAACTAATTCAGTTAAAAGTTTTCCAGCTAGTTCATCATAAGTTCGAAGAGAAGTAAAACATAAATATTTGAAGGGATCTTCAATTCCAGCTTCCTTTAAAGTTCCAAGTAACGAATATGAGCCACGTGAAAGTGATGAATACAAAAATGATAACATTGTGATAAGGACAGTATATTCGCTGCTCTTAAGATCAGCTTCCATTGCAGGAAGTAACGGAAGAACAATATAAACTCGAAAAGCTTCATCATTTCTGAAAAATCAAAGATTAAAAGAGTGTACACAAACCTATGCAAATTTTTTCAAACGTATGATTTCAACTTGAAAAATTAATTTCGAAGTAAACAATTTTAATGCAATATTACGTCATGCTCATTTTCTAACAAAAAAGTTTTTTAAAGTTTAAGAAACAACTGAACTTAACTTATGCAAATTTTGCATAGATCAATAACTAAAATTTCGATTTTAAAAATTGTGAATGGTAAATTTTTGATTTCAAATGAATTTCGCGCTTATTTTCTTTTGATACAAAAGTTTAATTAAATATCAAAATTACGATAACGTTCTTTTCACATTTCTACAGTAACCTCGACAAAAATTTATAAACCTTACCGATGAGCTCGAATAATTCGATCACAAATAGTTTTTGAAATTTCATTTGAAACATCTGCATTATTAATCATTGAAACAAAGAATTGATTTTCGATATAAATGTAATGCTTTGCATTTTCCATTAATGAAATATATGCTTGATGAATGCTATCCTCGGTTTTATCCGTTAAAGCTGACCATCGAGTTACAGATCGAAGAACTTGAACTTCAGTTTTATACATATCATTTGTGATTAGTGTACTTGGAACATGAATATTATCATAGGATTTTGGGATCAAATATGGATATGAATCATTATTTCGAAGTTTTTCTCGCTAAAAATTTTTTTAATTGGATTAGATAAAAAATGCCAAAAATGTGATAACTAACCTTTGCGGCATTCCATCTTTGAATGAAATGTCTTGCAACATCCCGGGCAGCTTCACCATAAGTTGCAGATTGAGAATCATGCCACGGCATCCGTGAAATATTGTATCGGTCAGTAAAATCTGAAAAAATGTTTTTGGATCATAATATACAGTAATTTTGAAACTACAGTATTCAATTTTCATAATCTCAAAGTTATGATATTTGAAACAACAAAATTTTTGCAACGAAAAATACAAAGGTACAATTTTCAAAACTACCGTAATGCAATTTTTTAAGTTACAGTTCATTAATTTAATCATGGCAAACTCCAATATTTTTCAAATGAAACCTTACCACTAAAAGCATCATCAGCATCAACAACATCTTTAAAGATAAAATTGACATAATCTTTTCCAGGAAAATATTTTCCAGCATTTTCTTTCTTTCCAATTTCAATCTGTTGTTTTTGAATGATATAAAAATTGATGACATATTCTTCAACGGTTTTAGATTCCGGTGAAAATCGAAGTCGTCGAAGCTTAATCATAACATTTTCATAGAATCGTCGAAATGGATTCGCTGAATATGAATGAGTTCCAACGCCCCAATGTGCCGTTCTTTCATGAATTTCATATGGATCTGGATTAATTACTGCTACTCGGATAAGATCGGTGCCTTGAGGGATATCATGATGATATGTTTGAAGAATAGAATTTGAGAGAATTTTTGAAGTCTTTGAAATTTCTGGTTTACCTTGTGAAATATTGCGGACGGGTGGCCGAGTGGTTTGAGCGACAGACTCTCGGTCGGACAGAAACTCGAAAGAGTGGAAGGTTCGAATCCCCGTGCGTGCCCAACCCAGGCGCTACCAATTGGAAGGCAATGGGTACACTCACATGAGCTCTCCGCTCGAGTGGAAGGTTCCCGAAAGGGGGTGGTCCACCACCGGGTTGCGCCGGCAAGGATCTTAGATCCGGACACCTAAATGCTAAGTGCAGATGCTGGAAAGTCGCGCCAGCATCGGCCCCCCACGACCTCTGGTCTGATTATGGGGTTCTTTAACCTTTTAACCTTGTGAAATATTTTCTTTTTCTGTTGAATCCAAAGGTGTTAACAGGGTTGCTTTATCCGATTGAATGAAAGATGTCTCTTCTTCAAATTCATTTCCATCAATTGAATATGCAGGAATTTCTGCCAAATCTTCTTCTATCAAATTTTTTAATCCTTTTATCTTTGAAATTTTAAACATTTTACTTCCATTCTTTTCTTCTTGCCGAATCATGTATGTATCTTTCTCCAAAAGTTCTCCACCAATTGTCAAATAGAGTAATTCAATTTTTCGATGTGGTTTTTTCTTATTATTTCGAAGTTCTTGTAAATTTGTATCTGCAATAATTGCTTGGATTGCAACTTCAACCGCCGAAACCAATGCTTTTTCAATTGTTTCTGCTTCAGTGCTTTCATTTTCTTTTACAGCTTGAGATAGAACATCAACATATCCAAGATCAGAAAGAACATGTCGATGATCATCCCAACGACCATATGTAAAGTCAATTCCACCCACAAATGCAATTAACTGATCAACAACAATAAATTTTTCATGATGAGTCCATAGAAAAATTGCGGAGCATAGTTTGTGATCTGAAAAGGTTTGATTTCTTAGAAACAATTTGATAAAGTTCAGAAACTACAGTATCGATGCATATTTTTGGATAAATTACAGTAAGTTTTAAAGAATAATAATGTGCTTACAAAAGCAGTACTGAATAATAAGCATACTGTATTTACAATGTGATCAATTGTATTACCGTAGTTATTACAGTTTTTGAAAAATTACAGTAATTACAGTATACTTTAACAAGAACAATAACATCAAAAAATGATTACTGTACTCTTTCTATTCCAATAAAATGAATACAAACCTGGATGTCGAATAACTTTAATATTTGGATGTAAGCCTTGTAAAGTTCGTTTACAATATTCACTGCACATTCCTTGAGAAAATTCTTTGAATAAAAGAACAAAAACTCGAACACCTCTTTCAGCAGCACGTTTAAGGATATGATCAAGTCGCCATTTACTTCCATGATGAATTGGTTTCTTTAAATACATTTCAGGAGATAACCACCAATGTCCTAAAATATTACAAAAAAATTAGGTTGGGTATACTGTAATCCATATCAGGGTCGAAACAAAGATTGGTTTTGGAAAGGGTACAACTTTAAAGTTTGTCGGCAAAAGATCAAAGGAAATTTTCATTATGTAATCATATTCCAAATTATGACCCCCTTTATCTTCATAAAACTTGTTTTAAAAACTTACCAATAAAAATTTCTTCACGTGCCATTTCCATCATATCCGCTGCTCGTGCCCAGTATTCACAACCGTCAACAAAAGTTTGAGAATAATTTTCTTCTGTCCGGAGGGGATAAGTTGATTTGAAACGTTTATGTTCAAGCCAAACTGCTCCCGTTGTTTGAGTGATATCTCGAATTGCAAGCTTCCATTGTACTGCATCTTCTTTTCGATTACATTTAATGTAAAGTTTACTAAAAAAATTTCAAAATAAATAGATTACGGTAACATTAGGTTAAGCAAAGATAGAAGCACTTCAAAAAACTGATGCAAAAACTCACAAATCTTCATTCACGAGAGAAAATTCAGTAGGTGAAAATCCAGCAAGTCCAAGATCCCGGGGTTTTACCTTAAACTGCTCATCCATAAGAATTACAAGTCGAATAACTTCCTTCTGAAGATCGGTATAAAAGAGATAACTGTCTTTAATTACAAGCCATCTAAAATATACATACAGTAATATCCACAAATAAACAGAAATAAAAATTACCGTTTAATTTTTGGGATGAAATAATGTAAGCACATTTGTGAACAATCCATATTAACTTCTCCACCAACAGCAAGCCGCTTTCGAACAACACCTTCATGACTCTTTTTTCCAATACTTTTAACAAATGAAAATCTTGAAACATCCAAGAATTTCGTCTGAAAATAGTTTTTTGTAATTAAAAAGTACAGTATGAATTGCGAGACAATGAAATTTCAAAAGTCCGTTAATCTTAAAAAGATTTCGAAATGCAGAAATTTATTATGAAAGTCAGAATTTCAATTCTACAGAATGTCGTAAGACAACAAAAAAAGCTACAGTACTCCCATTCACACACTAAAATTAAAATAGGAGTACTGTAGAATCCCAGTTTGAATAATCAACGTTCAAAAACAGTTTTCGAAATTTCGACACTAACAGTATCGTCTCACGCAAAAATCAAATCCTTACCGTTTCATTGAAACTTTTAATATCAGGTATATGAAGAACATGTTGAAGCCAGGATTCTAATTTCATTTTTCTTTCAGTTACACGATCCTTTGGAACTGAAGGAAAAGTGGGTAATAATTGTAAATTATTCAATTCTGGAGGCGTTTCATCTTCTATTGTTGTCATATCATATTCATTACTATCAATTGACCATCGCAATGGGCATCCACGACGATGCCGCATACCGTAATTATGATTATCTGGAAGTAAATCTTTGCTGCATTGCTTTTTTCGTCTTTTAAATGGTCGGGAAAGACGTTTCTTGAAGCGATGAGCTTTTAGTCGTTTATCCAAAACAGCAAAATCAATCCAACGTTTTTCATCTTGCCATTCATGTTTTCCATGTTTAATTGTTATAATATACCTAAAAACATAGATTTCAGACGAAAACGTTTTTATGCAATTTTTTGGATTTTTAATATGAAAAATTTGTTTTTGCCAAACACGGAAAAAGGATAAAAATTGAAAAAAAACTTACGAAACAGGATCAGAGAAATATCCAATAACTGCCGGATCTTCTTTCACTTTTTTAATTTCAACATCAATTGGCACCCCTCGAAGCAAATATCCATTATTTCGGCATTCATCTTTCTTTTCATAAATTGAAAGATATGGAAAGTGATCTACATTAATTATTAAATACAGTATCCAAATAAAAAGAAAAGAAAAAACGAACCTCGATGATTTTTTCGTTTTCGAAGTTTTGGATCATAAAAACATTTGCATTCCATATTTGAAGGAGCTGTTGAAAATTCTTCAAATGTTGCTAATGGAGTTTTTGTTTCGCTGCTTTTGACCAAAGAAGAATTATCATTGTCGATATGAAATTGTTCCATTTTCTTGTTGAGTTTTTGATGTGTTTGTTGCTGGTAGTGTTAGAGATAATTGTTGCAATGCATTAGTTAGTATACTGTAAAATAAAAATTTATTAACTACGGAATACAAACAAAAAAGGCGCGTCAAATTTAAAAAAGCAAAAATTTAAAAAAGAGGTTACGGTAGCTTTATTAATTCATATTTTACCCCAAAAATAAGAAACGAATTCATTTTTTATACATTTCAAGAAATACAATCTTCTACCCAACTCGAAATTAGCTATATTTTTGAAAAAATGTGATTCAAAAAAAATGTCTGTGACATGCCCTCAGGGTACAAAACACAAATCTTAAGATCAGATCGCCAACAAGAACTTTGAGCTCTTGTATGAGGGGAGGGAGTTAAATAATGTCAAGATACGATATTGTTTTAGGAGAATATAAAATAAATATGGAGAAAAGTAAAATGCTGATAAAACCATGGTATCAAGAAAAACGTAATAATACCTAAATTAATAAATATAAAATATTTTCCATCTTTGCCATTTTTTGATTTTTGCGCAGTCGAAAAAAAGAAAAACAAGAAAAAGGAAACCCCGACATACAACAACGGGCCCGATTTGAACCGAGAAAGAGGGAAGGAAGGAAGGGAATAAAAGAAAGTATTTGCCGAAAAACAAAAACAAACAAACATTGTCATAAAAATAAAAGTAGGAATTTATTGATCGAACAGGAGAGAAAAAAATATTTCCTGGCTGTTGTTCAACAACAAAATAAAAAAGTAAGAGGAGGAAAAAAGTTTTTGTTGATCGTAAAAAACGTGCAAAAAAAGAAAACAACAATTTGTTGATCAACAACCAACATTTCAAACAACATTTTGGAGTTAAGCCAACAAACAAAAGAAGATGAAGAAATTTGAGAAGCTTTTTTTGCTGCAGAAAACTTAAAATATTTTAGACAAATAAAAAGTTAAAATATAAATTTTATGCAAGCAAAACACAAAAATGTATATTTATTAAATCAAAAAAGTAACAATTTTGTAAACAAAAACAAGAAACATAAATTTTAAAAATTAATTTTACTACCTAAATTTTAAACTTATGTCATTGTTTAAACATTAATAGTAAATATTAATCTCGAAATTCAAAAAATTATTTTAAAAAACTTTAACATTGATTACGGTAACACTGATATGGATTTTTTAGTAAACAAAAACAATGCAATTTTTGAATGTGTTTTTTTCTTCCAAAAAATTGATTGGCAATTGACTCCAATTTCGCCAAAGAGCAGCACATCTGTTTTAAAGTCACTTTTTTGTTTCACAAATCCAAAGCAATAATCCTTCTCTTTCTCTTTCAATGTCAAAAAACGTTATAAAAATGGCAACTTTCGTTTACGTTATGTAACAAACGGCATGTTTACATTTTTAAAACTTTTAATTTTTGGATCGTGTGTTAAAACAGAAATTGAAATCTTTTTACTAAAAAACACTATTTAATTTTTAAGGGAAAAATCATTTAAAAATTGTCTGAAGTCCAAATACAAATAAATAGTAGCTTTAAATGGAGAAAGTCTTCGTTTAAATACGGTATAAATTTATCAGCAGTTTATCAAAAAATGTTTCCTAAAAAATTACTACATAGTGTTGTTGTTTCTATGTTTGGTTTAGAAAAAGATTTTCTAACATTTCTATTAATCAATTATTACAAATAATTTCATTTAATTAACACAATTTCAAAGCTTTGAATAAATTTTAAGATTTTTTTTTAAAAAATTTTGTTTTTTCTGTTTTTTAAAAATAATTCTTGTAACGAAAATAAACACAAACTCAAACGTTTTCTTTGAAAAAAATATTTCCTTTTTCGAAATCTCAAACTAAATTTAAATATTTTCCTTCATTGGAATCTAATTCAATTTTAAGTTTAATCTTTAACATTAGATTAATCATCCAGAATGTCACTTGCTGATGATCTTCTTGCTGATGTTGAAGAAGATGGCGATGAAGAAATGGAAGATATGATGCCGAAGGAAGAAGATGAAGACGACGATGAAATTGATGAAATTACTGAAGCTCAACCAATTGCTGCATATAATCGTGTCACGGATGTTGCAAAATTAATGGAATCAGCTAAGTATGTTTATCTTTCTGTTTTTGTCGAAGATATTCTAAATAAAATGTTTATAGGTATAAAAAATTGATCAATGAATTACATTCTCAACTTTCATTAACTGAAATTCCAAAACTTCGAACTCCACTTGAAATGGATCCTCAGTATATTTTGGTTGTATCACTTTCAGAGGTAAGAATCTTTTATTTTTGTAGATCTCTTTAATCCCCCATTTTTTAGCTTGCAGCCGAAATTGATCAAGAAATACAAGTTATTCATAAATTTATTCGTGATAAATATGAAAAGCGTTTTCCTGAACTTGAATCACTTGTTATGATGCCATTTGATTATATTCGAACAGTAAAAATCTTAGGAAACGATATTCAATCTCGTTCACAGAATAAAGAATTACTTGGAGAAGTTCTTGCACCTGCAACTGTTATGGTTGTCTCTGTTACAGCTTCAACGTCACAAGGAAAGCAGCTAGAACCTGAAGAATTAGAGATTGTTATGGAAGCTTGTGATATGGCTGAAGCGTTACAAGATGAAAGAGTTCGAATGCATCAATATGTTGAACAACGGATGGCTTTAATAGCACCAAATTTGTGTGCAATTGTTGGTGCAGGTACTGCTGCAATGCTTGTTTCACAAGCTGGTGGTCTTGGACCTTTATCAAAACAGCCATCTTGTAATTTACAAATTTTGGGTATGATTAAAAAGTTCTTTACATTTATTAAATTTATCTTTTTCAGGAAAGCAAAAACGTGCTTTAGCTGGATTTAGTACCGCACAAATTTTGCCTCATGCTGGCTTCATCTTTTATCATCCAATTGTTCAAACTCTTCCACCAGATTATCGACAAAAGGCAACAAAGATTATTGCAGCCAAATGTACTCTTGCTGCTCGGGTTGATTCTCTTCATGAATCTCCTGATGGAACAATTGGTCGTGATTTATCAGCACAAATTCAACAAAAAATTGATAAAATGCTTGAACCTCCACCTGTTAAAAATAATAAGGCTTTACCAAAGCCACTGGATAAAGCTTCAAAGAAACGTGGAGGTCGAAGAGTTCGAAAACAAAAAGAAATGATGGGAATGACAGAACTTCGACGAAAATCAAATCGAATGAATTTTGGTGAACTGCAAGAAGATGTCTCACAAGAACATATTGGCTTTACCCTTGGACAAGCTGCCTCAACCTCACTTGCAGGTGGGGGAAGAATTCGGGCAAGTGTTGTGGATAATAAAACTCGAGTCAAGTATGTTTTTCTTTTACAGTTACAATTACAGTAATCCTCCTCTCTATTTTTAGGATGTCACAAAAGATGCAACGACAACTTGAACGTCAACGGCAGCAAGGTGGTGCAACTTCAATTCGTTCAAAGCTTGCTGGTACTGCTTCCAGTATTTCATTCACTCCTGTACAAGGCCTCGAAATTATTAATCATAATCGTGATCAACCTGCCTCATCTGGAATGTCTTCAACATATTTCAGTGCCACCTCCAATTTTATCAAAGTTCAAACACCTTTACCAAGACCTGGAGCGAATTCTCAGCTTGAATAAAATTTTATTGTTGTTTGTTCTTGATTTATTTTGTATTTATTATTTGTGTTTGTCATAAAATTAGTATACTGAATAATTTGCAAATTTCATCTTTTAACTTTTTTTTTGAACAATAGTGAGATTTTAAAGAGGAATACATAAATAATGATTAGTTTAGCATCAAAAAAATTTGAAGAAAAAAGATTGATAGAATTTTTTTTTCTGCTGCAAAAAAGTGATGAATTTTTTTGCAACAAAATGCTTTTTCGTTGCTGGTTCAAACTTTTTTGCTCGAAAGAATACAGTAAATTTTAAAGACAACTTTTAAAAATTTATTTTGTATTGCTAACGTTCTTTTATTTTTGGTAATATCCAAAGTGCATGCGTTAAAAATACGTAAAACTTTAATCAGTGTTATAAAATCTATTTTATCATTTCCTGCTTATGATTTTTAAACAAAAGCAACATTTGTACTGTATTATACATGAAAATCTGAAAAAAGTACTGATTCTTAGGTGTTCACTAATCAGAGCTGTGCGATACCCGAGACTCAGACAGATGATACCGAGACTCGAGACTCGATACCTTAAAAAATTCACCCGATACCGAGACCCGAGACCCGATACTTGAAAAAAATAACCCGAGACCGAGACTCGAGACCCGATACCCTGAAAAATTTACCCGAGACCGAGACTCGAGACCATAATTCAAACTTTTAATTTTTTTTGGCAAATTTTTTGGCTATAAATTAACACAATAAAAGTTGTTTAAAAAAAAGAAAGTAAATTCTACATACAAAATTTCAAAAACAAAGCATAAAACCTACTGTTTTTGAACAAGTCTCGGGTAAAAAAATGGCCGATACCGAGACTCGAGACCCGATACCGAAACAATATTTGTCGAGACCGAGACCCGAGACCCGATACCTTAAAAAATTCACCCGAGACCGAGACTCGAGACCGATACCCGAGACTCGATACCGAGACTCCGAGACGAGACCTTGGTATCGCACAGCCCTGTCACTAATTTATAAAAAGCTTAAAAGCACGGTATTTTTAAAATGCAGGCACGATGTCTGAAAGCAAATATTTCTTGAGAAATAAATAAATAATTTAGAGGCAAATAATTCGTTCACCAGCAAAAACAATGATGTTTTTACTGAATTGTTTTATGTTTTTTTACATCATTTGTTTTGTTTCTCTCGTTTTACCGTACATTCATGCATATTCTTTACAAGAATAAATTTACATTACTACCATTTACTTGTGATTTTTGCGTCACATTTGCATTTGTTTCTACCTTTTCTGAAATACATTTGTTTACAAATTATTCTTTTCTATCTATTTTCTCGATACAAAATTTTTAATCACGAATGTTCTATCACAGAACTTCTGTGTCTGCCAATTTTTTACGCATAATTTTTCCTTTCGCAAACAAAAGGTTTTTTTTTCATCAAAAATATTGAAAATGGTTCAAAATCGAGTACAAAATTTTAAAGGATATTCAAGATATTAATCATTATAAACAATTAATGGGATAATCAATAATTGTTGATAAAAGTTAAGCTAACGTTTAAAGTTAGAACTTTCAACCTTTGAAAAAAGAGTTTTCAAAATTTGATTGCTTTTTTTTTGTTTTTTAGCATTTTTTTTTGCCGCGCAATTTTTAACACGCAATTTTTCGTGTCGCAAACAAAACGTTTATTTTTGTTCGCAAAAAAAAGTTGCAAATTTTCAACGCATTTTTTTACGTCAACTCTTTCATCAACTTTTACTTCATTAATTCTTCTTTTTTTCTAGAAATGGAAGTAATTAACGAAGAACAAAAATCTGAAGACGACGAAGAAGAACAAACATTTGAACATCATCAAAAATGTGTTCTTAAAAAAGTGAAAGAAATTTTACAAAAAGGATTTGAAAAAAATAAAGAAATGTCGAAGGAAAAGGTAACTATTTTTTATACTTGATCATTTTATTATTCTTCTGCCATCTGTATTTGGTGGAAGAGGATTTATAATGAGGAAACATCATTATAAACATATGTACTGAAACAAGTTGTGTTAACTTTTGCTCATTTTTTAGCCACAATCCGATGAAGAATTCAAGGAAATTCTTTCACAAACGCTTACAGAACGAGGAAAAGCTGATTCAAGTGTTTGTTACAATACCTTCAAAGAAGAACTGCTTGAAATGTTTAAGAGTGAAGATCAAGTAAGCTTCTTTGTTGGCATGTTTCACATTGGATGAGATGTTGATTACCTAAGCTATACATCTATATTTATACACATTTTAGTACTCAACATTCATTGCCTGTTGTGAATATGTGATGGAATCTAATGCTGCAATGCGGGATATCCTTCGGTTGATTTTAAATGTTATAAATTACGTCAAGCATACACCAGCCTATAAACTCAGTGCACAGCTACAAATTCTTCCAATTCATCGGGATGATTTTAATGAAATGGATTTTGAAGGATCTTTCTATGAAGACATTGCCAAAAATGATCCAAAAGAACAGCAACGAAATAAAAAGAAAGCCAAGAAGCGAAAGGCTAAAAAGGCATCTGCCGATGATGAAACGGAAGAAAACAAGACAGAAGAGGCTGGAGGTAATATACCAAAGATTGAAGAAATTCTTCAACGTATTGATTTCTCTTCTGACTTCACCATCTCTGATCATCTCTATCCTGAACTTCCAAATATCTCAGCTGTCGAAAATGACATTCAGGCAAAGGGAAATGAAGTAATTGAAATTATTAATGAAGAAGTTTTTTCTGTTGTTTCTACCTTTTCTGAAACATGGTTTGGCTTTCCCTAAACTACAGTACTTTTGTCAATCTTTCTTTTTTAGCATGGATCAACAAATATCTGTTCTTTCCCGGGAATTGACGTACCTTGAAAAGAAAGCTGCAGCAAGCTTGGCATTCTTTGAAAAACGTGAATCTGAACTTAAAGCGAGCATCAAAGATTTTACAGGAAAAAGTGAAGCAGAAGCTCGGGAACATCAAAAACTTGAAAGTCAAATTAAATCCTTGGAAGCTGAAATCCGAAAATTTGATGAACGGAAAGAAGAAATGGTAAAACGTATTGAAAATTATGATGATAATACTTTTGTCAAGTATAAAGCTCAATGGCAAACTACCATCAAACGGTTCCATGAGCTTGAAGAAGAAGTGAAAGAAGTCAGTTGTGCCATACGACGTGAAAAGCAATCATACTCTGATTTGTCTGCTGCTGCAAAGAAAGAAGATGATGCTTTACGAAAAGAAATTGAAACCCTTGAAGCTGCAGTTCAAAGAAAACAGGCACAACTTGGATCATCAAAATCTCGTTTTGAAAATGTATGTTTCTTCATTACCGTACTTTTATTAATTTTAACGTTTTTAGGAAAGCGAAAAACATGGAAGTGAACGGCAAAAACTTGTCACAAATATTCAATCGAGTGAAATGTTAATCCTCAATGCCACTTTCGAAAGAGAAAAACTTAATATTGCCAAGAATTTCTCAAAAGCTCAAGAAAATATTTCATCCTATCGAAAAGCAGTTGAACAAGAATCTGATTCTGTCCGACGTGAAATTCTTGAAAAACAACTTCAACAATGGGAAACTTACAAAGGCCAGGTTCGATCATCTCGACATGTTTTGGATAAATTATTTTCGGAGAAGGTTCAACAACTTGAAAATGGTGGAAGCTTTTATGAAGTTTGTCAATTTGATTATCCGCAGTATCATCCATCTGCCACATCATTGAATGATTTGATTTTGCCTGAGCCAGCTGTAATTCAACAACAAGAACAACCGGCATTTTCACATTCAAATTACCTTCTTCCACAACAACCGCTAGCTCCTCCACTTCATTCATTGCCTCAACAAATACAACTGACTCCACAAAGATACCGTATGCCTTTGAATTATCCTGGTAAGATTGCTGTATTCAGTTATCTGATTTTTAAACATATTTTTATAGGTCTTGTTCACGGCGCGCCTGCTCCATATAATCCTCCAACAGGATCTCAAATAGATCATACTGGTTCTCCTCAAGATTCTAAAGGGTTCCCGGCTACTCGTAATGTACCTGGCGATGTTACGGTAATATTATATTGTTATGGTTTTTCTTATTTATGCTATATTTTAGATATCTGGCTCCCATGGATATGCTTATTCTGGTAGAACTTTACATGGCACACCCGGCTACGGTAATAGCTTTTCTTTTTTCTCTTCATGTTATATATTTGATTCTCTTTTAGGTCCATATCCAATTGGTGTGATTCCACCAAATTATGTTATACAAAAAGATACTGATAAAGTTTGGCTTCCACCTGCTTATCCATCTGTTTTTCCACCTGAAAATCGTGTCAATGAAAATACCAATGTATGTTTATCAATCATTTTTATATTAGAATATTACAGTAATGTTTTTTCAGACTTCAAGTTATTCTGAATCCTCGAGAAAACATTCAAATGAAAGCTTGCAAGAATCTTTTGAAGGAGGTGGAAGAATTCCATTTCGTGCAAGTCAAGATTTTGGTGGTATTTATCCGATTGGTGTTATTCCACCCTATTATGTCTCTGAAAATGGAAATGTTTGGACTCCACCTGCTGGCTTTTCTGGTGATGCAAAGGAAGATACTTCTGAATCGGTTTTCACATTTCCTCCTTCAGATGCTGAAATGATTGATTCAAAGCCTTTAGAATCTCAATAGACTCATTTTTTTGTTTATGTTTAAAATAGTTGTCTTTTAATAAGTTTTGTTTTTGTCAATAAAGAAGTGATTACGGTATTTGTCTTATATGGTTCATGAGATCTGAAAATTTGTTAGGGCGCTCAATAGTCTTTGTGAAAATATTTTTTCGAAAAAGAATGAGAGTTAGCATGATCTAGAAACTTTGCGTTGCTTTTAAACTTTTTGTTAAGATGAAAAAACACCTTCAAAAATCACAAGAGATGGAAAAATAAATTTCTGCTCTTTTTTTGTGCATTGGAATGTAAAAAACGTAAAAAAAATAAAAGCATATTAGCTAGAATTTTGCAGAAACGCAATATTTACTACTCACTGGGACATGCATTGAGAGTTATTAAATTAACAAATACGTTTTATTGCAGAAAGTACTCTTTTTTCAATAAAACGTACTTTCTTCAAGCAGCAGTTTGTTTCCCAAACGCAAAAACATAAAAAAAATTTGTACAAACTATACATGGTCACGACACGAAAAAAGGTGTTCGGAGGTTCCCAAACTCAAAAAAAAATTTCTAACGGAACTAATTTTATTTTTGCTCTGCTGCAATCACAAATTTTTGTTGCATCAATTCGAATTGTTTCGTTATTTATCTAATACTTTTAACGCATTGCTTTTACCTTTATCCTTTTGCAGGTAATTACAGTTGTAACATAATTGCTAAAAATCTTTTTCGCAATGTCTTCTGCAAACGGCCAAGATTCTGATCTCAATGCTAAAATTCTTAAACAAATTGAAGTATGTTTTCCCGCTTTTTCTTCTTCTTAAATTATAAAATAACCAACTCTTTTTTAGTATTACTTTGGTGATGTAAATCTACAACGTGATAAATTTCTTCAAGATGAAATGAAAAAGGATCATGGATGTAGGTTTTTATTACAGACAGCAAGTTTTATCAACGGACAAACTCTTTTCCAAGATTTACTCGTTTAAAAGAAAAGTTTGTCGCTTGATAAAACTTCATTATGACTGAAACTACGTATATGTGGTATAATATGATTTTTTTAATTTTTAGGGGTTGCACTTGATGTTCTTCTAACCTTTAATCGTCTTAAACAGCTATCAGAAGATAAAGCTGCCATTGTTGCTGCAATCAAAGATAGTGAAATTGTTGATGTTTCTGAAGATAATGAAAAAGTTCGTCGTAATCCTGCTATTCCAATTCCAGAGAATAATCTTGAATTTTGGCAAGAAGTTAAGACTCGTACTGTCTATGTTGTAAGTTACTATCTATTCTTTATGCTTCATTCTTTTAACTTTATCTATTATAGAAAGGCTTTCCACCAGAGACAACTCTTGATGATATTATGGAATATCTTAAACCACATGGTACAATCGTAAATGTCGTAATGCGCAGACTTAAAGAAAGCCGAATCTTCAAAGGTTCAATTTTTGCTACTTTCAAAGATAAAGAATCTGCTGAAAATTTTGTTAAAAATGAAGAAGCTAAAACGTACAAGGATATTGAACTTATCAGAATGATGCAAAATGATTATTGGGCAAAAGAAGTTGCTGAAACAAAAGAACGTAAAGCAGCTGAAAAAGCTTTAAAAGGTCAAATGAAAAATGAAAGTCGTAAAAAGACTGAAGATGCTCATTCTGCTGTGCATTTCCAAAAAGGTCAAGTTATGCATGTTTCTGGTTTACCAACTGAGAATGTTGGTTTTACCATTCTCAAAGATTTCTTTAATAAATATGCTCCTGTTGCTTATGCAGCTTATGAAGAAGGTTCATCAGATGTATGTTTTTGCTTAACTCTTGCCTTCACTATATATATTATTTCACTTTTAGGCAAGCCTTCGATTCCATTCAGAAGAAGAAAATGCTGCCACCAAAGCCTTGGAAAAGATTAATGAAGCTGCTAAAGAATCAGATGGCAAAATCCTTTTTCAAGGACAAGAAATTCAATGCCGTGTTCTTGAAGGTGAAGAAGAAGAAAAGTATTGGGCTGATTTCTCAAAGAATAAGAATGCTGCCAATGCTCGGGGTGGAAATTTCCGAAGAGGTCGTGGAAACAAACGTGGAGGTGGTGGAAATCGTGGTGGTCGAGATTTCCATAACCGAGGAAATAAGAGAGCTCGTGGTGATGAAAATTCTGGTGAAGGAGATGAAGAAGCGAAAAAGCCGAAAGTTGAAGCTGCTGAAGCAAAAGAAGAAGTGAAAGCTGAAGCATAAATTTTTTGAAATCATTTATTTGTTTTGTTGAGTTTTTTACTTTTTATTATTTCATTATTGATCTTTTTTGTTTGTTACCTTTAATAAAATTTTGATATCATTTGGAGGGTTGATGATGGGAAATTAGGTTTTGGATATTTGGAAGGGCCGTGTAAAATTATTTGAATGTTTCTGCATTACAGTGTGCAATTAAATTCCATCGATTAGTTAGGTACAAAAACATGAAAGGTTACTGTATTCCATTTTTACAGTATGAATTTAAAAGTTGTTGAATGAAAGAAAACATTTACTGTTGTATTAAAGTTTAAAAAAGGGGGTCTGTCTCATTTCTTGGCTTCCGTCAAACTTGTATTTGGTTAAAAAAAAGTTGTATTTAACTTGTAGCAAAAATGTGTTCAATAATTGAATTTTAATTTCAAAAAACACTCAATGAAATATATTTCTTCATTGTCTCATACGTTTTTGTTCGATTTATCGATAATAAAAATGATAAGATATAAGCACAATTATATATGGTTTAAAAAAAGTATATTTTACAATCATACACATATAATATTCATTACCTCCCATATGGCCATATCCTTTTTATGACTAAATTTGAAGGTGCATAAAAACTTTTTTACAACTTTAATTTTTTTAACTTTTTACTTGTACAATTGTGTCGTGTGTATAATAAATAAAAGCACCCAAGCATCACAGTTTTAAAGTTAAAGCATTGTAAAAAAAAGAAGTTGAATGCTTGTGTCTTATGTTTGTCCTTTGGACTTGAGAAAAAAACAGTTAGCATAAAAAGTGAATCCATTATATTTTTCTTTGTTCAAAATTTTTCTTATTTTTTTATTATCGCATATTTTTTTTTGATTTTGTACTTTTGTCCTTTTTTCTGTTCTTCTTTGCATGATTTTTGTGTGTCAAATTTTTACATTTTTTTGAAGTTCAATAATTTTTTACCCAAAATTGACCTTGAAAATTTCCGTGATTTTCTTTAAATTTTTTTAATATTTGTTCATTTTTTGCATCAATATTAATAAAAAATGGCTATCATGGAAATGCTGAATTCAACTTCTGGAACATTTATTGTTACTGGAATTTTGATAATTTTATATTTAATTTATTGTTACATTGTTCGACCGTTAAATAGAATAATGAAATTAGGGGATTTGGGATTTTATTTTGGTGAACCAAAAGTAGGTTTTATTAGATATTTTAAAGTGTTGGTTATTTTTAAATAAATTTTTAAATAAAATTTTTACAGCGTGAAAAAGATTACATGAATATGTTGATTGAAAGAATGAAAAAGTTGAGGGTTTTGGGAGAGTTGCCACCCGTTTACCCAAATGGTTGGTACTGTATTGCTGAATCATCTGAACTTAAACCAAAGCAAATTAAACCTGTTGTTTTTATGGGTAAGTATTTTCTTGGGGATTTTAGGGTTGTAAAAAATATGAGAAATCAGGAATAAATTATTAAATTTTAATACAAATGTAAAACGATCATCAAAAATGTTGACATTTTCTTATTACCTTAATTGATGCAATTTTGAAAGACATCAACTTTTTATAATTTGCATAATTTATATAGGCTTTACGAAAACTTAACATTTTCGAAATTTAATGTATCAAACTTGCTTTTTAAATAATATTTAAATATATCATTAATTATCCTAAAAACTTTGTACATTACTGTAAATATTATGCATGAATGACTACAGTAATCTACAGTATTTTTTTTACTTCTTTTTTGCAAATTAAATCTTTAATTTATAAGTAATTTAAATAATTTTAAATCCATATACAGTATGCATACTGTATGTAAAGACAAGGTTCTTAACTGTATCGATTTTATTTTGACGAAATAAAATTTAGGTCAAAATTTGACACTATTCCGAGGAGATTCTGGTTCCGTTCATTTACTCGATTCATATTGTCCACATTTGGGTGCAAATTTTAATATTGGGGGTCGAATTGTTGATAATAATTGTATTCAATGTCCTTTTCATGGTTGGATATTTTCTGGTAAGTTTTTTTTTATTTTAAAAGCTACAGTAATTCTGTTTTTGTAAAGGTGAAACAGGAAAATGTACTAGAATTCCATATTCAACTTCCGACAAAATTCCTTCCAAAGCAGCAGTCTCAGTTTGGCCAATTATTGAACGGAACTGTCATATTTATGTTTGGTTTCATTGTGATGGATCTTCTCCAACATGGGAAATTCCAATTATTCCAGAAGCAGAATCTGGAGAATGGAAATACAAAGGTCGAACCGAACATGAAATAATGTGTCACATTCAAGAAATCCCTGAAAATGGGGCGGATATTGCACATTTAAATTATTTACATTTAGCTGGAGTTAATGAAGGAAATGATATTACTCGGATTAAAATGGATAAAACAGAGCCATTAGTAAAGCATATTTGGAATGGAAAATGGGAACCTGAAGAAGAACCAAATAAACATGCCGCAACAATGTACCTGAAACAATATATGACATTTGCGGGAATTCAAATTCCTTTAACTTATACAGATTTAAAAGCTGTTCAGGTAAAAAATGATTTTTAATGTTAATTAAAGACACAAAAAAGCAAAAAAAGCATCTCAAAATGGTAGTTTCTGCGATATTTTTTTACCTGATTTCTGAATTTTGTCTTGTAGCGAAAAGAACAAGAACATCATGTTCGTTTCAAGACAAAATTCAGGGATCAGGTATAGTAATTAAAAAAGAGTTTCACAATTTCGATCTTCAATATTTTGAAGCAGAAAATTTCTGCTTCATTTTATTGGTATTTTTGGAATAATCAAAAATTTTACGGTAACAGGTATTTTAATTATTGATTTTTTTTGCCAAATTACAAAAAACGGATCAATATTTGTGGAAAAAGCTACAGTAATCACTTCTGAAAAAAAAAATTGGAATAATAAGACATTAATTTAAATGAATGAATAGAAGATACATTCATTTAGTTGAGCACTAATCACAAAAGAAAATGTATAATAAGAAGTACTTTATTTTTTAGATTGGCCCTGGCATTGTTCACATGCATTTAGATTTTGGATTTTTGGGTCGTGGAATTGTTATGCAACATATTACCCCTGAAGATGCCGTCCAGCAACGAGCTCGTTTTGTTATGTTTGCAAAAACAACCGCGGCATTCGCAAAATTTTATCTCCTCTCTGAAGCAAACCATGTAAGCTAATATTTTCTTTCATTCCCACATATGCAAATATGAATCCATTTTTTTACCGTATTTCGATCGACTCCAAGATCAGCGGGATCGGCAGGTGCCGAAAAAAAATTTATGCCATGACATTCCTCCTTGATATATTCCCCTTAATCCACTCACTAAAACACAAAATCACAAGAATAATTTATGCAAATTTTGATTAGCATAAATGTATTGTTTTTACACATCAAAATTTCCTTCCTAAATAGCTAATCTAACAGTAAATTTTTTTAAGTTTGAAAGAGATGTATATATTTGGACGAATAAAAGATATGTCAAGAATCCATTGTATTCAAAAGATGATGGACCAATTTCAAAGCATCGCCGATGGTTCTCACAATTTTACACGGATAATAGTCCAAAGCTGAATAAAGATGGAACTTTAACAAATACTCCAAAAAGTATTAATGATATTGATTGGTAAATAAATACATTTTTATTTGTTTTAAATTACTGTAATCAAAATAAAATGATGTAAAAATAAAAATGCACTGAAGATGTTATGATACAAGAAGTACATAAAAATTAGAGAACTTCCTTTTCATGCTACGATCTTTTGGCATTTCGAAAAGTTCAAAAAGTCTCACCGAAAATCACAGGCGGTAATATTAAAAAAAAGAATACAGATAAAAGTATTATTTTGTGGACCGGCACAGCGAAACCAACGTTGATTTTTTTTAAAAGTTTTTATGAGAGATTTATTTTGAGGACCGGGACAGATATCGAATACGATCTAAAACGTTTGCTTTAAAAACCCACTGAAAGGGATGATCAAATTCTTCGATAAATGGGATGTTTTTTTCTTTTTCTACGCATTTCTGAAAAAAAGAAAAATATTTTTGTCTAAAAATAGATTTTTTTTTGCGAAAATGTTTATGACGCATTTTGTGAGATTTTGAAGCATTGCGTGTCACAGGAACAAAAATTTTAAGTAAGGAAGCTGAAAATTTGCATACACATGTCAATTAATTTGAAACTTCCGAATTTCAAAAAATTTTTTTTCAAAATATGCAAATTTTTGAGATATGGAAATTCGGTGACCTAATTTTTGATTTTTAAGTAGGTGCTACAAAAGTGGTACCATTCGACGCGTCTCGTCGAGCTGAATACGGTGGACGAAAAAATTATTTAAAAAACTTAATTTTTGAGGGCAAAACCTCAAATTGAAAATTCAAATTTTGTCA
The DNA here is from genome assembly GCA_024447195.1 of Panagrolaimus sp. LJ2414. Lineage (NCBI taxonomy): Eukaryota > Metazoa > Nematoda > Chromadorea > Rhabditida > Panagrolaimidae > Panagrolaimus > Panagrolaimus sp. LJ2414. Next base: position 758,450 of record JAMRXY010000092.1, on the reverse strand, counting down.
TTTTGGCGGTTTTTTGACGAAATGACCCTAAAGTTATTGCCCACTGGAAAGTTTTTTTTGCAGATTCTGATTCTACAGATGTTTTTACATAGGATAGGATGTTTCCCCTTTCCAAATATGTGCCCCATCATAGTAAGATTTTGATTTGAACATGCCACTCTCAACATGTTCAATATCGATATTTTCACAAAAAATAAGAACTAGCTTAGATATTGACATACGGTAACTTGCGTTATGAAATATTATGTTAGTAAAGTATTCTGGGCTAGTTTCATGATGTTTGATAAAGATTTCGAAATATGGCAGCAGTTTGAAATTTCAGCTTACTATAACTTTACTCAATGGAGAAAATGTCTAAAAAAACTATATTTTTCAGAAAGAATAAGAAAGAATAAGCTTAATTATGATACTACACATAAAAAAATCTATTTGAGGACATTAAGTTTGAAACTAATACATTTTTTGGCCCTTAAGGCCATTTTGAAATTTCGCTGGTTCATGGGATTTGTTCAAGATATTTTGAATTCACATACCAAAAGCAAAATCAACTTTTTGAACACACTAGGGCAAAATATACTTAATTTTACATGTATAGTATCATTATTAAGCTTTTTCTTTCTTATTCTTCCTGAAAAATATAGTTTTTTAAGGCATTTTCTCCATTGAGTAACGTTATAGTATGCTGAAATTTCAAACTGCTGCCATATTTCGAAATCTTTATCAAACATCATGGAAGTTTCAAATTAATTGACATGTGTATGCAAATTTTCAGCTTCCTTACTTAAAATTTTTGTTCCTGTGACATTTTGGATCAAAAATGCTTCAAAATCTCACAAAATGCGTCTTATATCTGAAGATCGAAAAAGTTTTTTTGACCATTTTGCTTTAGCACAAAAAATGTTGAATTACAATCTTTTTTCTTCTTTTTGCTAGATGAAGAAATGGAGATTTATTTATTTTCATAAATTTCTTCAAATAATTTCCAATCTCAGAAGCATTTTTTTATTTTTTGATTACATCCCCATCTTTTTATCATTACTTTTATTTCGTTCAGCATCCTTTTTTGTCATTTTTTCAATTTTTTTTTGATTTTTATTAATTTTTCTTTTTTCTTTGAACCAAAATCTTGAATCATTTATTTCTGAATTCACCTTTTCTAAAGCTTTTGCTATATTTATTAAAACATATATAGCAACTACGCTTTAAAGCATTTTTCTTTTAGATATTATTTACATTTATCTTTTTTCACTCTTTTTCTTTATCTATATCCCCACCAATAGGAAGGCTGAAATCGAAAAATTGGTATGCCTATGGTAAATGATTTTTAAAAAACCAGAGGTGTACTGTTGGAGTTAATTTTTTTGCTTTTTATAAAATAGGATGATATTTTTTGAGATAAAATGTAAAACAAAACCATAATGACTACAGAAATAAACAAAAACATAAGAGAGACATTTATCAAATTCTATGATTTTCCAATTTTTCTTCAAGGCGTTCATAAAAAGTTGTTGTGAAGTTGGAGATTTTAGGACCAAAACTTATAATAGGCATTATATATCCCTTTCGACTTTTTTTGCTACCATTTTTCTAAAATTATAATATTATTCAAAGCAGGGTGAAATTTCAATAATTAGAAATACAAACCATTAAAAATTGAAAAAAAATTTCCGGACATATTTCTTTATTGATGTTTAATAACGCAAACATATGAAATTCATTTTTGCGTTTCATTGAGGATAGATTTTGCATAGTTTTCTCTGCTACGTGAGATGGGTCAAGACTAAAAATTTCAGTTTTTTAATAAATAAGCTTATAAAATTGCATACTTTATACTTGTGGCAGTTGGGACAAGTTCAATAATTTTATCAAATGAAAGTTGGAATCCATTTTGATCAGTAATTTTTGTATTTGTAACAGATAGAGCGTTAATGTTTCCGGATTTTGTTAATTCTTTAAGATCATGACACATTAAAGTTTCAGAATTATGTATGCTTAATATGATCAAATTACATCGAACAATTTTTGGGAATAATGAAGGAAACAGTAAAGAACTAGCTTTTTCAATGTACAAAAAACCATGTACCCATAAATTCTTGCCAAAACGGTTAAATTCTTTTTCATTTGTCGTGTAAAAACAGTAATTATCAAAACCTTTTTTACCACAGTCTTCATCATTCAAAGATAACTCGAAACAAATATTATAATTGTAGATCGCATAAAACAGCTTACAACTTTTGTTTAATTTAATAAAAATAGCAAATCGAGCATTTTTAATTACATAATTTAGCAACGTTTTTGGGAAAGACATAATTTGGGATAAAACTGGTGCTTTTTTATAACGGCTAATAAACAACATCTCAACAACGGGTATATCAAAAATACAAATGATTGGTTTGGTTTTTTCATCCAAAAAACCAAATCAATGAGAAAAAAAGAGGGCCAACCCTCGAAGGCATAAAGGTCAACTATGAAAACAAATAATAAAAATATAGACGTCGAAAATAAAAAATTATAAGTAAAAATGAAGTAAATTGAAAGCAAAATAATTATTACTAAAAATTAAAAAACAAAATGATTTTGAAAAAAGCGAACAAGTTTTTTTGAAAACTTACTATCCCTCATTCAGTTAATTATCGTCTTTTTCTGGCTTATCCTGCAAAATATTATACAAATGCGAAAAAGTGAAATTTTTTTGTCTCAAGTCAAAAATAGCACTTTTTCCCAATTTTGGTTTCGTTGGGACGAGTTTATTGTTGTTATTTCTGTCTTTGCTTTGATGCCGAGTTCCCAGAGTTATTTCGAAAAAATGATGGCATTCCCGGGGGAACTTCTCGGCATTCACAAGAAGCCATTTTGTAATTCAAAAAATATGATGCCCAAAAAGGTTTGAAACTTAAATTTATAGCATAAATTAAAACATTTACATATTTTTAAATGATTTTAAAAGTAAAATTGATTTTGTTTTTACTAAAATATTTAAATTTTAACAATAAGAGTTTTCTATGAAGATTACGGGGCATTACTCCAGGGAAATTACCCACCCTATTCATTTCATATCAGTAATAAAAGCTTCAACATCAGCAAAAAACAAGAGAGCTGTGTTTTGCGGGATGAAAAATTCCATTTTGTGGACCGGGACAGAAATACGATCTAAAATGTTTGCTAGAAAAAACATAAAAAGAGATGATCGAATTCTTCGACAAAAGCGATGTTTTTTTCTTTCCCTTCACATTTTCTGGAGAAAAAATATTGATTGTCCAAAGTAGAATAAAGATGGAACTCTAACAAATACTCCAAAAAGTATTAATTATATTGATTGGTAAATAAATACATTTTTATTTGTTTTAAATTACTGTAATCACAAAAAAATAGTGTAAAAATCAAAAAAATGATACTGCAGTATACTGTAACAAAAAACCAGTTTCCGTAGGAACACATTTTCTGTCAATTCTTAGACATAAAATGTTTCCTAGCGCCAATAAATTCTCAATTGTTACAACAACCGTTCTTTTACAAACGGATCCATACGATTTTGCATAATTTTAAATTTTTCTTGATTTTGGCCACCATATCTGACAGTTTGATTAAGAACTTCAGATTCAATTATAGCATCAATCAAAGCATCCAATTGATCCTTGTAATCTTCAGAAATAGTATCATCAAAATCAAGAAGTAACATACCCTTATAAGCCTAAAAGTCAAAAATTACAAGCAAAAAACAGATATATCTGCAACAGCATACTTTCATAAAATTTGAAATATCTTCAACTGGAATAATTTCAGGAATACTGAACAAAAAAAGTACTTCAAGATCTATAAGATCATTTAGTTTTGCAAGACTCTTAAAAGATGAAGTTGATTTGTCATTATTGAAACGGCTGAAAAATGTGAAGAAATTAGAATTCACATATACTTTTTTATAAACAACTTACAAATCAAATAACTTAAGTCTCGGAAAGCATTGAAGAATTTCATCAATTGAAACAATGCTTCCATCGTTATTTGAAATTTTGACACTTTCGATTCCCAACATATCAACACAAGAAGCCAAAATTTTAAAATCATCCAAAAATACAGTTTTACCATACAATTTCAGCAAATTAATTTCAGTTCGATAAATTTTGGGGCAAAGCAAAGAAATATAATTTGGAATAGTATTTTCATGAAGAGTAAGTGTTTCAGTAAGCCAAATTTTCGATGAAAGTTTTTTGATATCAAGATTAACGCAGCATTTCCCATCGTTACTTTCACATTCTTGAAGAGTTTTTGAACAAATTTTTGTATTACCATGAATTCGAGCAACCACAATAATACGATTGACTTCAAAGAAGTATTTACAGGATTGTGCCAATTTGAGATACACTTTGGCAGACAAAGGATTCTTAGCAATGTAGTAACTAATTGAATCTGGGAGAGAAATAGTTTGTCTTATTGATGGATCACCAGGCCATTGAATTTTTCCATCAGTCATTGCTTGAGGAACAACAACTGAAATCGGAGCAATATGAAAAGAAAAGGAAGAAGTTATAGAATCAATGTCAGCAACCATTGTTATTGTAATATAAAGATATTAATTTTAAAGTAAATTTTTTAAATAAAACTATCTTTAAAAGAATTATATACAAATTAAAAACCCGAGACTCGCAAATTCACGACAAAATTTATTAAAAGAAATTTGCTTAAATTATTACTTTCTTACTACTTGGTCGTCCACCATTCTTTTGGACATAAAACAAAAGTTTTTAATGAATACCAATTTTTTATTTATGAGTTGCATTTTATACAATCATTCTTAGGAAAAATTTAAGAATAGTGGACTATTTTTTGGAAAAAATGGCCAAACAAATGACTGCTGCTACAGTTAATAAAATATTTCGTTTTAAAACAAAACGCATCTCCCGATTAATAGTTTTATTATGTGGCAGAGTATTTATATGTTTGTAGCAAAATTAAAAAAGCCAAGTTTTCAATAATCTAATGTTTTAACAATTAATTAATTAAATGAAAAAAGTTTTATTGTAAAAAACGGTTCCATCAACACAAAAAAAACAGGAAAAAGAAATAAAACTTGGAAAATCCGATCCATACGATTTTGCATAATTTTATTACGAACTTCAGATTCAATAATAACATCAATAAATTGATCTTTATAATCTTCTAAAATAGTATTATCGAAATCGAAAAAAGACACGCAATTGTATAAATTCAAGCTTACATTTTTGAAAGAAATTCGTATGCAAGTTTTATCTTCCCTCGTCAAATCAAATAAAGATACTTCGAGTTATCGTGCCTGCATTTAAAAAGTATCGCGCTTTCAAAGTTTATTTACATCAAATCTAATAATCAATACTCTTCTCAGGTTTTATACCTATAAAAGTACTGTATAAACGTTGCTTTGGGTGAAAAATGATACGCAGAAAATGATAAATGGGTAGAAAAAAAGTACCAAAAGTATATTTGTTTGATATATTTAAACTGCACTTTGGATAGTACCAAAAATAGAAAAATGTTATCAACTTTTTCAAACTTTTAACTGTATTTTTTCGGTATTTTTTCGAGCAAAAAAGTATGAACCCGCAACGAAAATTTTTTTGCTCGATTTTGCAAAAAAAAATTCAACACTTTTTTACGGCAAAACAAAAAATATTTTTTTTCAATTTTATTCAGTTTTTTCGATGCTAAACTAATCATTATTTATATATATATTTCTCTTTAAAATCTCACTATTATCCAAGAGGAAGATTTAATGATGAAATCTGCAAATCCGCAATTTGGTGATAAAAATATTTTTAAGCTTCTCCAAAATACTAATGCTTTTTCAAAGAATTACTCTCTCTCAAATGGTTCTTCATTTACTTTAACCGTGGAATTTGATGATCGAAAACATACATATTCAATTGAAGTAACAAATATCAATGGAAATTTTAAGGATTTTCGATTCTTTGATATTCCAGATAATGGTAAGGTTCTTTTTCTATAGATTTATGGATCATAGGCTTAGTCAGATATTATATATCCGTTAAGCTGTTTTATGGTAGTAGTTAAAGGTGTATATTACTGGTGTATAACAAACTTCACGCCTGTCATGAGGATTAGGGGATGCTATATATCCGGGGATAAGAGGATATTATATATCTTTATGGATTTTATATATCTGACTTTCTTCTTTGAGCTTTTCCATATCTTCTTAGAATGCTATCCGAAGATTCACAGATTTTATGCATCTACTTTTATCATCCTTAGATATGATATGTCCATCTTTTCTAAAACACTAATTTCATCTCAATTTTCAGTGATTATTTGCAAAGAAAATACCTACAAATACGAATGCATGGTTTTATCAAATTTCGGAACATCTTTTCCATCGAATATTCTTCTCAATTTTGTTGTCTTGTTTGATCTTAAGCCCAAACCTTCTTCAACAAATTCCACCTACAATGATGTCTTCAAGCATGGCCTCTTTCGAAGTCTTTCATTTGATAGATTCATTGAATTTTATATTCGACAATCTTGTGGCAAAGAAAAACTTTATTGCATCATTCGAAAGGTTTTTGTTATCAATGATTCAAAAACTTCATATTTTATTTATTTTAATTGGACCAATCCAAATGGTAAGCATTGTTTAAGTTTTTATGAATTATTTTTAATTACTGTTGTTTATTTTAGATGATGGACGACAGGAACAATCGATAATTAAAGAAACTGCAACAGAAAAATTTATGGTTATGACAAAGACTCCAATGAATGAAACGGAAACTTCTTGCTTCAAAATGTTAGAAGATGCTATTATTAATGTTTCAAATCGAAAAACTTCAACTGGTTAATTTATGTTTTGTTTTTGAAAGGTTGCATTTTTTGTTTTGTCATTTTTCTTATTTTTGTTACGGTAAAATAAATTATTTATTTGACTAGTTATTGATGCTTTGTACTTTTTCATTCAAAAAATTTGCATAAACTATTGATTTTGAAAAGCGTCTTCTCTCGCATTCATTTATTGTTTCATTCAAAAAATTTCAACAGTAATACATATTTTTTCATCAACAAGCAAACAATAAAAAATGTCATCATCAACATCAAATGGAAATACAAGACAATCTTGTTCACCAATAAAACCAGCTTACAAAAATATTATTCAACCAGAAAATTATTATTATGGATTTGGACGAACTTTAAGTACTACCACTGAAGAAGAATCAACAGCAACAACATCAATTCAAGCATCCTCTTCATCCAGCACTGTCCAAAATGATGCCCGTTTTGATCATCCAAATAATGCTGCTTATAGTCAAAGAATTTTAAATGCCCTACGTGGAAGTGTAAGTGATGATTCAATTACTGATGGCAAGTTTTTTTATTTATTAGAAATGAGGGGATCAATATTTGCATAATTTTTTTACGCCTTTGATCTTAGACCAACGGCGGTAAAAAATCAAAGGATTTTTTGAATTTGAAAAGGTACCCTTTTAGTCGATGCCCTTATTACAATTGTCCAATTTTTTCTGAGGCATAGTTATTCATGGGACGGTTTCAAAATACAAAAATTTCCATAAATTAGGGATTGTCCAGATCTGACGTCGGATATTTTGATGAAATTTTCAAACCCCCCCCCCCCCCCTTCGTCAGATTTTTTCCTTTGATGTTTGCCGCTTTTAAGCTGAGCGTCAGATTTTCGCTGACCCCCTCCCCCCCTTACACCCGACGTCAGATCTGGACAATCCCTTATGACAACTGCTACTGGATTCGGTATTGAAAATCCGTAAAATATGCCTTTTATCTTATGCCGATTCTGTAAAAGATCAAAAGAGTTTTCAATTTTGAAGAGAGTATCCTGTCATTATTCAAATTTTTTCACTTTGGCACCGGTATTCACAAATCGGTGCTAAATTGAAAAAATTTGCATAAGTATGGACCTCTTGAATCCATTCAAGGACTGGAATGTGTTTTGATAAGGCTAACAGTTCCCAAAAAATTTACTGTGGTTTTCGTATTTAAATTTTTGTAATTTTTTCTAGTACGGCATATGATTAATACCGTACACATTTTCAGAATCATACATTGCTCTTAAACAAATTATGAACGGTAATCCAAGCAATCAAACTTATAAACGCTTTGATGATATTGATGATGGCAAGTTTTTCTTTTAAATTTTTAATTTTCTTAAACAGTAATATCAATGTTAAATTTTAGATTTTGATAAGCATTATTCAAATCCTGCAACTGAAAATCCTGTCGAAGCTCCAAATCTTTCAAAAAAGAATCAGTCAAAAGGAAAGTTTGCACCATCCTTCAAAAAAATGTATCGTTATTTAAAAAATTTATTTTAAGGATGAAATGAAATTTATGTATTTTGATTAAATTTGAATAAATGTCGGGATATTTTATGGGCTTTGAACTTATTAAACATGTAATAAAGTTGTTAGAAAAGATGAGAAGTACAGTAATTTTGAATTCGTAAAAGTGGCATAAACTTATTTTTGGAAGGAAGAGGCTTTTTAGAATTATCAGAATGATGCAGTGTTTGCATCCCCTAATTTATCAAACTTCTAGGCTTCATCAGGAATTTAGTTTCTCGAAATTTCTTTAGATAACCTTGTTTTTACAAAAATAAAGCTTTCGATCATTTTTTATGTATCCACATCTGAAGTCAGCAAAAATTTTCGAAGCGGCTGCAGCAAATACCTTTGGTTTGGTTTTGATACTGCTACAGATACTGCAATTGTTTCTTGTTTCTCTTCCTGTTTTTCTTTTGTATCAGAAACATTGTTTGTATAACTTACATCTGTCCGAGAGGGAGGGAGAAGTTTAACATGCTTATATTTATTTATTGTCCCTGTCTTCATAGTCAAAGCTTCTGCTTTAGGAGTTTCAGCAGCAATTTGTTGTCGTGCAGATGTTTCCGTTAAATCTGCAATAATATCAAGCTTTTTTTCTGTGGACCTATTTTTATTTCTGCAAAATCGCTTTTATCATATTTTAAAGTTAAATTATCATCTTTTAACTCAAAATCTGTCCTAACTGCAGTTTGGTCAACTGTTTTCCCTTTTTCCTGTTTCTTTTCTTCTTCTTGTAACAAAAAAGAATCTTGGTTTTTCCATTTCTCTTCCTCAATTTTTTTGACGGTTTTCTTCTTCCTCTTGTTTCTATTTTCTTTCCTTCTCCAACTTTTGCCTTTGCTTTTCTTCTTCAAATTTCTGCCTTCTTTTTTTCCTCCTCGAGTTTTTTCTCTTCATCAATTGATGATGATCAAGCTTTCGCTTTTTTCCTCTTCCATTTTCTGCTTTTTCTCTTCTTCTTTTTTCCTTTCTTCCTCCAACTTTCGCTTCTCTTCCTCCTCTAGCTTTTGTTTCCTTTCGTCTTCCATGAATCCAAAATGTCCTGATCTGAAACGAAAAGAAATTTTTAACTTTTGTCAGAAGGTTTTCTGTGATTTTTGCCGTTTTTTTATAGCAACCATCAGCAATTTACTTGAACACGATTTCCAAGACTTTATAATTTATTATTGACCCAATCTATCATATTTTGTTCATACAGTTATTTTAGAAATTATAGTATCTATTAAATACAAATATTGCTTTTTTCGTGTATTTTTTGTTTTTTTCTATCCACCGACTACAAAAACTTGTGCATATTTCTTTATAATTACAAATAAAGTTTTCATCGTGAATTTGCTGGTCTCGAGTTTTTTTGCTTTTATTGGTTAATAATTTATTAAAAAATAATTTGTAACATTTTATATTTTATTTTTTCAGATTAATAACTTTTTTTATCCTACTGCAATAACAATGACTGAAGAAATTGATGCTACAACTTCTTCCTCTTCTTGTGCTCCTGTTGGTATTGATTTAACTTCTGGTGCTGCTTCTCAAACAGCTGAATCTCGTGGAAGAATTCAATGGCCTGGTGGTCCTTCAATTAGACAATCTTTCTCCCTTCCGGAATCAATTATCTACTACATTGCTAAAAATCCTTCTTCGGCTGAAAGTTACATGAAATTGATCCAATCCTGCAAATACTTCTTTGAAAAAAATGCTATTATTGTTGCTGCACGAATTCGTGATGGTTCAAAAATTTGTTCAAAGCCACGTGAAGAATGCAAGAAAAGTAATGGAGAATGCTGCATTGATTTTGATATCAACAAGCTTTCATCGAAAATTTGGCTTACTGGTGAACTTTTTCTTCGTCAAATTCCTGATCCAAATTATCCTGCCTTGCTTTGCTCAAAGCTCTATCGAAGTGAAATTGAACGGTTTGCATTAAGTGGAAAAGCTGTATTTTTGGATGATTTCAAATTTTTGGTTCCTTTTGTTACGCGTTTGCTTATCAAGAATGTTGAAATCATCAAAAATGATGAAAGTATTGTTTCAATTGATGAAGTTCTTGAATTTGTTCCAAAACTTAAAAAATTTGGTTTGTAAGTTGATTGAACATGCATTTTTATCTAAATTACTAATATTATTTATTTAGTTACTTCATTAATGATCAATCAACTTCACTCAAGAGTATTGCAAAGCTTAATGATCTCAAACATCTTACTCATCTATTTTTGTTCTTTATTCCTGAAATTTATAGTATTGAAGATGTTTCAGCTTTTGTAAAGGTATATTTATATCGAAGATATGATGTTGTAGTTGTAATTTATGATTTTCAGGGTCACAAAGATATGAAGATTTGTCTTCATTTTCATCGTAGTATTTCTGAAGATTACAAAGATCAATTGGATGTTTTGATTGATGGTATTATTGAATCTGAAGTTCGTAATCAAATTATTATTTATACTGGACTTGAAATGGATAAATACAAGGCTATGGTTAATCGTATGGACCAAATTTTTAAACCATTATTTGTTTAATTTTTTTTGATTTTTTAAAAAAATTTATATTTTTTCCTGAATTATTATATATCTCTTGTGTTGATGAAACTTTTTATTTTTAATAAAAGCTTTTTCTGTTGTGTTAATTTTGAATTTGTGTGAACTTGTATCAGGGGATTTTATAAAGTCGGTATTTATGTTTCATTAGAATAATGCATTCTTTGCATGCACAAATTTATCTAAATTTTTGGTATCATCAGGAAATTTAGTATCTCGAAATTTCTCTAAACAAATTGATTTTGAAAAATTTTGTAGATAAAAAACTTTAGATTATTTTTTTATGCAAATTTTAAGATTTTATTTTTTTTGCAAGAAATTACAACATTTTTATGCGAAATAAATTTAACAAAACATGATATTTTTTCTTTTAAATACTATGCTTTTAATTAATTATTAATTAAATATTTTTTGGTTAAATAACAAATTTCAAGGGAATGTTGGGCTGCATTTATTTCATTCTTGAATCCCTTCCATAAATCTGCAACATCTTCTCCCCCATTTTTAAGGTCAATAAAAAATGGTAATTTTTGTCCGATAAAATTCCACATAATTGTACATGATTTAAGTTGCTGGGAAACGGTTAAACAGACATCTGAAACTGAAAGCCGTTTTTGATCTTTTCCGAAATATGCATCTTGATAATTTAGAAATTCTTGAAAGAATCTTAAATGCAAATATATTGAATGCAAAGTTTCCGCAGTAAAATTCAACAAATGTGCGATATCTTTGTAATCAGGATCTTTGGAAGAATTTTGAGAAGTAATAATTTTTTCGATTAATTGAAAAAGATAATCAAAATGCTTTCGATTCTTTGATACCTCGGTTACGGTAGTATTTGGAAGAATACGATAATCCTTTTGTGCAATCTGCCGATATTCACCTTCATCGTTCTAAAAATTTAAATAGGAATTTTAAAGGGTTAGAAAATTACTAAAATTTAAAAAACTTGATTTAAATCGAAATTTTGGTGTCTGCGTTAATTATGCAAATTTTTATTACTCTAACGCAAGGACATCACCAGTGTTTTATTTCTGAAAGGGTAAAAACCATTTCGAAGGAGCCACCTTTGATCTTGTGCTGATGGCGGTATAAGTTCAAAGGATTTTTTTATTTTGGATAATGTCCTTGTTTTAATTTTTCCAATTTCTTACTTTAAATTGGTACCAAATTGAAACAAATTTGCATAAATTATGACATTTTTGCAAATTTTTTTCTGTGGGGTTGCAGTGCCCCTTCTGCTGACATTATTGTCTCAGATAATTATGCAAATTTTGAGATTGCCGTAATGCATTGCCAACCAACCTCATCAACGATATTTTCAAAAGTAATTTTTTGTTCCCGCCTTTGATGTTTTCCTTTTTCAATGATTAATGCAGTTTCAACAGTTTTTACATTTGGTTGTTTCTCTTTCATATTTTCAACAATTAGATCCAAAAATTCTTCCATTTCAATTAGCGTCTTCTTTAACAACTTTAAAACAGGATCCAAATTATATCCTGGAAAATCCATAACAAATTCAGAGATCATCATTCCAATTGTTGATGGATCAGAATTTTCTTCAAATTCATTTTCACTATTTTCAAGGACATCAATTTTATCATTTGCAATTTTATTGATAATTAAATGAAGAGATTTTGCGATATCATTAATTCGGAAGGCAATTTGAAAGGCGGCAGGTGAAATTGAAGAATTACAAATTATGGAATGACGTTTGGCATGGTCATGTTTGGAGGTTCTCAAGGATGGCACTTCAGTGCCAATATGGCTTAGAACTGCCATGGCACGAAGAGATGCGATAAGGTATGGGGCCATAAAGGATAGGGGTCGATTCAGAGTTAATCCGGCATAAAAGTGTTTCACATTCGGGAATCTCAAAGGCTCAATCGGAGTTGGCTGTGGATGATTGGCAATGTAATAAGTTTTGCCATGTTCGAAAATGGCATTTTCTTCAAAGCTGAAATCATTTCCACATTCATCCAACAATTTTATCGCTTCAGAATTGTCTTCACCAATTCGCTGCGAGACTTCTTCAAGGGTACCTTTCCTACAATCATGCTTGAAAATGCCATTTCTCCCAACAAGAAAACAAAATTCCATCATTTCATCATCCTGATGCATTCCTTCTTTTACGGTAGCATTATCCTCCAAGAAAAGATAATACTTTCCTGGCAGGGTCAAATCCGGCACAAATCTGTCCTTTCCTTGATCCACTTCATAAACGACATTTTTCTTCTTCAATTTCATGATTTTATTTGATCCAATTTCAAAAAACTCCAAAATTACACTCGGTTGAACATTCAAAATATTTTCTTCAAAAACTTTTTCATCAAAAATTATTTTAACTTTTGACACTTCTTTGAGGGACGATTTTTTAGCAGCATCTGAATTTGTTCTTTCCCTAATCAAGTCTTCAGAAGTAGAATGATGGTGATGATGATGATGATGGTGGCTGTTGTTGGTATTGTGGTGTTTATTGATTGATTCTGCCTTAATTTCAATGACACTTGCAATATGCTCCTATAAAAATGTAAAAATTTGTTATCAAATAATCAAACAAAAAAGTTCCCTAAAATGAGTCATTCCAAACAAAAAAAATTAGTGTTTCTCCCTCTTTTTTTTGGTTGCTGATTTAATTTTTTTGTTTAAAAAAAAAATTTGGTCATAGTCTTTCCACCAACAAATTCATTGAAAGAAATGAATCATTTTTGTTTTACAGGGTGGGCAAAAAAAAAGTGCAATTCAATTTTTAAACAAAAGCAAGGGCACTTGAATAACTTGTGATGGGTGGAATTAATACTTGGTGGGGAAGCGCATTTGACCCTACAGTATGACCTCTCGAACATTTTCGTGTCGGGAGTTTCGCCACCGCCAAGTTTTGAAAAGTACGTTTTTCGACCTTTTCGTAGAACAAAGTTCCTGGGAGAACCAGAAGGGCTGGAGAAAATGTGATGGTGGATTCGGATAGCCCACATATTAGACTCGTTGACGCAGCAAAGTTTTGGTCTATATGTCTCTTGCACCGGGTATAATCGCTTCGAGAAAAAAGCGATTTCCGATTTTTTCATTTTTTGGTCAACTTTAACGTATTGGTGTAGTCCACCCAGGAGGAGTTGGAGGCTAATATTTGTTCTCAACAAACTTCAGCTTCTTTGTGGTTGATTCCATACCAAAATAATGAAATCTAGAAAATTGACATTTTAAGCAGCCGTAATTTTCGTATGTAAGTAAGTATACGTAGTAGATACCGTAATTCTATTCAACGTTAAAGTATCCAAATTGGTTATAAACGCTTAAAATGTATTATAGAGTATTTTTCTGGTCTATTTTCGTTGATATATAACAAAAAACATCATTTAAAAAATTTCGTGTCAGCATAGTTACTTGCTATTTATTAGTATACAACTACAAGCAGCCGTTTTGTACTGTTTTTGAGTATCGAAAAAAAGTCAATTTTCTAGATTTCATTATTTTGGTATGGAATCAACCACAAAGAAGCTGAAGTTTGTTGAGAACAAATATTAGCCTCCAACTCCTCCTGGGTGGACTACACCAATACGTTAAAGTTGACCAAAAAATGAAAAAATCGGAAATCGCTTTTTTCTCGAAGCGATTATACCCGGTGCAAGAGACATATAGACCAAAACTTTGCTGCGTCAACGAGTCTAATATGTGGGCTATCCGAATCCACCATCACATTTTCTCCAGCCCTTCTGGTTCTCCCAGGAACTTTGTTCTACGAAAAGGTCGAAAAACGTACTTTTCAAAACTTGGCGGTGGCGAAACTCCCGACACGAAAATGTTCGAGAGGTCATACTGTAGGGTCAAATGCGCTTCCCCACCAAGTATTAATTCCACCCATCACAAGTTATTCAAGTGCCCTTGCTTTTGTTTAAAAATTGAATTGCACTTTTTTTTGCCCACCCTGTAGAAAAAAGGTGTGTATTAATTTAAAATAATTTTTTTCAATATAAATTCAAACATTGGAAATCAATCATGTTCAATTTTGATTGATTTAAAAATTAATTGAAAATAAGCAATTTGAAATTTACAACTACAGTTGAATTTTTTTGTAATATTTGCTATTTCTTAAATAAACACAGTAGCCCACTTTAAAAAATGCAACAGTGATCAAAATTTGCATAAAATCATTATTTACGCAAATTGGAACAGCAAAAAGTAAAAATTATGCAAATTTTAATTAGAAATTTTATTTCAAAATTTTTAGTAATCATTTTTTACTAAATTGTTTTTTTGAAAATTTTTAAAAAATTTGCATAAAAATTTGGATCACATTCACCACTCTGATCGAAACAGATTTTTTCCCAAAACGGCAAAACATTTAATTTGGGGGAAGTTGAAATTTTACAGTACACTTTTTTGCTTTACCAAGACACTCCTTTTTGAGATGTCTGATGCGACCGAAAATTAAATGACAAAATTTTTTAAGCGGCTTTGTTTGAAAAGGTCTCTTAAAAAAATTATCTCATAAAAATACCCATATAATTTTTATTCTTATTTTTGTTAAAACAATTTTAGAAAAAAAGTAAATTTTGAACAAACCTTTGGATCATAAACAATTTCATATGATGCTGGAGCGAGTAAGGGTGAAAAGATATCTTTATCTTGGATAACTTTATATTCACGATTATCTTTTCCATGAACTCGAATTCCATCTACTTGAATTTTGAATCGTTTTGCTAGTTCTGAAGGCGTAACATTCTTTGCCAAGGCACGATAAGTCTTATTTTTGTATGTAAATTTTGCAATTGAATCTGTTGGTCGAAATGTTGAGGAATGAAAGGAATGATGAAGATTTTCATCAGATTCAATTGAACAAAGTTGAGGTTTTTCATTATCCTGTTCGGAATAAAGGGATGTCTGGAAATTTGAGGTTTTGGGTATATTACAGATATGATTTTAGCAGCTAATTAAGTTCCTCAAAATGTTTATAAAACGGCAAAATTGATTCAAAACAATAAAATTTGCATAACCAAATATGCTAATTTTATTATTTTAAAACACTTTTAAATTTTAAAACAATCGTAAGTTAAAATAGGCAAGCTCTTTGATACTTTTAATTAAATTTCCTTGATGCCTGAATTTGCATCTTGAAACGAAAACAAGTTTGTTCATGTTCGTTTCATGACGCAAATTCAGGTGTCAGGGCAATTTGATAAAAAAAAGTAAAATTAAGAAGGATCAATTTTTCTTACTCTGATGATGGTACTTTAAACAACCTTAAAAAAGAAACTTGAATTGCCTTATTTTTCTGATTCAGAATCCTAGGACTAATCTTTCAAGCATCTCTCATCCTTGACAACAAACTTATTAAATTTTACTCCATTGAAAAAAAAATTTACCTCCGAATTTTGCATTCTTTTCTTTTAAAAAAACTAATGTTTTAAAACAGCAACAAAAATAATATAAAAAAATAAAAAACAGTCAGCTGCAAGCAATCACACACAAGACTATTGACTTTTTATAAAAAAACTGACATTGTGAATGAACAAAAATGAGAAGAAAAAGGAAGAATCGGAAGAGAAACTGATAAGATTTTGCTGCTGCGTTCTTTCAATCATTTCCTCCTCCTTTTTTGGCAATGAACAACAATCATAAAAATGTTATTGTTTCCTGTTGCTTTAAATAGAAATAATATTTTTTATTACATTTTTCTGATATTTGAGGTTCATTCATTAAAGAATTTTTTGCAAATTAGGGTATCACATTATGCATCAAAGTTCTATAATCACGCAAATTTAAGCGTTTAGAAGCATTTTTAAATTAAAAGAATTTTTAAAAGCCAATAAAGAATTTAAAACCTTCAAAGACAGTAACCACCTGAATTTCAATCCATTAGTTCCGTTTTCTACAATATTGTAGTCCTTGTTGGACAATAAGTTTTAAAATCAACTATTAAATAATAAAATTTTTTTATTTTTATCAATAAAATATTACAATTTAATTATTTATAGTAAACCCAAAAGGTTCAAAATATTTTTTGTAAAAGAAAAATAACGCTAAAATTTGGCAAAATGGAGAACGCCAAACACGATTTTCTAAATTTCTTTCAATTTTTTTTTTGCAAAACTTTTTTTTCTTGCTCGATTTTTTTAAAAAAGAAAAAAGTATTTTCAATCATTCAAAATTAACTTAATTATTAATTCAACTTTGGATTTAGTAAACTTTCATAATTTATTCATCATTTATTCAATTAATAAAGGCAAGTTTATTTTATATTTGTGTAATCTTTTGGGAAAGAAGTGTTATTTCATGATAAAAATTGAGTTGCTGTTGTTTTTGTCATTCAATTTTCAAAACACTTTTTTTGTTGATAAATGTTTTTTATAAACTTTTTTAATCAGTAATATTATTAAACTATTATTTTCTTTAAAACTAAATGCAAAAGTTAATGAAATATACTTAAATGTGTTGCCGCGGATTTTTTTAATGATTTTTTATATTTTAGGATGTCTGGGAATGAACAACAAGAGCAACAACAACCTTCACCATTTATGCAAACTCCACAGCAGCAACAAATTTCGTTGTCATCAAATCAACAACGGCAGCAACAACATGCTGCTAATCAACAGCAACAAGTGCTGATGCAGCAGCAACAGCAGTATCATCAATTTCAACAATTACAGCAACAACAACAACAAAATCAATATATGCAACAACAGCAACAACATTTTGAACCACCAACTCCTCGACAACCACTTTTTCGTGTTGTTCATGGCTCATCTTCAACTTCATCAACAAGGGTACAAGGAAGACCATATAATGTTCGTCAACAAACTGCTCAATCACCACCTCTTCGACCTGGATTATCTGAGCAGCAACAACAACAACCTTGTGCTCCAATGCAACAATATCCTCCACCTGGTTATTTTAATGTAGTACAAAATGGAAGATCATTTATGATTCGTCCATTAACAAATTTTCGACCTGCTTTTTCTCAACCTCAGCAACAGAATTTTCGACCTGCTTTTTCTCAACCACAGCAACAGAATTTTCGTCCTGGTTTTTCTGAACAACAGCAACAGAATTTTCGTCCTGGCTTTTCTGAACAACAGCAACAGAATTTTCGTCCTGCCTTTTCTGAACAACAGCAACAAAATTTTCGACCTGGCTTTCCTGAACAACATCAACAAAATTTTCGTCCTGCATTTTCTGAACCTCAACAGCAGCAGCATCTATCTGAACCAATGCGTCCTCGATTTTATCAATTTGGTACCCAAACACCACCTCCTGCATCAAATATTTTGTATTCAACTGCACAAGAAAGGCATTCAACGCCACAACTATCTCACCGTCCTCGAGCAGCTATGACCCATCAATGTCCTTCTGCACCATCACAAACTCAAGCTTATTTTCATCCAAATCAAAGATATCCTTTTCAACCTCAAAATTTATGTTCTCCAGAGCAAGCTCATCTTCCTCCTTTTCAACCTCCAAGACAAACATTTCATTTGTCACCACAACAGCAACAACAACTTGCTCCTCCTGCTCCTGATGCTGCTTCTCTTGCTTCAGAAGAAAGTTCATTACAAGAACCAACAGCTGAAAGAAGACTAAGTGAAACATCGGATTGTGAAGTTATTGATGAAAGAAAAGAACGATATGTTGAACTTGCTTATTATCAACTAAATATTGAACAAATTGGAACGGTTAGAATTGCAGAGGTTGATTATACTTCTCTTCCACCTGAAATTGCTGCTAAAAAAGATCGCCTTGAACGTGAACTTGAAAATGATGGTGAAAATGATGAAGGTGAAAATGAGCCTGGAAATGAAAGTGAATTTGATAGTTCAGCAATACGAACTAAATTATCCTAAAAAATTAAATTCATTGTGTTTTTTTCCATTTTTGTTAATATTGTTATTTGTGTGCTATTTGTTTTGTTTCTAAATAAAAGATCTTTGATCTAATAAATTTTTTGAAAGATCTTGTTTGAATCAATTATTGATTATCTTTAAATAAACATTTTCTTTTTTAATACTGATTGATTTTTGTTACCGTATTCCAACGCAAAGTGTGGGAAACTTTGCCGCTTTTGATTTGGTTTTGACACGAATAAAAATTTTTTGTGGGCGGGATTTTTTCTTCGTTTTTTGCGTGTCAAAAATTCATTTTTGCTTTTGTAATCCGTGTTTTTAACGCTGTAATTTTGATTAATATTATTTTATTATCCATCCTTTTTATAGTAACAACTATCTCAATCATGTTTGATCTTCCCCTTGCTGTTCGAAAGAAGGGAACTCCATATTATCTTGTTTGGTAAGTTTTTATTGACGTTGAACTCCCTCTTTCTCCCCGCCTTTTTTGTTGCTACCAATGGGATGGTTTTCTATGTCTATCGACTGCAATATCGGAACTGCACCAACAAAGGTTGTAACTTCTTCTAACTCAGAAAGTAGAATCGGGATACCTTTTCTTGAAAAGATCCCACCCAACCTACGCTTAATCCCATTCTTTTCATTCTTCGTTGAACAAATTAACCTTTAATTTTTTCAGGAATATTGCTTTTACTCCAAAGAAGATTCTTAAACTTGCAACTAAAGATGAACTTAAGAATTTTGATATTAAAAAGTTTTGGTATGTTTTTTTCCATTCATGTATTTTGATCTTAATAATTTTTCTATCCTTTTCAGCGAAGTTGTTGAAGAATCTTTGCCCACTCCATCTCGACATGAAAAAGAATTATCCACTCGATTTTCTCTTTATCTAACTGGACATTTATTGCTTGGTGTTACTCGAGTCTTTGCTTATCGAGCTACCTTACTTTTGGGTATGTTTCATTTCGCATTTATGAAATTATTGTACAAACATCTACCTTTTCAGAAGATACTGAACGAGCTGTTCAACGTATCAATCAACCATGGGATACTCTTTCTGCCATTGAAGAAGCTTCAACACTTTCTCCATTTGAACAACAAAGACAAGTCTCACCTTTTGATGTATGCTATTTTTTAAATTTAACTCTTTGTAATTTTGATTGATGTTTTTAGCATGAATTTGATGCAGCTGAAGGACCTCCCCCTGATTTTCAAGAAGATGACTTTAATCAACAACGTCCAAATGAAGATTTTCAAGATGAAGAGGAAGAAGAACATCCTCGACGTCCACGGCCTGATCCACAAGGAGGAGATGAAGATGGCCAACCTGCAGCAGGAGCTGCTGGACAACAAGCCCCTGATCTTGCTGACGATGACGATGAACAACCAGCTCCAAGACAACCTCGAAAGCGTGCTGCACGGAAACGTGCTCGAATCGACTCTGATGATGAAGATGATGATCATGATCGAAAAAGAAAGCCCCGAAAGAAGCCCGCTCGAAAAGGCGTTAGTTTTTCGTTCCTACAGTATCAGCATCTATTAAAAAGTACATTTTTAGGCTGTTGCAAATATTGCTCGTCATGAAGACATTACAATGCGAGATGATCTTGTTGAAAGTCTTGAAGATGACTTACGTGCAATGGGTGATGATCTTGCTCCCTTAGAGTATGTTTTTCTCTTTTGTGTCATTTTTAAATATTTATTTTTTAGTGAAGAACAGCTTGAAAGAGATATTGAAGATTATCCCGCTCAAATTAATTCTGATACTGTAGTTATTTTTCCTCGAGCTCAACCAGATGCTGAAGAACAAGAACAACAACCTGCTGCCGCTGCTGAACCTGCATCTGATGTACAAGGTCAAGATTTTATTGATCATGATTTTGATTATCCTGATCGTCATTCACCGATTCCTCCTCCTGCTGCTGATGTTCAACAGCAACAAGAACCTGCTGATGATGGAGTATGGGCTGATAATGTTTCTCGTTCGGCAACTTCTGCCACTGCTGTCTTTCGTCCAACAACTGAAAAAAGTTTTGTCATTTCGAATATTGATCTTCCAACAATTCAACATTTAACTATTAGTCCTGAACAAGCTCGTCGAAATCGTAGTAATTCTGTTGCTTCTCTTTTCCTTGATCAACATCGTGCATCCAGCGTTCTTCGAACTCTTGATTCTCCTGTTATTCGTGAACGCTTACGTACATCATCTCCTTCTCGAATTATTGCAATTAATATTATCCATACTCCTACACCATCTGCTCCTCCATCTTCACGTGGAAGTGAACCTCCATCTTATGCCATTTTTAATCCATCTCGTTCCGTAACTCCTAGTCAACGACGTGATGTTGATTATCCTGATCATGATTTTGAACATGCAGCGCCTCCAGATGAAACTTCTGAAGTTGATGTAACAGTTTCTAAGAAGCCTCGTCAAAAGCGTCCACCTCGTACTCATGCTCGGGAATTTCCTCTTACCATTGTTCCTGTAAGTTTAACTGATAGTAATTAATAATTTATATATTTTTGTATTTTAGGATGACATTCTTAGTCGAGATACTGTTTATCTTCAAAAGAATCTTCGAAATGGCAAAATTGGAAAACTCCGTGCTCGACTTGACAATTTTGAAAATGTTTACAGAGCTTTCCTCGGAGAAAATGTTACTATTGAAGTGAATGATGAACTTCGAGATTTTCTTGATGAACGAATTGGTCGTCTTGATGTTGAAAGAGCAAGACGTCGTGCAACAAATACTTTAAATGATACAGGTAATTTTTGTTATACATTTTGGTTTTTTAAAAGTTAATTTTTAGAATTTCGTCCTGCATCTCGATTGACTCAATTAGGCAGTGGTCGAGCAACTCCAATTTATCAAGGTACAGAACAACGTCAAACTCCTCAACCACAAAATGAACAACCTCTGCAAGAAGAAGAAGAACGTGTACAACAGGATGAACCTGCTCAACAGCAGGATGAACCAATGTATGATCCATTTGCAAATGACTTTGATAATGATTTTCGTCCAGCAACTCCTCCACCTGCCGGTATTGAACGTGAAATTCCAATGGAAGAAGATGAACCAGTTCGAGAACAAACTCCTCCATTTGTTCGTCCAAGATCTCCAATTCCTGATTACCAAGAAATTGAATATGTTGAACCTGTTCCTCTTCCACCAAATATGGAACATTTGATTTCTCCACCACGTGCAATGCCTCTTGATCTTTTTACTTCAAGTGCTCAAATCCCTTTCAAAGAACTCAGCTGCAAATTTGATGACACTGATCTCTATCAACTTATCCTTTATCGTTGTGTCAAAGAAAAGAAAGTTGTCTTCGAGTTTAGTGATTTTGCAAATCGTTGGTCTCGTCCGTTTATTGCAAAACAATATCATAATTTCTTGCGTAAGTTGTTTTAAAATTATAATTCATATCATGTTGTAATTTATACATTTTTCAGTTTTAACCGAACAACGCAAAATTGTTTCTCGTGTTGTCAATCATTCTGTTTTTGATAGCTTCATCGTCAGTCCAACCAATGAATTCAAAGCAAATTTGGGAAAAATCATTGCTCATCTTAATCGTGCCACTGCAACTGTTTAATTGCTTTTTCTCTTTTTTATAAATGTTATTTTTTACACTGTTTTTTATTTTATTGTTTTTTGAGTGATACTTTTGTTTTCGTCTAACAGTGTTCATAATAAAAAATTTTGTTGTTTCAATTTTGTTGGATGAAGAAATTTCGTGGGTACCGTAATACATATTTTTGAGTTTGAAATTACATTTCATTGTTGTCTTCAGCTTTTTTAGACTCAGATGAATGAAGCGGTAGAAATGTTTAACTTTTTTACTCAAGGTATTTCTTCTTTTCGTTCTTCTTTTCTTCATCGATTTTTTATTCTTCGTTCAGTTGTAAGAGATGCCATGAAACTCCGTGGAGGAAATGAAATAAATGCTCGAAATAATAGTACCAGTTCTGGCAGTAGTATTGAACATGTTTCTGATGCCGCTGAAGCTGATTCACTTATTGTATGTGTTTGATTCTTGGATTGTTATGATTTTTATGCAAATATTTTTTAGAATCCTAATTTTACTTTCTCTGAAAGAAATAATTTAACTCCTCGAAAAGCTTTTTTGAATAAGGTTGGTTTTTTTTTAATTGTTGAATTTTCCTTTATTACCGTAATCCTTTTTTAGTTTCAATCACCTTCTTATCATGGCTTAAATGAATCAATTGAAATGCGAGATTTTTCAATGCTTTCTGATTCTAAATTTGATATTTCCAAAAACAATCTCTATGAAAGTTCAAATGATTCAATTGAACCTCAAAGCAGCCGTTATACTGTAGATGAAATTAGAGAAGCTTTAACCGATTGTGAAACTCATGATGAAAGTGGAAATACTGAAATGATTAATCAAGATGACTTTGAACATTGTGATGATTTCTGGGAAGATGATATTCTTCAATTTCAATATCCTGAAGGTGGTGCTCCAATTACTGTAACAGGTATGTTATGTTTGGTGTACTTTGGTTTTTATGATTATTCTTTTTTAGATCTTCGTCTTCCTTCAGCTGATTTATCTATGCTAAATTTCATTGAATTCAAATATGTTGAACCTGATCTTGAAAATTAACTTAGTATTTGTAATCCATTTGATAATCTTGTTATGTGTATTTTTTGTTGCAATTTTTCATGTTATAAATAAAGTAACTGTATTATTAAAATAGTGCGTTCCTTTTAATATTTTCAAGTTCTTCTGCAAGATCTTCTTCGGGAGGTCTTCTTCCATTTTCTTTTTTTCTTCTTTAGCACTTTCATCTTTAACTTTAGCATTTTTTGCAAAAAACGATGAAAAATAAATAATTATAAATTTTCGAAAATTTTGCAATTTTGAAAAACGTGCTTGTTTAAATTATTTATTGATTGATTTTTTAAAAGAAGAAAATTAAAACAAGAAATATTTGTACATTTTAAATAATTATTCTTATTACTAACAAATATTTGATTTGATATTCGCTAAAAGCTAAATACATTAATGATCTGTTTTATGTGGTAGGGGGTGGTGGAGAATATGGAAATGTGAAATTTAAAAAAGACATTTAAAACCACATTTTCCGACGGTTTGAAAAGCTTCTGTCATAAGTCGGTCATCAGCAAAAGCATCAGCTTGAAGGACATTGAAAAATGCGCCTTTATTCTTTTTACAAACATTACAAAATCCACATTGTAAATAGCAATCTGAATGACTGTCAATTGCTTTATCAGCTAATTCAGGGCAATCAATATCATTGGATGAAACTTCTAAAAATCGAAATTTCGAATGATTTTGATATTCAAATTTATTAATTAAGAAAAAAACAAACGTTGATTAACAATTTGTGTGGCTTTATTGACAAGGCATTGCCCGGTACAATCAACGAAAGCTTTGCCAGCTGCATCAAATTGATTGTAATATTCTATAAATTATGGTTACGGTATGGTATACTGTAACTGATAAATTAAAACATACGAGGAGTAAAAAATCGTTGACAATAAACAATTCCATATTCCATGAGGTATTCATTAGGTCCACAATTAACTTGTGCTTCAAGGCCATTATAAGCTGAACAATCATTATATCCAAATCCGGTGACTACAGTAGCCAAAGAAAAGAATGAAAGAATTGAAGCAATCATTTTTCTTTATTCTGAATTTTGGAATCTGAATTCAGAATTCAATGAATGCTATTTGAAGCAGATGGAAGAAAATTGCAAACCTTATGAAAAGGTTTGGAAAATGTTGAAAAATGATAAGTTTCAAACTGATATTTATAACAATTTTCAAAAATAAGACCACCTCTTTTTTGGAATCAATCAATGTTGAATTTTTAATTGTAAAAAAAGAGTTTTTAAATTGCACGTATTTTTCCCCTCCAAAAAACTACATTTTAATATTCCATCATTTTTTTCATTTGTAAAAATGACTTTAAAATGAGTTTTGCTCTTTTTTAGGGCAAAAAAGCAGGGTATTAAAATATATTTAAAATGACCGAAATGTGATAGAAAAAGAAATATAACAGTAAACAAGATTATGCAAATTTAAACCCCATTTTAAAAACCCCACTAATATAATGTAAGTATGCATGATTGATTTAAAAAAAATTAATGATTCAACTTTTAACAAATTTATTGCTTAAATTTAACAAAAATATAAAATCAAAAGAATTATATAGCCAAAAGTACAAGTTTAAATAAAACCTTCTGATGGAGCACATGATGGATGTGCAACTGAAACAGCTCCAGATCCAACCCCCGTAAAAACTGTTGGAATTTCATTGCCATCTTTTACGAAGGTCCTAAAAAATTGATTAGAAAGAATATTTTTATTAATCAATATGCAAATTTATTTTTGCGGAATTGCATATCCATGGGTTCACCACCACCACCGGCAAAAAAGATCAAAGGCGGCACTATTTTTAAACAACGAAAAATATTATTCAGATTTGACAGAATTAGAGGCTGCGGCAAAAGATCAAAGGGGATTATGACGAATAGGACAAAAAATGGTAGCGAAAAGTGTATGAAACAATATTTGCATAAACAAAATTCAGGCAAATCAGTGAAACACAAAACAATCAATCGTACAAAAAACTTGCACATATACAAAGCTTATTTAATTTGGCTGGAGTCAATAAAAGCAGTGAAATCAAAAACTCTGATGCCAATAAAAGTAGGGAAATCAAATGAGAAATTCAACAAATTTTCTAAATTTCAAAAACAGGTAATTTTAAAAAAGCAATTTAGAAAATTTGTTGAATTTCTCATTTGATTTCCCTACTTTTATTGGCATCAGAGTTTTTGATTTCACTGCTTTTATTGACTCCAGCCAAATTAAATAAGCTTTGTATATGTGCAAGTTTTTTGTACGATTTCCCGACTTTTATTGATATCTTTGATATTTTGTTAATAATAATGCTCATTATTAATACCCCTTTTTTAATGACTCATTTTGGTCGCTTTTTAAATTTTTAAAAAGCGCTACGAATTCTCTTGTGAAAATAGTGACTAAGTTGGTATAAATCACAGCTTTGTTATATAAAACTGAGATAAAATCTAAGATAAAGTCTTAGGTCTAAGATAAGCTCATAAAGTCGCGTAATGGAAAGAAAATAAAGGCTGAGCGTTGAAAAGTTTGTCTGAGCTGTGAGCTACAGCGTAAATTTATATATTACGTAAAATAGAACAACAACTACTTAGCGATCAATAATTTACATAATTATAATTCATAGCTAACAAAATTAGAAAGTATTACATATTTACTTGCAAAGAAAACGTTATGGGTAAAAGTATTTTTACAACCGCGGACAAAATGAAACAAAAAATAATTTCTGAATATTAAAAAACACATCATCAACTTTCTTTACTTAAAAAAATAACTTTTTGCTAGATTTATATTCAGCATTCAAAAATGTATAATTAGTGCTGTGGGACACAAATGCAACCCTGCCGATTTTACTTCGGGCTACTTCATCTAAATTTATTTTAAAATAATTAAAGGGAACAATAAAAATAATGTAAAAATTACCGGGCAAATTTTAATTTTCTGCGGGCTGGATTTTACCTGACCCGGTCCATAAAATGTGAACCCAACGTTTTACACATTGTCAAATTTGCAATAAAAAAATTTCACTTTTAAAAAATTCAAAAAAATTTTGAGGGACTTAAAACTTTTTTTGGGCCGGACATTTTATGGCCCGGACCAAAAAATGCGATTGAATAATAATTTTTATTATTAATTTTAAAAGATAAACAAAAAAAGCTTTTTTAAATCTCAGCAACAAAAAAAGAAATCAAAAGCTTTTCTTTTCGCGCCAAAAATTAACTCCCACCACGAAAAAAAAATGAATTTCTTGTGACATACGAACAAGCGAAGAGACATCAGCATCATTTTTTGTGACAAAACTTTCTAAACCACGTTGTACTGGTCCGATTTTTTTAATTTTTTTTTATTTTTCGACATTAATGGACGCCCGGAAAGGTAGTCCAAACATAAAAATAATAAAAAAATCAAGGAGAAGCCGAAAAGTTGGGGTTTTACGTTTTGGGGTCTGTGGCAGGTGGGGAACTGAACCCAAATTGCCCCAGACTCCCCTTCGGGTCGTCCTGGGGCCAATCAATAAAATATTTACTCACCCACAAATACGGCATGGCATTTTTTGTGTTCTTAAAAATTGAATAAGAATTCCCATTGCACCTTTAAAAAATTTTTCAGAATCACCACGCCCACTTCGAATATTCTTATATTTATCCAAGCATTCATTAACATTTTCAGTAATTTTTCGAAAATACAATGTTTCACTTTGAAATGGAATCTTCGCCTGTAAAAAAGGAGAGATATATGAAATCCAGAAAGAAGCTTTAAAAGCTGTTAAACAAACTTTAAATGCTGCATGAGCTCGATTAGTTTCAAGAAATCCAAATGCAGTAACGCATTGAAGTTGACCATATCGAAAATGTATAACAGCTCGGATAACTTGAGATTTTCCATCAATGGTTACCTAAAAAATGTATATATCACAGATATGTATATATCCCTAAAAGCTCAAATATGCAAATTATGTACCTGAAGAAGACATTCTGTTTCAGTTTGTGTAAGATATGTAAAACTGCTTGAAATTTGTGAATTTTTAATTGTATCAATAATTTTTGGAACAAATTTATAAATATCTTGTTGACTGGGAATATGTTCTCCAATTGAAATTTGACGCCTTTCAACAATATACGGTACATATGTTGGAGCAGCAAATTGTCTTAAAACATTTTCACATGTTGTTGCATATACCTAAAAAATAGAAAAGTTATGAATTTACTTGGTAGTTAAAGAGATATTTTACTATTTTAGATGATATGCAAATTTTTTTCTGTTTCAGAATCAAATAGCAAATCATTAATTAGTCCATTTTTAAAATTTTTAACATCCCACCGAAATTTTAATAATTTTGATTTTTGCTTTAAATAACTTTTATGGCACCTTAGGATTAAAAAACACCTTCAGTTTGGAAAAGAACAAATTTACATATTATTTAACTGGTGTGCTTTTTGATTTTAAGTAACTCCAACTGCGAAGACTAAAAGCGGCGCTCTTTCTTTGATCTTTTGCAAAAAAGGCTGTTGCTCTAATATCGGAGCAGTAGCCTTTTGGTCACCACGTATAAATTATATAGGGTATAATACCCCCAACATACTTTAAGATATTCAGCGGATGCAGCAATTGATGGATCTTTAAGCGCTTCATTTGGCTTATTCATTGGTCGAACAGAGGCAGCAGAAGAGGAAGAAGCAGGTGGAGGGGGTAATGATTGTTGTAATGGTCGTGGCTGTTGTTGTTGTTGTGGTGGTGCAGGAGGACCTCGTGGTGGTTGGCCTAAAAGTAAGGGATAATGACAACATGGACTAGATAATTATATAAAATATAAATGCTTACTTGGACGACGTGGAAGATGGGCAGGAGTTAAATGGCTAATATTTTGTGAAGGATTTGTAGATTGATAATGAAGAATTGATGGATATGGGGGATGTTGTTGTTGAGGAATAACTTGTCGACGAAATACAAGTCTTTGAGTATATGGTGATGGAGTTGGAGGAATACCATATGGATAGGAATTTGGCATTGGTCGAATTGGTCGTCGTTGAGGTACTGGTTGATTTGGGTAATATAATTGTTGGGAAGTTGTAAATTGCATTATTCCTGGATTATTTGCCCTTGAATTATCAGATTGTTGTCGCGGAAATTCAAAGGAATTCTATAAAACCGTAAACACGATAAGTTTATATTTTATTCGTCAGATTTTACAAGCTAATAAAATTATGCAAATTTTTTAGCTTAAATTGCTTTTAATGCTTATTTTAATCCGATATCCCTGATGCAGATATCTAACACAATGCAACAAGAAGGTAGCTAAAAATTTGCATAACTGAATCTTGTTAACTTGGGGAAACCTGATAAAATCTGTTTTGAGCCAAAATCAAAAAGATCATCTCCAAATATGACCCCTTAAATTAAACATTACTTGAATTTCAGATGCTGCTTCTGAATTAATGAATGAATTGCTTTGTTTTGTAATTAAACCCAAAGATTTTCTTTCATTTTTTAAGCCTTCAATTTCTCCAAAATTTGACACAGAATCAGCTTCAATTGAATTTTCATATGCTGCAATATGAAGGGATAAAGTGCTGCTGCTGGTGGAGGTTTTGAAATATGAAGAATCATTTTTCCATTTCTTTGTTTTAACATTTTCTTCGGTTTCATTATTGACATTGAAAAGCTTGTAATTCTTAGAGCCTTGTCCAATTTTGTTTGATTGCTGACCGAAATTTGAATAATCCTTTCCATCAACTGTTGAATCTAGTTTTACAAATTGTTGTTGCAGTCCTTTAATATTTAATAAATCAATCCATTAAACCTGACTATCCGGAGATTAACTTTTGGGTTATTATGCAAATTTTTTTATCTTTAAAAGGACTACAACAACAATTATAATTACTAATTAAATTTTTGTTGGTATTCAAAGATTTGCTATTAAATTGAATGAAATCTGTTGAAACATTTGAACATTTATGACTTGAAGAAGATAAATTCAAATTTAAATATTTATCATTTTTATTATCAATTTGAACATCAACAAATCCAGAATTCTGCTTTGAAAATCTCACTTTGTCACTCTTTAAAGCCATCTGAATTCTAAAATGTTGAAACAATGTTGATCGATTAAAAAACGAGTAATAACGTTTTATTATTAATTTAAACTTGAAAAAATATTTATTTTTATGCAAAAAGCAAGAAAAAACACGACTTTTGTTAAATTCACATATTCAACTTTATTGATTTACTAAACTTGTTGCGGCAAAATGAACAAAAACGATGATAAATTTTTGATGAAAAAACAAAACAAAAAATGATGCAATATTTTTTTCAAAGGATTTCTATCGCGATGAAAAAGAAATAAACCACGTTTGATTTCTTTTTTGTTCCACGGCGGAATTTTTTCCCTGTAAATCGGAAATAAGCGCTTTTTTCGATCGGCGCGTACTGAACTGCATTACTTCCAATTGAGATTATTCAAACTAGAATTATAGTAATTAATGTTGGGAACATTTTAGAAAAGAAATCATGTTAAAATATGCATTTTCAAAAAAGTTCTAACAAAAGTTAATTTTGGTTAGAAAAAGTATTGGGAAAGTTTCATGCAAAAATATTAGAAACTAAAAAAGTTCTAACAAAAGTCCGAAAAATTCCGCCGTGGTTCGTTTTTTTTTAAAAAAAAAAAGCTTCTAACACTTTTTATTGCACAAGAATTTTTTCAAGGATAATTTAAATACAAAATAATATTATTAAAACCCTTCGTTTTAAAATATGAGGGAGATGTAATTTATAAATAATCAGCCGTTGCAAAATAATCTACCCCGTATAAAAACAAAGTAAACTTTATTTTGCTTTAAGCAAAATAAAAAACCTTTAACATTAAGAAATTAGAACAATAAAATGAAATATAACACCATATTTCACAGAATTATTTGTATCATCGTTCGTAAAGGTTAGGCGTGATAATATGCAAATTTGAAAAACTTTCGGTTCTATCTCCTCCGCTGAAAAAATAGTTTTTTTTCATGGAAGAGATAGGACTCAAGGTTTTGCAAATTTGCATATTGTCAAACCTTGTCAAAGGCTGGTTCAAAAATTGCAAAAAATAAATTTATCTTGGATCAAAGTGTAATAATAATGGGATTAACCATCCCTATTAAGTTTTCAAGTTCAAATCGAAGTTTGGTTGGGCAAATTTGAATATTTTGTTGTTCTCGAATTTTTTTAATTTCTTCAATTTCATATATCAGCTTTTTGCATTTATCTCGGCAAGGAACTGTCAAGTCTCGAAACATTAAAGTTAAATTTCCTTCCTTTTCCATATGCAAATCTGCAAAATCAAAGATATTTTGGGCTTCCAAATCCAGAGAGAGAACACCGATTGAAAATGTTGTAATTTTTTGTTTTCGCTTTATTCCCAAAATTTGTTTAAATATTTCTGGAGTTACTGTATCAGCTACAGACAGATCCAATCTGAAATTATTAAAAAAAGTAAATCGTGTAATTTTGTAGAAAAAACATTTTTTTACTAAAATTTTAGAAATCCCAACACAGAAAATGAAACAATGGCTCCATGGAAAAAAATAAAAAAGAAGGTGAGATTTCAAAAATTTTTGTTAGAGGGAATATCTACATTCAGAAAAATGAAAATCACATAAAGTCAGGACATCATAAATGATAAATTGAGTTAGCCAAAATGTCAGGTGGTTTTGATGACTAAGCTGATCGAACGATTTCTTAAAACTTAAATTCTGTGGTTGCTTCATTGTTGACAAAAAAACTTGAATATTAAAAATAAACTTACTCCAATTTATTCAAATTTTCAAGCTTTTCGAATAAGTAATTTATAAAACTGGGATTCATTCGATATATTAAAACTAATGTGGCTTCTTGAATTGTGGTTGGCATATGCTGTTGTACAAAATTGGCATCTGTCACCCTGCTAACAAATGTATGAAGTTGTGATAAATCCAAATTTAAAATAATATTTTTCACAAATCTCGGCCTCTTTTTTAATGTCATTTCAAAGGTTTCCCAAACTTTTATGGATTTGAATATTGTTCGATGTTTTTTTTCTTTGCTGATATGTACATGCAAATTTAAATATGTCGAAGTATCATAAAAAGTTTTTATAATCCATTTTGTTTCTACAAAAGTTCTTTCATAAATTTTTTTACGATATGGTCGAAAAAATGAAAGTTTATGTAAATGACAATATCCATGTTGAATTTGTAGAATTCTTAAATATTTGCATGCGACCATAAGTTTTTGTGATAAAAATGTATTACAATTTTTTGCAATGTATTTTATCATAAAAAACGGGAGCGGAAAATGTTGATAATTTAAATTGTTAAAATTAATTAAACTTTCAAAATTTTCAATAATCTTATAACACATTATGAAGAGAGGTGTACAAATTTTAGAGCAACAGCAATTATTTCACGGGGATTTATAAAGCAAGCATTTAGAACCATTAACAACAGTCGTATATGACCACTGAAAAACTACAAAATTTTAACGAAAGGTTTTTTGTGTATTATCAGGGTGTTCCATAAGTTTTGTCCCCCTTTTACACTTCGCAAAGTGTTCTTTCATATAAAAAGAGGACAAAACTTATAGAACACCCTGATAAAAAAGAAAAAATCTTTTGCAAATATTATTTCTTGACAAACAAATGAATCGCAGCATGATTAACCATTTCTTTTCTTGGCATTTAATGTCAGCGACGCTCCTCCGTTTAATTTTCATTTATTTCTGGAACTATATTTCCTAACACGAAAAAAAGAAGGATCAGTTAGATGATTTCTAAATCCTTGTATTTTAGTTTTATTACTTCTCTAATTTGTTTATTGACCTCATAATGGGTTATGAGACTATTAAAAATTTTGAAAGTTTAATTAATTTTAACAAATTAAATTATCAACATTTTTCTCTACCCTTTTTTATGCTAAAATACATTGCAAAAAATTGTAATATATTTTTATCGCAAAAGCTTATGGTTGGATGCAAATATTTAAGAATTCTACAAATTCGACATGGATATTGCCACTTACATGAACTTTCAATTTTTGTACTATTTAGTAGAAAAGTTGTAGAAATATACTGGATTTTAAAAACTTTTTATGGTATGGCAGATTTGGAATGGAAAGTATTTATAAATAAGGAAAAAAAACTCCGAACAATATTCAAATCCATAAAAGTTTGGGAAACTTTTGAAATGACATTGAAGAAGAAGCCGAGATTTGTGAAAAGAATTATTTTAAATTTGGATTTATCTCATCTCCAGAAATTTGTGAGTAAAGTAACAGATGCCAATTTTGTGCAACGGAATATGCCAAACACAATTCAAGAAGCCACACTTATTTGCTTATATCTAGAGACCGGCGTCGATCGTTCAAAACAGTTTGCCAACGAAAAGAGGTGATCCGTTTTTTTCCCATTTTTTCAGACAAGGTTTGAATTTCCCGCCGAACGAGGCGGCAAATTCAAAAATTTGTTGAAGAAAAAAAGTTTTTTCTTTTTCGTTTGTCGAAGGAATGTTGCATGCAACATGCAAAAATGTTTGCAAGCAGAAAAGTGAAGAATTTTTTTGAGATCACTTTTTCTTTCAGAAGTCAACTTCTGATGATAAAAAATGGAGTTCTAATTTATTTTATTATTTTTTTTATTTTTATTTTTGAATTCTCCATATCAAAAAGTATCTAAAGCGATGTTGCTTGTGCGCGAAAGAGAACATTTATTTTTTCGTCGCCTGTCCCTACTTATATCCAATGAACTGCAGCTTTATAAATTATTTGTTCGAAAAACTTGAAAATTTGAATAAATTGGAGTAAGTTTAGTTGTTTAAGTATTCGTTGGTAATAGAGCAACAATAAAACCATATCTTTGAATTTTTAAGTGCGACATTTATTTCATTAGTTTACCATTTGGATACGAAAAATTTAGTAAAAAATTGTTTCTCCCACAATAATTCACAATTCACTTTTATTTTTTAAATTTTAGATTGGATTTTTGTGAAGAAGTTACTCCAGAAATATTTAAACAAATTTTGGGAATAAAGCGAAAACAAAAACTTACAACCTGTTCAATCGGTTTCCTCACTCTGGATTTAGAAGCTCAAGATATCTTTGATTTTGCAGATTTGCATATGGAAAAGGAAGGAAATTTAACTTTAATGTTTCGAGACTTGACAGTTCCTTGCCGAGATAAATGCAAAAAGCTGATATCTGAAATTGAAGAAATCAAAAAAATTCGAGAACAACAAAATATTCAAATTTGTCCAACTAAACTTCGATTTGAACTTGAAAATTTAATTGGGATGGTTAATCCCATTATTGTTACCCTTTGATCCGAGATAAATTTCTTATGAAATGTTTGCAATCTTTGACTAGTTTAAAACTGAAAAATTTTGAAAAATTGTTTTATTCTAGTTTATTGTGTTTTATATTGAATAGTGTAATGAACTTTTAAGCACAAATAGGAGTAATATTTCGCTCAAAAATGCAGATAGAAAAAAGTTGTAACCTATCATGTTTAATAAATCTTCAATCTTCAAAAAATTTAATTTTGCGACGTTGTTACCGATACAGTAATATTACGTGCTTTTTCAATACAGTAATCTTTAAAAATATGCATAAATCAATCATGCTTTTTATGACTTTTCTCGTTGACACAATTTCTTTTGAAACAATGTAAAAAATGTTTTTTTTTTAATTTTTTAATATTATCAGTCGCCAAGAAAAAGCCTTCTTTTTTCTTCTTTTAAAGGGACACTGAAACTTTCAGTACGAAAACTTTAGCCAGTTCAGTTGCGAAAAGCATGCAACAAAAAATTAGAGCGTTTTAAATGTTGCGGATGAGTATAACAGATAAAACTAGCAATAATGTATCTGAAAAACATATCCGCAACATTTATAACGCTCTGATTTTTTGTTGCATGCTTTTCGCAACTGAACTGGCTAAAGTTTTCGTACTGAAAGTTTCAGTGTCCCTTTAACAAGTAGCAGAAGAAATCAAAAAACAAACACATACACTTAAAAATAGAGATTGAAACAATGGTATGATTTGGATTAAACTGTTACGTGTGCTGCTGTTGCTGTTGATGCGCTTATCATGGCAGAAAAAATCATGACAAAAAGATAGCTGCTGCTGTTTGGAAAGAAGAAAAGGAATGAGAAAGATAATACAAGTGGAAGGGAAAATAACTTCCATGATAACAGTAGAATTTGACGTTCTTGAAAGAAAAAAAATCAAGATTATTGAAGCGCCCTTTGACATTCACATTTTGCCTTTTGTTTGGGCGGTAATTTTTTTGTAACAGAAGTTTTTTGAGTTGAAGAAAGTGATTCAAAGTTTTTTGTAGGTACTCATTTCTCACAGTAGAAAATGATTGATTGAAACTGTTTCATCAAAAAGTTGACAGTTAATATGTGGCTATCTTTAATTTGCTGACAGTCGATTGTCTATCATGTTCTTCCATGTACATGATAGCAATATCATGATATCTGATTTTAAAAGGATATCTTCTAAAGAGAATTTTATCTTAAAAGCTTTATGAAATCTCTGTTGATGTATTTTTTTCCTGTTATTGTAAAAGTATTCTTTAAGAAAAATAAATAGCCTTTTATCTTTTCCGATGCGATAAAAACGGTTAATAAACATTTCATTTTGATTTTTAACGTTCTGGAACTTATCCCATTTTTTCGTTTTTCTTTGATTGCATCATTTTTTGAGTAGTTTAAAAAGGGTGTAGCATTTTCGTAAATAACTTTTTTTGACTTTACTTGATAATCAGGGATTTAGTTAAACTGCTTCATTTGTTAATAAGCAAAATATGGCTTATTTGTAGAATTCCTGATTTTCAGGTCTGACAAGGAAAAAATTATGTCAAGTTACTGTCCTTATTTTGAAGAAATGTAACTAGCACAGGAAAGTCATGGATTAAAAAAGTGTATAAAAAAGAACTAAAAAGTACTATTTTCTTAACCGAAGAGACAATGGCGAGAGAGCGGAAAAGAAACCAAGAACTAAAAAAGTGTCTAAAAACGGACTAAAAAGTGCACTTCATACTTTTTCGTCGGAAAAAAGTGTCAAAAAACACGAAAAAAGTGTCGAAAAAACAACTAAAAAGTGTCTAATTCGCTGCAAGACCACTTTTTTTGCTAAAAAGTGTCTAAAATGTGCACAAAAAGTGTCTAAAAACAACGCAAAAAGTATGAAGTGCACTTTTTTAATCCATGACTTTCCTGTGAGGGTTGTTCATTTCCCGGGAAATCAAAAAAAGGCGGGAAATTTCCCGGAGCTACAGTATTCCAAGCTACAGTAATATTTTACCAAAATTAACCTTATAACCTAGAAAAGGACTGCTAAATACTCAAATTAATCATTTTTGACTATTTTCAGTGTTTTTATTGCATTTTTATCGCGTTTTTAAATGTTTAATGTAAAAACATAAAATATTACTGTAGATTTCCCGGGAAATCAGAACCATTTCCCGCAAAAAATCGGGAAATCTCCCGGGAAATTCCCCAGGAAATTTCCCGGGAATTTCTCGGGAGAGGGAAATGAACAACCCTAAATGCAGTGTTTTCCCGATTCCACCTTTTTCCGATTACGATTAGAATCGATTCTTTTTGCATTTTCCGATTTCCGATTCCGATCGATTCTATCGATTCTTTTTCCGATTCCAATTCTTTCCGATTCCGATTCCTACCCCTTGCGATTCAGATTCCACTGAATTTTTTCAGCAAAATTTTTTCCTTGAACTTATTTCTGTCAAGTCCGCTTGTAAAGCATCACATAAGGATGAAATCAAAAATTAGGTAGTATTTGAATTCGGCATTTTTAACCTTAAAAATGAGTTTAAAGATGCATATGTGTAACATAAAAGTAAAAAATATCATCAGCATTTGGAATCGATTCTTTTTTTTCCGATTACGATCGATTCCATCGATTCTTTTTTCGATTCCGATTCTTTCCGATTCCATTGTTTGGAATCGGAATCGGAATCGATAAGCGGAATCGGAATCGGGATCGGGAAAACACTGCCTAAATGTAACGTATTTGGGCTTAGTTTCGGTTTCCACAAATTAATGAAAAATGTTATGGTTTTTATGATTAGCGCGAAATTACTCCTGAATCAGGTTTTCAAATTTTTTTAAAATTTAGTGTAATAAAATTATTTGGCTACATTAAAAGCTGAAACCTGTGACGCAAAAATTGGAACGCTTTTATTTAATTTGCGTGATTTTTTTATTCCTACGAATAATTTAGTTCCAAAAATGTCCATTAATTTTATATGTAATTATAAAATGTTATTCTTTGAACGAGCAAAAACGTGTTCTTTTCCTTTCTTTATTTTTTACCCATAATTTTTTTCTCAACCTTTTGATATCAGAGGTTACGGTAGCCTAAAAAAGTTAAACGTGATTTTTTACTTTTGATAACATTTTCATTATTCATCTTTTTTTACAGAGTTTTAAGAGTTTTTTTGTCATTTTCGAAGATAAACAATTTGTTCAAAGTTTCTGAAGATTCAGAATCCGAATTGGAACACATTAAATTCTGACTCCAAATGGTTTTGGTTGAACTTGTTAAACCTTTGCTTGTTGAGGTAAGTTTTTATCTTTTATTTTTAATGATTTTTTTGCAAAAAAATTAATCCCTTTTTTTCTTTGTTAAAGTTTAAGATGCTACAATTTCATTCATTTTTTGCCTTTCAAAAAGCTTAAAAAAGTTTTTTTGGATGTAAACAAAATTATTTTTCTTTCTTTCCTTTAATGGAAACTTTTCCTTTTTGTACTGTTAAAAAAGCCTATAAAAAAGCTGCTGTTGCTGCACAAAACATATATAATGTCTTTATTTTTTATTGTATTTGTCTTTTTCTTATTCTTCCTGTGACAATGACATGGAAAAAAGAGATGCACCAACCACAAATCAATCAATTTTTCTTTGTGATATAAAAGTATTTTTATGTTTTTAAAAGAGCAAAAATTCATACGCTTTTATGGAAAAAAACAAGTTAGCCTAAAAATTGGAAGAAGCAAAACATAAAAATTTAAAGGTGAAAATTTCTGGTTTTTAAGCAAAACATGGCATAAATTGTCATCAAAAATGGAACCTTTTAACCCATTTTTTGTGATGATAATTTCAAGGGGTACGGTAATTAAAGCGAAAACAATGTCAATTTTAACATTTCTTGATAAAATTCAAGTAATGAAAATCAAAAATGTGGAGAAAAAACTTACAATTGTTAATTAGAAAAAGTACAGTAACCGTTTTTAACATAGTCGTTTTGTTTATGACGGCAAAATTACAAAATGAAACTAATAAACAAATTTTTGATAGACAAATAACTTTAAAAAAGACACTTCCTCTCCAGTTTAATAATATTAATATAGCATGGAATGAATTTTATTGTCCCAATTATTTTAAGTTTCTTCTTTTTTTAGACATCTCATTATTATGATTATTATTATGAAACTTCCTTGTCTCATTTTTTTTCTCAAAGTAGCATTGCAAAACATAAAAAAAGAAGAATAAAAAATGTATTATATTAATTGAAGTCAAGTTCTTTCATGTTTTTATAACTTTAAATAGCATCCAAAACAGATTGATATTTTTAAGAAATTTCGGACATACTCTTTTATTCTATTATTTTTCATATATTTTAGTTACAAATAATAATACGGTTACATAGAAGTAATTTAATGATTTTTTGATTTTGAGTTGATTTCAAAAAATCATTTGTTTTTTCTTTAAAATTTATATCGACAAGCATCAAAGATACATTAACGTATTAAACTTTTTATTTTAAATTTTTAAAATTTAATTAAATTAAGTTTGGTTCATCTGATTTCATTAAAAGAAATTTATATTAACTTTTTTCATTCTAATTTTTTAATTTTTTAAAATTAAAAGTTTTGTCTAGTTTAATCTTTTTTAAAATATTATAATTCAATCAATTACTATATTTTATTGTATAAGCGTTCTTAAGTTTTTTCTTAAATTTAAACTTTAGTCCTGTTTTACTTTTAACAAAAATCTTCAAATTCATAAAACTTTCAATTCGTTGAAAAAAATCTACAAAAACTGTTTAAATTTAAATCAAAAATTGATCAATTTGTTGTAATAAAAAATTTGCAATAAAAAACTTTTTTCAAGTCAAAATTTATTAGATCTTGATTTGCAAAATAGTATAAAAAATGGTAAAAAATTACAGCATTTTTTTATATCTTTCAAGGTTTTCAATTAACCGGTCTTCTTTCTTTTCTCTATTTCTATTGTCATCAAAGTGAATCTATATAGTTGAAGTTGATCAATTAATATATCATTTGTAGTCTAAAATTTTGAGATCAACTTCTTTTTTCTTTAATAAAATTGATGGGTATAAATTAAGTGTGAACGATCTTCTTCTTCTGATTTCATTTATTTTTTGGGGGTGTTTTTTTAATTGTTTCTTTGATTTTAGTTTTTTCTTCTTTTTAAAAAATGATGGTATCTATAAAAATTCTTTTTAAGAAATATTTGAATGATTTTTTTTGGGTAAACAAAACAATTAAACAAGAATTCAGATCAAATCTTTAAAGAAAAAAGATGTAAACAGTTCAAAAAAGAAAAAATGTGATATTTTTGACTTGTTTTTTTTTACCCTTTTTTTATGTCCACTTTTTTTTAAAATTTGAAAAACAATTATATTTTTTGCAGCAAAAATTTTTAAATTAAAAATCAAGGCTCAGTGTTGCAACA
Source organism: Panagrolaimus sp. LJ2414 (assembly GCA_024447195.1). Taxonomy (NCBI): domain Eukaryota; kingdom Metazoa; phylum Nematoda; class Chromadorea; order Rhabditida; family Panagrolaimidae; genus Panagrolaimus; species Panagrolaimus sp. LJ2414. The sequence goes on along the minus strand of JAMRXY010000092.1, from coordinate 719,382 downwards.
TTTTCGGTCAACAAAATTGCGAACAGGTCTGTGCTGTATGTCATCATAACCTTTGAAGGATTTGAACTTGCAAGGGTGACAGCAGTCTTACAAGCATGCGCCTCCAACCACTACACCACGCGCACAAGTGCATTTTGGTCACTGAAAAGCAAAGATAACAAACGTGCATAAAAAGAAGAAAGGGTTGCAATAAAGAAAAACGCAATTAAAAAACATATTTGTATAGTGTCCCTATTGTTTTTTAAATTACTAATGATTGTTCGAAATGCGAAATAAAGTTTTTTAAAACAATGAATAATAATTTTGCTGTTGCTTCATTATATTTTTTTATTTTGCTTTGTTCAACAAAAAAAAGTTTTAATCATAAATTTTTTTTCCGTTCCAAACTTGCATCTGCTTTTTTTGTTCTTCTTCGATTTTAGTTTTTCAATGGTTTCAAATATTTGCAATTTTTCTGAGATTTTTTAAAGCCGATTAAATAAAACCATTTAGATTTTTTTTGAAAAAATCACATTATTTTTCTTTTAAAAATTGAAAACTTTTCAGTGTTTTTCCTTCTTTATTTTTTCTTTGTTTTTGTAAAATGGCGTGTGTCGGAGAAGAAAAAAATAGGAAAAAAAAGTGATGGAAAGAAAGAAGGAAACAACATCTATCTTCGACTGCAAAAAACGGCAGTAGCAGCAAACATCATTGTTAAATTTATTATAAGGGGAGAGAGAAATATAATGTATTAAAACTTTTTTTTTACAAAAAATTACGCTATAAAATATAGAACAGAATAGGCGAATTTTAGTTTAAAAAGTAAATTATGATAAAATTTTAAAAAATTAATTGAGATTTTAGTTCGCCTAGTTTATGATATTAAAGGTTGCAATTAATTCCAGCTGGATGACCCTGATGACGATCCTTGGAATTCCAGTGATCGTCATCAGGGTTAGCAATATTTTATTTCAGGGAAGGCATGCCTGTGTTTTCTTCAAAATTGTTAAAATGCTTTGATCTTTTGCCGCATGCTACAAAAGATCAAAAGCGTGCATCCTTCGAAATAATTTATATTGCATAGGGCCTTGAGGGTCATCAAAATTGTGCAATGTATCTCTCTAACTTCCCTTTCATTTTTTTAAAATAACATTTTTTTGTTCTAAAAAACTAATTTTTAATTTTTTTAATGGCACACTGTTGGAGACAAAAGAAAGATGAAGAGGCGGAAGGTGGGAGGGGGTTAATTTCTTTTTTTTGTTGATTTATTTGGGTTTTACAAAACCCTTGAAAAAGAAGTATAAATATAAATCGTTGAAATTAAAAGACGACGATCAAAAACGAGATTCTTCTTTCTTCTTATTTTTGAACTCTTGAACTGATTTCTTCTTTCCTTCTTTTTGGATGATGGAATGGTTTTGCCTTTTTCCATCTTTTTTTCAAGTCAAATTTGATTTGACTTTTTTTCATCTTAAATTGTAATAGTTTTTTTGATTTTCATTGTTACAGTGTAACAATAAGGATTTTTGATGATAGTAATGAATAAAAGAAAGCTTGTCTAAAATTGTTAACGAAAAAAATGACAAAAATAAAAACATTACAATTGATGAAAATTAAATGGACAAAAAACTTTCTGTTTTTGAAGAAAGATTTTTTTATCAGTTTTAATAGAAAACTAAGCTTTGATTTATTTGCGGTTTATTTTTGAGGGTGGAATAAATTGCACTTCTTCAAAAAAAGGTATTAAAATATTTTTTTGCATGTTTCAGCATATTTTTTTGGTTTTTTTTATTGATTAAATTTTGATTGTCTGTTAAAAATGAAATATTTTTCGGCTTTTTGTTTTAAGACGCACTCTGACTGGAACTCAAAAAAATCACAAGGAGGCCGGCACAGGCAAAAAATAGATTTGGCCCAAATTTTGCCCATAGGTAAAACAAGCATGGAGAAGAAGATCCTGCCTTCTGTTTTTGTTCAAAAAAATTTCTTACGGTAGCTACAGTATATCAAAGGTTTAAGCCGACGAATTTTCAAGTTGATGCGAAAAATCAGGAAATTAATTTTTTGCCATTATTTTGCCCGTGGATAGGTTTTTGACCATGGGGAATCCGAAAAAGAGGCTTTTGGAAGCCTTAGAATATCTGAAACACCGATTTTTTGACACACTGGTATATTTAACTCTGAAAAACATGGCTTTAGATTCCACAGAGGGGTGAAAAACCATGATATTATTAAAATTTAACATCTTGTAAATATAATAAGATAAAAAATATAATAAATTAGGGTCTTTAACATTGTTTTAAAAATTAATGAACATGCGCAATCGTGATTTTTCCCTTGTAAAACACGAGAAGAAAGAAAAATTTGTTGCTTTGGCAAAACGTCGAACAACGAAACTGTTGCTTTTTCTTTTTGCAAAATTTTTTACAAGGGAAAAATCACGATCGCGCATGTTCATTAATTTTTAAAACAATGTTAAAGACCCTAATTTATTATATTTTTTATCTTATTATATTTACAAGATGTTAAATTTTAATAATATCATGGTTTTTCACCCCTCTGTGGAATCTAAAGCCATGTTTTTCAGAGTTAAATATACCAGTGTGTCAAAAAATCAGTGTTTCAGATATTCTAAGGCTTCCAAAAGCCTCTTTTTCGGATTCCCCATGGTCAAAAACCTATACAAAGGAAAAATAATGACAAAAGATTCATTTGCCGATTTTTCGCATCAACTTGAAAATTCGTCGGCTTAAACCTTTGATATACTGTAGCTACCGTAAGAAATTTTTTTGAGCAAAAACACATTGCAGGATCTTCTTCTCCATGCTTGTTTTACCTATGGGCAAAATTTGGGCCAAATCTATTTTTTGCCTGTGCCGCCCGTTTTTAAGTTTCACGTAGACTGTGTCTTAAAGTGATAGTAATTTTTTCGGTTAAAGTGAAAACTTTTGTGTTATTATCAATCTACAGTAATCTGTTGGGGGACAAAGTGTTATCTATGGATTACTGTAATTGTGGTGAAATAAGATTTTTGTTAAAGAATAAAAAGCATTTATTATTCTATTTTGCTTTCATATTTCTAAAATTTAAAAACAATTCAAGAATTGTTTCCAGACAGAAGCACTTAAACACCAAATCGATGATCATGAATATTTATCGAAATAAATTATCTTTGTCAAATACATTCCCTTTTGAATTTTTTCATTTGTTCCAAAAAAGTTTTTTGTATTTTAAAATTTTTTTTCGTTGTTTTATATACTTCTTTTTCTTTCTCGTTCTCCTCCAAAGTTGATGATCGTTTTTCTTCTTCTTTTCTTTGAAAAAAAATTTGTTTTACAAAGGGGCAATGACGCAATTGAAAATGGAAAAATATATATATCGAGCAAGAACGGCGGGACATTTTTTTTATTATTATTTTTATATATGTATTATAAACCAAGAAAATATTGTGAATGAAGAATGAATGTTAGAAGAAAGAAGAAAAAAGTGATGAAGAAAATTTTGTATGTTGAAGGTTGAAGGAAATTTACGGATCGGATCATGAAAAATTTTTGGTGGTTTTATTGGGAGAGAATTTTTAAAGGGTTTTGTCTTAAAAAATTTAACAGTTTTTAAATTATTTGAACGAAGGCGGCAATTCTTTTTGATCCCTGATTTTCAGGTTTGTGCATCACGAAGCGGACAATCAGGGTTTTTTTTCTCGAGACGAATCCATTAAAATCTATTTTCGTTATGAGACCCAAAAAAGAAAAAAATTCGAAAACCGCCGCCTTATTTAAATATTCGTTTAAACAAATTTTTAATAGGGGAATTCCATCTAAAAATGAAATATCAACCGATTAATTGATTAAAAAGAGAGGGGTGAATTGAAAGAATTTCCATGATCATTGAAATTTTTTCGATCACATTTTTTTGGCTCTGAAAAAGGAAGAAATTGGAAAGTGCAATTCTGTCTGACAATGATTTTTTTTTGATGACCGTGACAACTTTCTTTTTTTGAATGATATATGTATTTTTAGATGTTTTCTTCCAACTGCGTGTGTTTTTCTTTTGTTTACCTTCCATGCCCCATTAGGATAGCCCCATGCTGGAAACTTTGTAACATATTTTTGTTAAGATTTTGACTGTTTGTGATATTTTGTTAAAACCTGACACAAATTTTTATTGTTACATAGTTTTAGCATTTTTTGTGATTTCAGGTCACATTATTACTGTATCCATTGTACAGTAATATTTAGAAACTGTTTTTACATTACCGTTTTTTCATTTTAAATACTTTTTTAACAATCATAATTATGTTTCCATTATTTTTACATGTAATATTTTATTCATGCTCTAGACAATCTAATATTTTCAACTGTTTAAAACCAATCCTTCTTCTAAAATTTTCGCCTCCTTTGGCGCCAAAATACATACTCATTTTTTTTATTCATTTTCATTTCCTGCGCGTTTCTTTTTCTGCTTTAAAAATGTCTTTGATCGAAACACCTTCAATTTTTTGCCCTTTGTCTTCTCTGCTATCATCTATAATTTTTTGGTGATAACACAACTTTAGAAAAAAATAAAGTTGAAGCAAAACCAAGCATGACAATGATAACCAAAAATGCAACAAGCATTGTTTTCACCCTCAATCTCTTTCTCTAATTCACTGATATAGATTCTTCATCTTTCTTTCTTTTTTTGAATCACATTCAATGGAAAAATAAGTTGAAAGAAATTCTTCTTTTTCTTTGTCTTCTTTCATCTTCTTCTTCTCCACCTTCTTTAATTCCCTTCTTTTCTTCGTCTTATGTTTTTCCCTTTCCTTTTCCGCCTTTATTATTCCCAAAAAAATCAATCAATAAAAAATAAACTAAAACGAGCAATAAAAAAAAGAATTTTTTTAAGGACAACAAAAAAAAGAAAAAATTCAAGTTTAAATTTATGATTAACTTTTTCGTTTCACGTCAAACAGAGAAAAAAACAATGTTTATTGTTTGTTTATTTTTTTTGTTAAACAACATTTTTTCATGGTTCTTTGTTGCGGGGGTCCAAAAATTTAATTAGGATTAATTTTAAAAAAAAGAATGATGTGATTTTTTGCTTTGTTTAATTAATTGTGAGGGTGGATGATACAAGCTTATTTGAGAAATGTGAAAAATTTGTTTTCATTGTAATTTGAATATTTTTTGTTTTTAATAATGATGTTGTTGTTCTTGATTGATACAGTAACAGTTTGCTAAAAAATAATACTTTTGCTTAATTAATACAGTAATATTTTTAAGTTGTGTAGCTTATTAAATAACAATATTACTGTAAAATTAAATTTTTGCTGTTTGATTGGATTTTTTAATCCCCTTCTGTCTTACTGTATCCAAAAGCTGGGTATAACTTTTCTAAAATTTTTAAGTTTACAAAGTACCGAATTTTTAATTATCATAAGTAATATAGTATACCTTAACATTAAACTTTTTCACTACCGTATTTTTGCTGATAAAAAATGATACTGTAAATATTTAAGATCCTAGGATTGGTATTTTGGATTTATGCAAATTTTTTGATCTTTCGATCTTTAATGATTTTATTTGGCCTAATAAAGCTAAAAATGATGAACTCTTTAAAAAATGCCTCTCCCCCAAGTTCACCCTCACCAAAAAACCGCTCCCTTTAATTTTTTATTTTCAACCTTTTGACCCTCAAAAAATCTTTTTGATATCATCATTGTCATAAAAAATGAGTTTTATTCGTGCTTAATTTTTTACCTTATTTTAACGTTTTAACATTCACAAATATTATCATAAAATAATTATTATAATCATTCATTTTTTGTCAATCCCAGATTATCTGTTTTTCAAGAATGTTTTTCTTCTTCATCGTCTTTTTTCTTTGACCCCAAATTTTGTTCTTTCTCGTGCAAAATCTTTTTTTTTCATTTGATAATCTTCTTTTCTCAAACATGCCATTTGATTTTGATTCAAAAATTATGATAATATGCTTTTCTTGAGCAAATATTCTTTTTTAAAATAATAACTCAAATTAGGTCATTCCAAAAAAGAAGCTTAACTTCTATTTTTCCCAAGCTGCTTCTAAAACAATAAAAAACTTGAGAGAAAATTGATAACCATTAATTTTTGGTGCAACAAAAAAATATTTATTTGATTTCCTACTGCAAAAAAATTTAAACCCAATCAATATAAAAATTTGGCCTAAAAATGAGTAAGATAAAAATAGTACAGTAATCGAAAAAAAGTTAGAAATGTATGTAAAAAATTTGAATATAATTGCAAATGATTAGTTGCAATTGTTAATGAATAAATTTGCATATCCATGATCAAAAAACAACGAAATTACAACAAATTTATGAATTTAAATATTTTCGTTTAAAAAGTACCGTAATCCGAAAGAATTATCAAATTTAAAATATTTTTATTGATGCTTTTTAAAATTTAATACGTCTTAAAAAATTTAAATGTTAAAAATTTGCATAAGAATCTTTAACATTTGAAATTTGTTTCATTTTTGCAAAGTTTAACCATGTTTTTAACCGTTAATCTTTCAGTGTTGTTGCGCCTCCGCCTCCCGAGGCGAGGAGGCGCCTCCCAAGTCGCCTCCGCCTCCGGAGTCGGAGGCGGAGGCGGAGGCGCGTTTTGCAAAAGATCAAAGGTGAGAATGCCGCTTTGTGCCTCCGGAGGCGCCTCCGGAGGCGATTATTTACCTCCGCCTCCGGAGGCGGAGTCGGAGGCGGAGGCGACTAAAATAAAAAAGCACAACACTGTAATCTTTGATAAAAAAAAGTTATCTTTTGACTTCATTTTTTGCACTTGCAGCTCATCAAAAACAAAGCTAAAAATATATGTTTTTTATTGTTTGATTCAAACAAACTTTTCCTTTGTTTTTGGTCTTAAAATGGTAAAAAAGCGTCATAGAATTGAGTTATTTTAAGGATATTTGTCCTTATTTTTGTCCTCATAAAAATAATATTCGTGAATGAAATGAATTGAATGAAGATTTAATTACCGAATTTTATGACCTTAGAAAAAGGTATGAATCAAAAACAAAAAAAAGTTTATTGCTTTTTGATGATTTTTTGAATGTGAAAAGAAAAGAACATTGACGCTTACCTTTCTTTTTTTTTTGGTTTTACTTCATTCATTTTTTGAGTGTAAACTAAATTGAAAAACAACGCCCTTTTTTGGCAGGAAACAAAAAAACATGAGATAAATTAATGACTAAAAAATTGCGTAAAAGCGTTCATTTTTTTGCCTAAAGGGTTAATCTAAACTCATAAGAACTTTTTCTTCGGACCAAACCTGAAAATCAGGGATTCATTGGAGTTACAAATATATGAATCCCTGATTTTCAGGTTCGATTTTTTAAATTAAAAAGCCATTTAAATCTTCCATAATTGTTTCTTTTGACCAAACCTGAAAATCAGGGTTTTATTGGAGTTGCCAATGAATCCCTGATTTTCAGGTTTGATCAGAAGAAAAAAACCTATTTGAAATACCACTCCCACATCAAAGTAATTTTTTTTTGTTATCAGAACAAATTCAATTTTCCCAAAATTGCTTCCACTCTGATATCTTGATTACTGTAGAAACTCCGGTTTTGATTTCCAAAAATATAAAACGTCAAAACTTTTTCCAATTTTCTCACCTTCTGAAATGAACAATTCCCTCAACGTCATCAATTTCGTCCTGTTTTTACTTCCTTTTTCAAAATTTTCATATGGAAACATTTTTATATGTAATTTGCCTACGTCAAATTTTTGAAAAAATATCCCCGATTTACAACGTTATTAGACACATTATTTTAAGCTGCCTACCTCATAAAATTTTTTAAAAAAAAGTATATAAGTTCGAAATTTTTTATTTAATTTTTATTAGATTTTAACAAATTTGTGCTTTTTGTGCCTTTTAGCAAAAGTCTTAGCACGATTTTTTGTCTACTGTAATTATCTTAAAAACCCTCAATTTTGCTTCCTTTTAATGTTTTTAAACAACAAAAATAAGACAGTCTAAAAGCAAATTTAAAAATGAATATTAATTTTTGTTATTATTGTTGTATATTTTTTCCCACCTTTCATCTTTTCCTAGTTTTTAACACTACCATTTTCCTTAAAAAAATTATTGTTAAAATTTTTAACATTAATTTTTTTTCTCATTTGCTTTTAAAATTTTACATTCGTCATAATCATCTTCTTCTTGATCAGCTTACATCTTCTTACTTTCTTTTAAAATATTATCTGAAGCTTATCCCTCTTTCTTTTTTCCTTCTTCTCTCTGTTTCTCTGTTTCCGATGATTGTTGGTGAATCAAAAAAATATATATTATAATGCCATCAACAATGTTTCATTCTTCTTTTTTCCCTTTTTCCAAGGCATAATCTCCTTCTTCTTTCTTGACATGAGAATGGTAAAAAGAGGGAAAAAAGAGTTAAGTCCTCATTTTTGGAGTTTCTGATTATGTCCCTTTTATACTTTACCTTACCTTAAAACGTCACTTCTTTTTCAACAAAAAAATCTCTCGTGTTTTTGTCTGTTAAAAATCTTGCAAAGAAATAAAAAAACCCTTTTTTTCATTCATGAAAAAATATTTTATTACAGGCGCAACATCACACTCTCGCGTTCCTTGAAATGGGAGGACAACAAAGCCGACTTCGAACAAATTCAATCAATAATAATGATGGAGTTGAGAATAAAGTCGTCGTCGTAACGGGTGCCAGAATTGACAAATTTAGTGATGGTGGAAATGCAAAAAAGAATTGTTGGTCATTCTCAAATTGTCATAAACTTAATGAACACAGGTATGTGTTTTGATTTTGGCATATTTACTGTATTCTTTGTAACTGTCGTGGTAGGAGAAAAATAGCGAGAGTAACAAAAATTGTTACTATCACTTTTTCAGTTTACAATTTACAGATAAATTTGCATATGGATATTACTGATTAGTATAAAATTTAAAAATTTCAAATTTTCGTTTTGAGAAAAAAGTGAGAGTAACAAAAAACTGAAACATTGCTCAATTTGATGTTACTATCATTTTGCTACTTAACTTAAAGATGCAATAATCATTAATTTTTCTTTCTATAATTTTTTCTCTTCTACTTTGTTTTACCTTTTAATCACGGGAGTTATTTAAAAGATATAATCCCTTTTTTTGAAAGATACAGATTTAAGGTCAAAAAAATGATAACATTTTGTGAAAAAATTAGAAGAAAAAAAATCTTTTTGTAGCCGCCTTCTTTTTTTTGATTCTGGTGTTATACAAATATATATATCACTTTTTTTCCATTTGCTTTCTTTATATAAAAATTTTATATTTAACGATGAAATATTATTATTGTTATGATTATAGAAATGAAAACGAAGTTTACAAACCGATTCATGAGCAGCAGCACCCAGTGTTAGTTAGTCATTCCACTTCTTCTTCTTCGACGACAAGGGCCCCACTTGCTTCAGTTGAATCAACTGTATCAACAACAGGCGCAACACCTGGAACAACAATCAAGGCATCTGTTTCAGGAAGGTTTGTATTTAAACACACATGCTTTTTTTTCTCTAAGAGGTTTTTTAAATTTTATATATTTTTAGACAGACATCTCCAGCTTCATTACCTTCGTCATCGCCGCAGGCATTTTCAAAATCCTCTGAAAAAGTGCCAACAATGGATAAGCATTCACATTCAACACCATCTTTTGTTGCTGGAGTAATGGCAAATACATGGAAATCTGGGTCACTAAAACGTCCAGAAAATCTTCCAATTCCAAAAACTCAATCTCGAAAACAAAATGATATTGAAATTACTCCAACAACTGAAAGGGAACCCTCCCCTCCAATGATCAAATCCCCAGTTTCAACAATCAGTTTATATTCTGATATTAGTTCAATTCGAACTTCAGATGTTTCACCAGAATATTCCCTATCCGAACATTCACATGATATGTTAATGCATGTAAGTTGTTTATGTAATGTTATGTTACATGCCTTGAGGGGCAATAATATTGAAAATCAAAAAATGACAGCTTATTAGAAAGCACAAAATTTCAGCTAATTTTAAGTGTTTTTGTAATGTATCAACAAAAAATCATAGCTAATAGTTGCAGAAAAGAAGACATTAAAAAAAGGAGGAATAAATTTATTATTATATTTTTTGAGACGTGTTTGTTTGCTTCAGTTTTTTTCTAGAAAAACAGTTAAACAAATACGCGGATAATTTTTAAGGTCAAAAATAAATTTGATATTGATTTAAAAAAGGTGTTAAAATTTTTGAGGTTTCTAACTTCTATTTTTTGGTAATAGGTATGCAAATTTCGAAATTTTGTAGTTTGAAATTTCTAATAGGTATGCAAATTTCGAAATTTTGTAGTTTGAATTAGATAAGTTTCCATAAATTTTTAAAATTAATCTTTGATTTCATTTTGAATTTTGACACAATTTTGACCATTGGGTAATTTATATTTCCTTTTTTCAAGGAGTCATCTTCCTAAAAAATGAATCACCCCCCCTCCTCATACATCTTCTTCTTTTTTAAATATTAGTCACTATTTTGTTTTGTTGAAACCGCAAAATTTTTACCGATATTTTTTCTTGGTATTACTCATCTTTGGGTCAGCTTGATCTTTTTTATTAAATTTGTTGTGTCTTCTTTGGTTTTTAAGCTCATAATTATAAAAAGTAAAACACCTGTTTTAAATATTTTATTTGATTTTAGCAGGTTGTAGGGTTACAGTAATTTTTTATTTAATAAATTTAATATAATTTTTGAGCTTAGATGTTTTTAATTAATTTAAAGGGCCCATAAAATATTTAATTACGGTAGTTTTACATTTTTGTTATTAAAAATGCCATTTTCACCTCCTTCAAAAATTACTGTAGTTTCAAAATTTTCGTGTTAAGAAAAAACTGGTAGTAACACAAAAGTGTCAACTTTGCATAAAATTATTACTATCATTATTCCTCCTTTTCAAAATCCCCAATTACAGATAATCCGTTGTTTTCCATTTTCATCATCCCCAAGAAATTCTCCAAAAGTCGTGAAGCGAATGGATTCAAAGTCATCCCTTCCCGGATGCCATACAGAACCTTCATCATCCCATGAATATATTGAAGGTAGCAGTGCCAGCAGCAGTAATAACAATAATAACAATGGTTCAGCTTCTTTACCCCTTAAAAAGAAGCATTTCACAAAACATAATCCACTTGGAAATATAAAAAATTATTTTCATTATCATCATCAAAATAATAATGAAAAGAGAATTCGAGCTGAATCTAGCCTGTCAGAGAATGTTGCAATTTCACAATCCGGGCATCATGATGGAAGTTCTTCTCCAACATCACCAACTGGTAATGGTTTAAATTCTCGACCATATGCTTTGTCGACAACTTCTGCACCAGATTCCGTACAACAAAATGATCATGAAAATGGTAGTACAAAGAAAAGTGCACTATCCCGATTATGCCAGGTTCGTTTATGACTTTTTGATTTCAATGATCCCCGGAGGGTATTAAAGGTGTTTATGGTATTGGAGTAGTATTTGTTTATAAATAAATTTTTAATCACTATCATGAAATGATAAAATTGCTTCATTTCCGGAAAAAATGGCTATAAATAGTAGTAATTTTTTATTGTACTTTTAAAAATTTATGACAAGGAACTCATAAGCCCCCTTGCTTATGACCTGTCATTTTCCCAAAAGTTTCATTTTGAATCTTAAAATGTTTAATTTTGTCCTTAAAATTGTTGATTGAATGTCGTCAAAAGACCAGTGTCCTTATCAACAAAAAGTTTGCTACCGTTTTGGCGACGATAATGCTAAAAACAAGCCCTAAGCAGGTGCCTATATAAGCTTATTGATCAATGTTTTTGTTGACGGTAAAAAATTTTGATCACTGATAATTCTATTCTTCTTGAGAATCATCTTTTTATGTGTAGACAGACATAAATAAATATTGTGATCTTTGTTTTAATTAAAATTGTTTTTGTCTCGACGCGAAAATAATTTCAAAAGTGATAGTAACAAAAATCTTTCGAAACATTCATTTTTTGTTTACTGTACTTTTTTCTTTTTGCAGGACGGAAATATTTGAATTTCTAAACTTTCATCTTTTTTTCTTTTAACGATTGTATTTCACTTTTTTTTATTGTTAGCAATCATAATAGCTTTAACGATTTGCGTCAATCATTTCATTTATTTCGATGTCGAAAAAAAAATTTCACACGTTTTTATTTGTCACGTTAAAAAAAGTCCCCTTTTTACACAAATTTACCAAAATTTATTAGATTCTGTCATTTTGATTGCCTATAAAAAAGGCAACAAATCAACTGACTTTTTTCATGTTATCTCTGCTTCTTCAACTTTAACCTTAATTTTTTTTGGGTGTTATCAAAGTTTTTTATATTTTTTTTGGCAGCAGCTTAATTTAGACAGCGCAAAAAAATAAGTTGTAATTAATACAGCGGATTACAATTGTTTTTTTGGGCAAAAAACTGCCAAAAAATGGTGGTAATCCATTTGAAAATGGTTTTTCTTCCCCAAAAATAGTGTTTTTTGAACTTTAAATTTTAGTCTTTCAAATTTTCTTTCCGGAATTTTATTTTCTTTTTTTAATAAATTTGTCATTCATCGTCCCCAAATTTTTCGATGAAAATGGTTTATGTCATAGTTTTTAAAAACAGAAAACAAAACAAAGCATTTTTTAAATATTTTTTAAATATCGTAAAAATAAAAAATATCTCAAATTCTTAGACGTTTTTCTGCACTTTGAATATTTTGTTTTTTTAAAAAGTACGTTTTTGTATTGTCGCTTTGAGACAGGGAGAAAAGAAGGGGGATGATTCATATGAAAATGTATATATATATATTTATGTATGTATTTTGCCTCCATCAATGCTTAAAATTTTTATAGCTGTTTAAAAAGAGTTTGAAAAGAGAGATATTTGTTTGCTTTTAAGCTTTCTCCTCTTTTTTGCTTGATTAAAATTCTCCACTTTTTTTGTTGAAAAAAATTGAATAGAGATGATGACACATCCAAGGATGCATCTTCTTCAAGCAAAAAAAGTTGTTTCTTTTTTTGGGTGCCTTTACAAGGTAATAAAAAAACATTAGCAGCTTCATTCATGACCACCACCCTCGCAAATATCAAAAACTATCAAATAAAGTTGTGACAAATCAAAAAAAGTAGTAAAAAGGCTTTGAAATTTAAAAAGAAGGCGAGTGAAAAGTTAAAAAAAGGTATAAATTTGAGAGAATGTGTACAATTTGGGTGACTGAAAATAGTGCCTCCATGGCTCCATTTTTTTGGAGGAGGACGTGATAGCACTATGCAAATTTTACAGGCATAGTTCTATGCCTGAGCCTTGCAAGTATAAGAATGCCTTGCTTGGCCTTGTTTGTTTATAAAACTGATCAAACATATATTGTTGTTATTTTGGAACTTTGAAATTCTAAAGTATGACCAATTTCCGGGGGATTGTTTTGTTAGTTTTAGCCCTTATTCTTCCTCGGGTGTCACATGCTGCTATTTTTGTAAACACTGTTACTATTTTCAGCTTATTTCCCCTCTAAAATGTCTCCCATCATTATTTTTCTTCTATTTTTTACGCTTAAAAACACTCTTATTTTTTTAAAAAGGGATAGCTTCATTTTTTTTTCATTGCCATCAAAAATTTTTATGTTTATTTTTGTCCGTACAAAAAAAATATACAAAAATATTGTTTATCAAAATTTTTTGCAAAAACACTTTTTTTACTTACCAAAAAGAGACTTATGTTTTTTTTGATCTGTATGAAATCGTTAAAATCGTCACTTTATTTTTATTTCCTCGAGATTTTATGAATGAAAAAGATTGACCAAAACAAACTTTTTTCGTCACTATCAATACTATCATTGTTCCATGTTTTTTTCTCATCAAAATTATTACATCATGTTTTTGTGTAAAATTATTTATTTATATATTTCAGTATTTCCGTTGCCAATGGAGTTTATTTCTTCACTTTACTTTTTAAAAAAATTGTTAGGTTTCATTGATGGAAAATATATTTTTTGGAGGTTTTACACTTTTTTAAAATTTTACCAACAAAAAAAGTAAATAATAATAAGGCTACAATCCTTTACTTATAAGTTTTTGATTATTATTATCAAAGTTATTTTTTTCAATGTACCTTTGCAAAAGGTACCCTTGACCATATTTAGATTTATTTCAGCAGTTTGCTTTCATATTTTTAATACCTCGGAATTATTATCATAATTTGTTAGTTAGTTTGCTCAGTAAATTTATGTTCATGTATGTCCAAAAATGTACTTACCATTTTTAGGACCTCTTTTTGAAGAAAAAAAACCCTTTTCTTTTTCCCTGTTTTTAATCATTTTGTTGAAAATAAATTTTTTTTGCTGATTCTAATCTTTTTTTTTATTTCAACAAAAAATTAAGGCACTAGGAGAAAAAAATAAAAGAGAAAAAAATAATGGAGAAAAATATAAAAATAAAAAATAACGGATAAAAAAATAACCGGAGGAAAAAATAATCGGTGAAATAAATAAAGGAGAATAAAATAATTTTATTTTTTAATAAAATTATTATATAGTAAGGGCGAGGCTCGGCAGGGCTGGGAGGATGACTCCCTAAAGGGAGCCATCCTCCCAGCCCTGCCGAACTTACCTCGATGTGCTGGTCATCCAAAGCTGCATTCGCCACGGGGTACCAGATTGATATCACCAGGATGAACAGAAGAGAAGAGAGAGAAACAGAAACGGAGAGATTCGACGAGATGTTAATGGCGAAATGCGATGTTTGAGGTGGACAAATCGAGTATTTATCCATTTTTGAAGGGTTGCACTTTTAAACTTATTTGCATAAAAAATTTTGCATAATCACACTCTTCGTTTATCCTCAAATACATGGGGGGTTGTTGGTTATTTTTTTCTCCGATTATTTTTTTCGCTATTTATTTTATTCTCCGGTTATTTTATTCTCCATTATTTTTATCTCCGTTATTTTTTTCTCCGCTGTTTAAAATAATTATTTTTTTCTCCGCTTATTTTTTTCTCCATTATTTTTTTCTCCGTTCACCAAAATTAAAGGTTTTTTTCTTTCTCTTTTTTGCGATATTTAATTTTCTTGTAACTTTCGCTCTTTCATTTTTTTCCTTCAAATTTTTTTGATTGCAGATTGCACAGATGCATGCATTGCACCTATCTGAAATCAAAATAAAAAGGAAGCAGAAGTTGTAAAAAAAGGTGAAAGAACAACCTATGATATTTCTCACATCTTCCTTTTTCATGCTGTTTTTCATATCTTTTTTTCCCTTTTCCTTTTTTTTCTTCTAAAAATGGACATTGAAAAAGAAAAAGAAAGATAGAAGAAAATTGGATGCAATAAAAAAATATCAAAAACGGACACGTGCATCCTTAAACTTTTTAAAAAATCACATCCTCTTCTTCTTTTTTCACGTTTCTTTTTAAAATTATCGCAATTTTATATATTTTTTAATTGCTCTTTGCTGCCTCCTTCTTTTCCTGTTTTGCCTGCTAATTAGCTTAAATTTTCCCATCGAACAATAACATCAACAATAATAGAAGGTTTTGTTTCGTTGTTAAAATTTATTGAAAATTTTGATTGTATTGTAGTGTTTTGAATAGATCAATTTTTCGAATTTGTATATAAGAAGAATAGATCCTTTCTAGATCAAATTATTTAAGAAATGATTTTAATTATTAAAACTTTTTAATTAAATTTTCGACCTTTTCGAATCAATTTTTTGCATGTTCTGCTCCCCAATTTTAGCCTTTACTTTTTTCTGTTTTGAATTTTAGTATATATTTTTTGTTGTGTTTTTATTTTTTGTGACGTAAAATTATTACACATTCTTTTTTTTTCTTTCTTTAAAGCGATGCTAATATTTTGATTTTCTCTTTTTTTGATTCAGCGAAGATGCAACGCTTTTTTCCTTTTTTGTAAAGTTCATCATCTTCGTTTTTTTGCTTCATTATATAAACTTTAAGAGCATCAAAACATTTTCTTTTTTCACACTTTTTGGCATTAAAAGGGTACGAAATTTGTAATTTTTACATCTTTTACGATTTTGAAGCGGAAACTTTTTGAACCATTTGGAGCGGTTTTAATTGATTATGACTGTAAATTAAGATCTCATTTTTTGTCAATTTAATAAACATCTTTTCTTCGATTTTGTCCTACTCCGACATTTTTTGCTTTTTGGCAAATGATTTTGTTGTTTGATTTCTTCCATTCCCTGAATACAGTAATCATTCGTCATTCTAAATAAAACAATTACCACCCCTTCAACGAACAAAATTTTTATTGTTCCCGGACGTTCGTTTGCCTTGTTGATGTTTTAAAACTTCTTTTTTATTCCTTAACTGCTGCTGCTACTTTCTTGAGATAAAACAAAAACACATCAATTTTTTGCAGTTATCAGCTCATTTTTCGCTGCATTGCATCAAAAACCCATTTGCTTTTGTTATCACTGCCATAACCAAATTTTTCTTGCAAAAACAGCTAATTTTTCTCTATCTTAACAAAAAACTATTATTATTAGTTTTTAATCTTTTTCAACTTTGTGCTTTTGAGTAAGAAAAACAATGAGGGAGAACGTGTTATGACTATATTTGCTTTGCTTTAATTATAATCAAATACATGCATGCATGTACATGTGTATGTATATTTGACTATGATCAAAGCAGCAAATTATGCATGCTGTCATTGATATTCATGTATATTCATGAAACAAGTGATACTTTAGACTCATTTTTTGTTTCATTTTTACCCCCATAAAAAGTATAGAAAGTAATAAAAAATCCTTTTTTAAGCTTCATTTATTTTTAAGTCTCTCTCTCTGATTGTTATTTTTTATGATTTAATGATTAAGTCTCAATAAAATTTAATTCCCCTTCTTCTTTTACCCCCTTCTTCCAAAAAAGAAGCATGCCGCTTTTGTTTTAAAATGTTGTTTTCGGTCTTCTTCAGCATCATCCTAAATTGGCGCCAACTAAATTGAATGTGATTGTCTTTTTTTTTTCTTATCAGTTTTTTATACCTGTGTTTCAATGAAAAAGGCCAAAAATTATGCATTCATACAGAAGGTCAGAAAATTTAATTGTTGTGGCGCAGCACCAGCACCAACAAAACTACAAATTGAACTCGTGACTTTTTTTATTGCTTTTAAATATAGAAAAAAGAGGGCATGTTTCAATTTTTTATGTTTATTGACACCAAAAATAAAAAGCATCATTGGACCTATTCACTCATGTCTTTGATCTTGGTCATTCTATTTTTTCTCCTTAAAAAAGGTTGATGAAAGATAGTAGTTTTTCGGGTGATTTGAAAAGATTAATGACTAACACAAAATATATTTATGGGGCGGGGGAAAATAGAAGAAAGTATGTTGTAGTATCACGTCAATTCTCCGATATTGTTTTTGTTGGAATGTATGTATTTAATGTTTGAGGAAGTTTAAGACATATTTCATTTTATTTTCTTTCTTAAAATTGACATCATTTGAACTGAAAAAATAATGTCAGTGAAGGTGATGGTGATTTTGTTTGTACTTTTTTTAACTGTTTGTTTATTTTTTGTTCGTTTGATGTGACCTGTGTGAGATAGGGGGCTGGGAGTAGTTAAAGTATAAGTACAAATATCAAACTTAAACTCGATCAAGTTTGTGTATTTAAAAAATACAGTTCAAACATCTTCTTTCATTTTTATTTTTATTGTTGTTGTGGTTAAAAATCGTGTTTTTTATTCAATTAAAATATATATTACTTTTCTCTCTTTTTTTAATCCCATCATCAACCCCTTTTTTCTCTCACTTAATCCCATTAATCCCTTTAACAACATCGTGACTTTGAAAACCTTTTTCATTTAAAAAAAATTAACTCATTTTTCTAAAATTGGTTTTTGTTCCATTTTTTCGCTCCTTCTCATAACAGCAAAAAACACATCTGTCACGACATTTTTAGTTTCATTCAAAATTATTATTTGCTCTTTTTTTCTCAAACTTCTAAATCATGAAAACCATTTTCCCAAACACAAAAAATTTTTTTGATCATGAATGAAACATATTTTTTTTCTAATCGCTTTTATGACATGATCAGCAGCAACAACATCAACAGCAGCAGCACTCCCCAGCCTTTTTAGAAGGCCTTCTCTCTCTCTTTCATTTTCTTATGATTACTAAAAATGATATTTTTTGTTGAATGGAATGAATCGTTTAAAAAAAAGACATTCTTTTTTCCCTCTTTTTTTGGAATTTCTCTTTCTTCTAAAATAATAAATTCATTGAAAAGAATCTATGTTTATTGTTTTTTCTTCAAATATTTGCTTAATTTTTTGTCTAAGATCTTTTGTATCTTTGCCCTCTTAAAAGGAATATTTATTTATTTGAGAAAGTCTATCAGAGATTTTTTTGGATGTACTTCGACACACTTTTTATTTATTTTTGTTACATGATTCCGCTTCTTTCTTTCATTTTTTCTTTGATTCGCTCAATTCATTGACGTCAAAGCGGGGGTATCAAAAACATTTTTTATATTGTAAATTCTATATATATATATAAACTTGCTATATTTAATTATGTAATTCATAGATATTTTGGATTCTTTAATCGGAAACCCACTCTCATTTTCCATTAGTTCCATTCATTCTCCCCCTTTTGCTCCATCATCAATAATAATGTTGTGGGAGTAGTATTACCACCACTTATTTGTTGATGTTTTTTGATCTTGTGAAATTTTTTGTATATATATATAATATATAGATATTAGTTTCTACAACTTTTTTGAAGTTCAAGTTAAATAACTGTCATTTTTGGATTTTTTCAACTTTGACTTTAAAGTTAAGCCTAGGTCTAAGCATAGCCTAAGTTTTCGGAAGCTGCAGTCTTCGCAAGCCTAAAATTTGAATAACCTAAGCCTAATTATTCCTAATCATGTACCCATAGATACAGTACCCAACAACACTTAATGGAATGTTGTTCTTATCGATGTACTAACAAGAAATATCTACAATTATAATTTAGGAAACTGTGTAATCTCTTTTTCCAATCTAATCACCTTCCCTGATTGTTTCCCAAATTAGAAAACAGCATACTTTTTTTCTTTTCTCCAACTTTCTTTCTTTCTTTTTTTCTTCCCATCAAAATTAAAAGACAAAAGTCCAAAAAAAATTTTATTTTAACGATTCTTATCAAACTTGCGCATGGCCTTTCTTCTTGTTCTCTCCCATCCCCTCCACCTTCTTTTTTTTTGATAATAATTACTGAATTTTAATATTCCATTTACGTCAATACTTTTTTCTTTTTTCCAACAAAGCAGCTTCCATAAATATATATACAACCAAATTTTGGGCCTTTTTGCAACAATCAAGTAAAAAGGCTGTAAATTAAAGATATTAAATTTTTAAGAAGCTTTTGTTTTTTTTTCTGTTTTTTAATCTTCGGAAAAGAGAGAAAAGTTTATAGTTGCCCCTTTGTTTCTTTCTTTGAATGTTTTTCTTTTCAAGACCAAAAAGGAAAATTGGGATTGCCTTCTTTTTCGGTACATTTATTTGATACTTTTTTTTTGAAGGACAATAGAATCATGGATGGGAGGGAGGAGGGTATGAGCAATCAAAGCAAAAACATTGTTATTGTATCTTTTCTTTCTTCTTCTAATTTTTACCGCTCTTTTGTTAGCACGAGCCATTTAAAGAAAAAATCATCTATTATCACATGTTTATATTCATGTTCAGTTATCTTTTTTTCCTTTCATCTTCCATCAAAAATTGAAGTTGTTGTTTTGCCTGCTTCCAACAAAGAACTATCTTCTTTTTTACCGTTTTTTAAGCTTTTTCGTTTTTTTGATGTTTTTACCTAACAACAAAAACCTATTTTTAGTATCCCTTAAAAATTTAAAGAACGTTCTTCTTTGTCTCTCACTCTTTCGAAAAAACTTTAATTTTCTTTGTTTCCGTGTTTTTCTTACCATATTTTTAATGCTATTTTTAATGATATTTTAATCTAAAACAATTCCATCTTTTTACAGTATACTCTCCCAAAAATATTTAATAAAAATCTACAATCCTGTCGTCGATCGATCAACAAACCCTTCTCCTTCCTTCAACTAACAATAACAATAATTTGCATAAAATTGCACCTTCTTCAAAAATTCCTTTCTTAAAAGATCCAAGTGAAATCCTGGCGGACTTTTTTAAATCTTCAACAAAACCATCAAAGCAGTTTTTACTGCCCTCAGCAGGTAGAAAACTGAAGTCATGGTGTGGACAACTTTGTGCATGTGCAATTAAACCTTCTTCATCATCCCCTGAAGGGGGTGCCTCCGTTCCAGTAGATGGTTTACCATATCAAAGTAGCAAAGGTATTTTGCCTTCTTCAACTTCAACAGCAATAAATATTGCAACAACTTCTTCAACAATTCCTGCCGAAAGTCATTACGATGAATTTATGCTAAATGTTACAGAACATATTAAAACTCTTATTCAACCTTGTTCATCAACAACACCATGTTGTGGACTTGAAGAATCAATTAAAGCTTTAAAGGAACGAGTATTCGCAATGAGAATGCTTGAAAATGGTGAAAATTGCGAAAATGTCTTAAAAAATGCTTTACTTAAGGTACGGTATTTGTTGGATGAACTTGAAAATGTACGGTAATGCTACTACCGTAACCCTAAACCTATAATTAATAATTTAAAAACGTTTTTAAAAAAACTAAAATTTGCATAAAACTACTCCAATACCATAATCCTTCCCCCAGGGCATTAATAATTAAACACAATCAAGCCTAATCCTAATCTTATTCCTTTCAGGTATCAGTTGATACGATGGCAATAACGGCACTTCCACTTGATTGTTGGTTGAAAGAACGCCTCAAGAAATGGGTCCAACTTTCTGGGCATGAAGGGACAATTGTTCCAGCCACAAATCAAACCCTTTGGAAGAAACAACCCGTTGATAATGTCACTGAAGCAAAAGCATATGAAAAAATTATGAAAGATCCATCCCTGAAAGGAATGACCCCAAAATATTACAAAGAAATTGAACATAAAAACGAATCATTCATTGAAATTCAAGATTTGTTAGCAGATTTCCCAAATTGTTCAACCCGAGCAATTATGGATATCAAAATTGGAACTCGGTTCGTTTTGAGATAAAATTTGAATATTTCGATTACGGTATTTTTCGTTTTAGTACCTTTTTGGAATCAGAAGTTGCAAATTCTTCAAAGCGAAAAGATTTGTACAAAAAGATGGTCGATATTGATCCAAATGAACCAACTGAAGAAGAAAAAGCTGATGAAGCAATTACAAAACTTCGATACATGCAATTCCGTGAAAGAGAATCCTCTTCCGCTTCCTTAGGATTCCGAATTGAAGCCGCACAACTTCCAGGTGGAAAGTTACAAAAATCTTTCAAAAAAGTTAAAACTGCTGATCATGTTTTGGAAACTTTGAAAGAATTTTTGGGTGATCGAGTCGAAAAAGCTTCAAAAGAACTTGAACAACGACTTCGAGAAATGCGTGCCTCCATTGAAGGTTCAACCTTCTTCAAATCCCATGAAGTTGTTGGTTCTTCAATTTTGATTATCTATGATGAAGAAAAATCTGGAGCTTGGATGATTGATTTTGCAAAATCCAAGGAAGTTCCAGAAAATCTTCAACTTAATCATCGACGAGAATGGGAAGTTGGAAATCATGAAGATGGCTATCTTCATGGCCTTGATAATCTTATTGATGTAAGTTTTATTTTACTGTTTTGAATAATAAAAAATGGTTTTTTAAAGGTTTTGTCACGTTTTGCCAAAAAAGAATTTTTTCACATTTTGCCAAGCCTTTTTTGGCATTGTGTTTTTTGCATGCCAAAGCTTTTAAAAACCTCTAAACTTTACCTAAATTTTTTAATCCAAAACTAGCATTATTAATAATTTGTTTTTTCAGATTCTTTCAAAATGCCATTCATAATCATTTCCATTGCATTCCCAGTTTTATCACAATGATGAAATCTATATACATATACATTATTCCATTTCCTATTCTGTACACATAATCATTGATTGGATTTTTTCTTCTGAAAAAACAAATATTATTAAAAGCAAATCGTTCATAATCAGTTTTCACTCTCTCTTTTTCTATTTTGGCCATTATTATTATTCTTTGCCCTTTAAAATCACTTTTTCGACGTCCTCTTTTTTTTACTATTATTAAATGTGGTACTTTTTCACTTAAAAAACGAAATTTTCTTTTTAATATAAATCCAGATATATTCCATTTTTTCTTTTATTGTTATAGATTTATTATTATATATGTACAAAAATGTGAAAAAAAATGATGAAAGAAAAATAAAATCAGTTTTATTATTTATTAGTCTACTTTAAACTCAAATACAGTATGACAATTTCTTTACAAAAATTAAATTTACAACACTAAAAATATACAGTGAAAGACAAGGACATCAGCAGCCGTTTATTTCGGCAGGGACAAAAATGATTTCGAGGGAGCCGCCTTTGATCTTTTGTCGATGGCAGTAAAAGATCAAAGGATTTTATGATTTCTGATGGGGATCATTAAAATCCATGTTGCCCAGCCCTGCTGACGTCCCTTGTAAGAAGTAAGAAACATAAAATTACAATCTGGGATTTTAAGTAAAAGGTGTTAACAAAATTACAGTTGCTGAATACTGTATTACTGTTGTACCGGTAAGAGTTTTTAAATGAGCATTTATGTCTACAGTCAACACCGAAGGACCACCACCAAATGAATCAGCCAGAAATTTATGCTGCCATTGAATATACTGTAAGATCATATTGATGCAACAAAATTAAAGGGGGAATGTTGCATTCAAAATGAAACTTACATTTATTACTATTAAATTCATATTTGCCTTCTGGGTAAATTGGGTAGAACAAATCAAATAAATACGATTTTTGGGATAACTAAAATTTTACCAGGAAAATCTGAAGCCACATTTAACAGGCAATTTTTGATACTTTTACAACTAAAAAATAAACACCAAAAAACTGGAATGAGGCAATCTTACAATGAAAAATGTCTCTCTCAAAAAAAAAAATGATGCTAGACAGCTTTTTTAATAAATGATTTTATAATTTTGTTTTGTATTTATTCGTTTTTCTATTATTATCTAAAAATTTCTTTTAAAAAAGGAATTCAATAATGTTGTTGTCGTCCCATTTTCTCATGCCTTCATTAAATTCAAATTATGAATGCAAGAAGAAACATGTTGTAATAAAATCGTAATATTGACGTTTTTATTAATTTTTGTTTTGAACAATTTATAAAATAAATAAGCGTAATATTTAATGTTAAAAATACTTTAATAATTAAAGTTTAACAGATTAAAACCAAAACACGATCGATATTATAGCTTTGATTTAAAAAAAAGACGGACCCGAAGCCTTCCGGGCCTGAAGCAGTGAAACAAAGCGAAGGTCTTTGAAATTTTTTTTTGATTTTTTGATACTTTTTGAAATTTCAGTGGATGAAAACGAATTATTAACGGAAATTTTATGGATTTTTAGCAAAATTTTAGAAATTTTCGCATTTTTTATTAAACTACATATATCACATAAAACGTAAAAATAGATCAAAAATAAAAATTCGCTTATGAAAAAATAGAGGCGCGTAAAATCGAGGTAAAAATCCCTTATAATTTTCGGAAGGGACCGCAAAAAACCGCGTAAGATCGAGGTTCGACTGTATTCTTATAAATGTAATGAAACCTTTGTTTTTATTTTCTGTAATCCCTTGCTCGTCATTGTTCATATTTTGGTATTTTAAAAAAATGAATGTGTTAAGCGTCTTCTTAAAACTTTATAATAATGAAACCTTTTTGAATTTCAATAAATAACGAAACTGCCATTTTGACCTTAAAAAAGGACTTTATTTTTGAGCTTTTTGTTATTACTTGCATGAAAATAAAATCTGTGATTTTTAGAAAAAAAAACCAAAAATACTACATAACTAACATTAAATTGTGCCATGCAGACCATTTGAAGCTGCCGGGCCTCGAACCCGGTCAGCTGGCCTTATGATCTAGCGGCTTACCACTGAGCTATGCAGTACCACAAAAGAAGTGTTCCGGGTTTGAACTTATCGTTTGTCATATTTTTTTGTGATGCATGCATTAAAAAAACATTAGTTATTTCAACGTTTTCCTTATTTTTGGATTAAGCGGTGCATAAAAAATTTGCATATTAGTAGAAGACTGACATTTTTCAACAAAATTATGTAATTTCAGGATAATATAATTTTAAAAATGATGCATTTTTAAATGTTTTAACTTATATCATATTACACGTGTTCAAAAATAATATCTGTATATTATCTCAGTTTATGCAAATTATTGCATAAGAAAAATATGTGTTACATTTTTATGGTATAATTCTAATTCATTTCATAAGATTAATGCCATTAAAAAATATGTTTACTTTGTATTATTATTCCTACTTGAGTACGAAAATATTTTAGTGTTTTTGCAAAAATTAAATTTAAGTTTATGTACTAAAATAACCTAATTTTAAAAAATATTTACGAAAAACAACAACAACAAATTTTGAATTATGTAAATTAGTTGATGCAGAATCTGCATTGCAGATGTGTGATTCATGTTTTCATTGTGGTTCAGAAGAATTAACCCGAGCTTGACAGGGCATATGTATCCTAAAATTGATAAATTGAAACTAAAAGAATAATATTATTCAAAATTTACTTTATTGAAAGTTTTCTTGAAGTCCGCCAATGATATCTTAAACTTCGAACAGTTTCGATTGGATGTCTCAACACGAAAAAGAGAGATATGCAAAATGCGATAATTGCTTCTCGATATCCTGTCATCACCGATAAAACAAGGCAACATTCAATAAAAATTCGAATTTGCAAAAACATTTGAAGCGCGATTGGCATTGTTAATCCCATTAATCCAAACAACCATGCTGAATTTTGGGAACTTCCAAGCAAAACAATTTTTTTCAAAATATCGATTGATTGAAGAACAAAAACAATCGAAGTAATAAAAACTTGTAAAATTATAACTGCGGAAACTCGAAAAGAACCAAAAAACATTTTTCGATTATGCCGAAATTGAAAAGTTGCTTGCTTGGAAATTTTGACCATAATTAGAATAGCAGAAATAATTGGAAGTAGAAGGAACAAAATGGGTCTTGCCAAATTGACAACATTTCGAAAGCCTAAGGCTATTTCGGTAAATGTCGAAAGTGTCGAATCATTTTCGATGCAACGTTTTGTCAAATTCGCCACACAGGCGATATTACAGATTGTCGAATTCGTCGGTTTTTCACAAATTCGAGATTGTCTTTCAAGCATAAGAAAATCAATAATAAAATATGAATGCATTGAAATTATCACAAAATTATATGCAAATATTGTATACCATACTCGTCCCCCACATGTTAAATGCTTATAAAATCTGGTGAAATATACGGCCATAAATCTCGTAAATGCCAACAAAAGCAACGACGCAAAAGTATTTGAATGAAAAATATTTGTAAAAAAATTTCGAAAAATTTTTAAATCAAAATTTGCATAAATGCATTTTTCATTCATGGTTGGAAGAGCAGCTGGAAGTAATACGGTAATTTGATTATTGCATCGATTTTCGTAAGAAATAAAAAAATCCCAAAATGCTTGATTCAAAATGAAACAGCGGTAATTCTCTTTGATCCCACCAAAAATGGAAATCAAAATTATCAGAACGCAAAGTCCCATACAAATTGAATTTATTTCGATGATACTTAGCGTTACCGCTAAATTCAAAGAAAAACATCGAATATCGTCCATTCGAGGAACTACCGTATTATATACGGTACAATTATATAACCCTTCTTCAACAAAAGCACTATTCGACATTGCTATTTTTCACAAAACTGAAGAACTTTAAATAAATTTTTCAGGGCACTCAAAAACATGGTGTACCAAAAATAAACAAATTTTTGCACAAATTTTATTAAAATTTTACCGCCTTCACATTTATTTTTGTTTTCGTAGTTTTTTAACTTTCAACAATTTTGTAACATGAAAATTTTTGAAAATAAACAATTACTTTTTATTGGCCTACTAATTTTTGTTTATTCCAAACATTGATTTCATAAGTTTTTAATAAAAGCTAATATTGAATAATTATGCAAATTTCTAAAACATTTTGTAGGCCTTTTAACGTTTTAAACAAAAAACCTTGCAAAGTGGTTTTTAATACAGTACTTTCGATAGAATACGGTAACTTTTGTACGTTTAATTTTATTTTCAAAAAGTTATACAAAATTGAATCATTAAAAATGAATAAAAAGTTAAACAAAAAAACATTGTGGTTTAAAACCCAACTTTAAAAAAGACCAAAAGTTTACTGTACAAATTTCAAAAATTTTACAATACAAAACTGTTTTTTCAAAGATATTAAAAAACCTCGTGAGTCCGAATATATAATTTTTAGAAGAAAAATTATTTTTTTAAAAAGTAAACAAACACGTATAATAACAACACAAAAAAGAGAAAGGGGGAAAAAAGATGGCGGTTGTTAGAAACCTTTGGAATAAATAAAGATACAACAAAAAATGAAAGAAAAAAATACTAAAAATGAAGATTCATCACAAATTTCAAAAAAGTTTTAAAGATTATTCAGTTACCGTAATTTAGGGCATGGCTTATTCAAAAACTTGATAGGTCATTCCAGAGATTGTACGGCGTTTGGTATAAAATATATAAGTTCCTACAGCAATTGCGGCACCAAAGATGAAAGTGAAGGTTGCAAGAATGAACATGCTGCCACCAGAATATCCAACAAATGTTGGAGCAGGAATTGGTTCATCAGAGGTATTAATAACTCCCAAACGATTAATACTAATAGCCTAAAAATGTTATATTCAAATCAACAAATTCAAATTCCTGTTTAAAAAACATACGGCAGGTTTCAAATCTTCTGTAATCAGCTTTGTAACAAATCCAGAAGATAAAATTGTTTTATTCAAAGCATCTTTGAATTCGGCGACAGAAAGTTCCTTCTTTAAATATGCAGTTTGAGTTGGAGCAACATTAGCCTTTTTACCCAAAAGGAAACAAGCAATTGCAGATTTTCCAGCTTCTTTAAACATAAAATATGAGATTCGAAAGACTGAAACATTGACAGCTTCGGAAAGAGATTCTGCCAATGCGCATTCAACATTTTCCGTTCCAAAAGTTTGAATATCTTTAAGTGAAGCATTTTGAAGATTAACATAGAAGAAATTATCTTCAACTGAATCAGTGGTACATGGGAAGACAGTATTCTTTAGCCAAAGCGGTCCAAGTGCTGAATAATTTTGGAATGTATCAAAATGAATATATGTTTCATACAGTAATTTTGAATCTTTATCCTAAAAAAGTATATTTGTATTAACAGGAAACTACAGTAATCAGTAATTCCAACAAACCTTATGATAATGAACAATTGAATGCAATTGTTGTTGGCCTTTAATACCTTCAATAGTCCAATCAGCAGGAATAAAATTAACTTCAACAACAAAATGTCCACCATCAGATTGGATTCGCTTTGCAATATAACTTTCAACTTCAATTCCTTCAAGAACAAGTTTACCATTTTTATAAAAATGTGCATCCGAAACATTCAATAAAATATTTTCAGGTGTAACCATTTGAACTTTTCCATCTACCGTAATACAGTCACCAAAGCTTGAATCAAGTGATTTGATTTCTTTACAAATTCTTCCATCTTTTGAAGTGACATATTGAACACCGTAATTGAAATCACGGTAAATGGAAGCTCGAGAAAGTCCTTTTGGAACATTGATACCAGAAACGAATGGAATATCAAGATCATTTTCGAAATCCAAAGAATAATGGGTTACCTTGAGGACGCTATCGTACATGATCTAAAAATTTTTAATAATTAATACTTAATGTTCAAGTGAAAAATTTTTAATAATTAATACTTAATGTTCAATACATACCTCAATATTATCAACTTGTTTAGTTTTGGTATTTACAAAGTCAATGGAAGCTCCAAATCTATTTGGGATTGTTCCAGGCAAGATCAAAGGATTCATATTTTCGCAAAATTGTCCTCGAGGTGGTGTCGCAAATTTGTTCTTGTCTGCTTCATTTGTAAGTTCCAAGCCAGTAATATCAACAGATGAATGAGTTTTAATTGTATAAGTTTTATTTGATTCTAAAATCGTTAAATTAGAACTCCAAAAGTGAATGTTCAAATTTACCTTCAAAAGTTGAAAAATGAATACTTAAAGCAACCGGATTCTTAAAATTTTTGCTATATGGAAGTTGTCCCTGTTGATTTCCGGCAAAGAAGACAGCAACTTCAAGACCGGTCGTATTTGTAACATTAAACATACATCCAACCCAGACTACAGTATCTACACCACCAATTACAGTTGCATCAATATTACTTTGATAATAGAATTTTGTTGCCATAATTTTATCAATAATTTCACCAATTTTATAGGAATCTTGTGTAACGGATGTCTTAATCAAAGGATCAATGGCATAAAGATCTGGAGAGATTGAAGTATTTGAGCAAGAAGTTTCGTTGTAGATAAGTGTAGAATCTTTTCCAACAATATAATTTTGTGTTTGACTTCGATCAATCTTTTGTGCATAAAAGATATCCAAGAATTTCTTTTCTGTAATCAATGCTGTTTGATTGGTATTCCAATTTGTGTATCGAATTGTAGTCTAAAAAAGTTTCAGGTATATATTTTTAGATGTAAAGGTAGATAGACCAAATCAAAAAACTTACAGCATAATTTGCATTCAAAGCAATATCAGCAGGTAATGGATTCGCAGCCAATTTTTCAGATTTACATTGAATTGTATGAAAGGGATCACCAGCAGCATGACTGCATATGATAAACAGAGAAGCCAAAAGCAAGGATGTGTAAAACATCTGAAAAATGGCAAATTTAAGTTTAGGAAATATAAGTTTCAGAGACGAGAAAAAAACTGGATCGGACAAGTTTTTGGATTGGGCTTTAATTTCGTGGACCTGACAAAAAGTTTCTGGATTAAAGTAAGATAAACTAGATTAAACTTTGATTTTCTCAGATATGGTTAAACTTTTAATTAATAATAAAACAAGATATCAAAAATAGCTGAATCAAAGAAGCTATAAATGATTTTCGATAAAAATCGAGTTCAGTTTACGAAGTTCAGCTCAGTCAAGTTTACATATTTTAAAATAAGTCCATAGTTTTTTCACATAACCCAAAGTTTCACGTTTATAAACAAATCAATCGGGAAACAAAAGATAAACAAATATTTCACACGCAAAAAACACAAAAAGTATTTGGAAGAAGAACAAAAAGGAAAGGAGTATGATTCAATCAATTCAAAAGCAAAAAGAAGATAGAAGCGAATCTGAAAGTCAATACTTTTTTTTCATCATCAGCAGTTTTTGCTGCTGTTGCTGTTCTCTGCTCTGATGGTTATGGTTGTGGTTGTGGTAAAAGAAAAGAAGATGTGAAAAAAAACCTTTCAACACGAAAGTATTCTTTTTTTGTTCTTGGCTTTGTGTTACTTTTCTTTTCTTTGCTTATCTCTGCTTGTCTTCTTCAACATCAAAATTTAAGCCAACAACAACAAAGCTCTTTGTTTTGCTCGTTGAAAAACAATTTTCTTCGATTATTTTATTTCTTCTTCAATTTTAAAAATCTTGTGATTCATCTTTTCATTTTTTCCATCCTTCAACTGTTTATCATCATCATCATTATCAACATTCAATTAATTTCAAATTTCAACAATAACTTTAATCAACAAAAATGAATGATTATCGTGATTCTCGATTTCTGCAAGATGTTCGATTATATGATTCTGGAGCAGAACGCGAAAAGTTGGATAATATGGGAGAATTGTATGCTGTAATTATGTCTCTTGAAAATCTTGAAAAAGTTTTTGCACGTGATTATATTTCTCCTCGTGAATATACTGCTGAATGTTCAAAATTACTCACGCAATACAAGGCAAGTTTTTGATGATTATTGTCACAAGGATTTTGTAAATCCATAAGAAGTATCATTTATTGGGGATGAGACATTGGAGAACTTGCTTTATGATATTTGTTTATGGAAATGGTGATAATCTGGGACATAAAACTTTCGTTCCTCTGATTCATCATTATTTTCGTCCAACAATGAGAAAAAAATTTATAAGCAAATCTTGATTCTGGGTTTAGACCTGTTCGAGACCGATCTAAATTTATAATAAGTGTAGTAGATCAGGTCTTCTATCTTTTACATCCGTTCATGAAGCAAAAAGTATATGGATATTAAACCTCCAGTTTCCAGTACAATATCCCTAAATGTCATATTCTCAAAATATACCAATTCCATATCTTGTTAATAATAATTTAGTATTTCAGGTAACTCTGAAACTTCTTCCTGGATTAGATTTAGATACTTTTATTCAAAAATACAATGTTAATTGTCCTGCTGCAAAAGCTCGAATCAAAGAAGATCGCCCAACAACTGTTCGAGAAGATCAAGGCAATGCTTTAATCGCTGAAATTGTTTCTCTATTTATCACTCTCTTGGATATGGTTAAACTTAATATTCGTGCTGTCGATGAAATTTATCCAACTTTACATGATCTTAATGATTCCATCAATGGTCTATCTACTCTTCCATCAGATTTTGATGCAAAAATAAAAATCAAATTTTGGTAAGTTTTAATTTTCAAACAATGAAATGTTATTTTTGTCTCTTATTTTTTCAGGCATGATAAGCTTAAAGGAATGACAGCAAGCGAAGAAATTTCTGATGATGTTGCTCGACAAATGGTTTTTGAAATTGAAACTGCTTACAATGCATTTGTCAGATTTTTAAAGAATACGTAATCAATTATTTTTTGCTGTTTTTATTTTTGGGTTTGTTTATTGCTTTTCTTTCTTCGCCTTTTTTGCTTGTGATAATAATTTTTTTGATTGATGACGTTGCATGTAAATATGCCCATTTTTGTAATATTTTTTATAAATTATTTTACAGTAACCTCTTTTTGGCATTTTACATCTTATGACTGTTATAGTAGATATAGGTTACGGTAACTTTTATACAGAACTTTTTGGGTAAATGAGTGATAGTTGATGTATTAATTCAGATTACGGTAACTGTAATTAAAATATTTTTTCCAACGTTTTTCATTTATTGATTACGGTAGTAATAGTGTGGGATACGGTAATTGTGGTAAACAATTTAATTAGAATCTTTTTATTTTTATATTTTTTGAACTTTTGTAAAAAACCAAAATTAACACTCGATGGAATGCAAGAAAAAAGATTTGATAAATTTTGAAAGAATAAAAGATCACAACAAAGGAGTACAAATAAGTAAAAGAAGAATAAAAAAGAAGAAGATTTGGATGAAAAAACAATTTTTAAACTCATCATCGGGTTTTTATGAAATAGGCATAAATCGGAAAATATATAGATTTTTTTGAAATTAAAAAGTTTTCACCGAATTTTGTTAAGTTTAAATATTTTCAA
The DNA here is from genome assembly GCA_024447195.1 of Panagrolaimus sp. LJ2414. NCBI lineage: Eukaryota > Metazoa > Nematoda > Chromadorea > Rhabditida > Panagrolaimidae > Panagrolaimus > Panagrolaimus sp. LJ2414. The sequence continues at coordinate 687,898 of JAMRXY010000092.1, read as the reverse complement.
AAGATTACGGTAGTTGGTAAAGTTACGCATATACCATTATCACAAGATTACGGTAATTGTAAAAATAACAAAACCACAGTAACTATTGAAAAATTAAACATTACAATAAAATTAATTTATGTAAAAATAATTTCATATCGGCATGGCATATCAGTAACAAAAAGCCTTTGATAATTTATTCCCCATCCACGACCCACAGATATTGTTAAAATTGACATTGAATTGGCAGGATCAAAGGAATTTTGTCGGGGTGTCGTGTATCGGGGGGATTCATTATCCGTTGGAATTCGATACACTCGAATACAGTATCCTGGTGATAATCGTCGAATATTCTCTGATTTATGTGATTGTGATAAACATATAAATAGCGGCTTGTCACCACTAAAAAATTGAATTTTTATTAAATCAGACTTTATTTTTAAAAAAATTGCATAAATCTTTTATGCAAATTTGTGTGAAATGATACGATTAAATTTTTCTTGTGTCAGTTACAGTATTACAGTTTGTATGAGTTATTTCTGAATTTATGCAAATTAGTAAGAATTAGGATTTTAGTTATCTTCGAGTCATAAAAACAAACAGCAGATAACAATATGCAAATTTTTGTAATCCGATATGCTTTTTTAAAGACTAAATTTCCCGTTTTCGTTTTTCAAGTTTTTTCCTCAAAATAAAAAAATGTATTTTTAACAATTTTTTATACTAAAAATACTAAATTCGTATCATCCAAATTTTAAACCGTCAAAACGAAATCAGAGAAAGCAAAAAACAAATTTTCCAACAATAGAAGTTTAATAGCAGCTTTATTTGCTGCTGCTGGCTGCCATTAAACTTACATTTTAAAGCAGCACCAAAAAAGTTTTTTTTCTAAAAATTTAAAAAATGCAACAAATTTTTTATGGGATGAAAAAAGACTTGAATTCATTCAAAAAAGAACGGCTTTGAAATGGCAGACGGAAGGATGCAAAAAGAAGTTTGTATTCCAAAAAAGGAAAAACTTGGATAAATTTTTAATGTAAAATTTTGGAAGAGAAAAACGAAAACGGAACACTGACATAAAATCAAAAGTTTTTGCTCTTTAGTCTAACATTACATTATTTAAATCTAAAATTTGAAAACATAAAAACATTAAACATGCAATCTTAACAACAGAACGCAAATCAAAGAAAATATTTTTTGTGTATTTTTTTTCACTAATCTGACATCAATATCGAAAAAGATATGAATTAATGGTATAACTTATATAACATTTTAAATATGCATAATCTAAAATTAAATTTATACCAAAAAGATACTGTATCCGGCATTTAAAAAATTAAGAGAAAAAATTTGCATAAAAAACTGATTTTGCAGCAAAAATTTGAATACGAAAAATAATAGGCACAACACTTTTTAGCTTTCAAAAAATCTCTTAATTAATTTTGATAACAGAACTATTCATCTATTCATTATATTTATGCAAATTTTTGTCTTCTTACAATATTCAAAAAAGCTTACCTATTATATAGCCAAACATCTTCATAAAATTCTGATTCAACCCGTTTCATCAATGCAAAGGAAACATTATTTTCGACATCCCATTCATGTTTAATATCTTGACCATCATAGACTGTACCGGCGAGTTTCCCCAGCGCGGCAAATTTTCCCACAAGAGAAACAACTTCGCCTATTCTTTCACGTTTTTGCCATCTCGCCAATTTTCCCCAAGCAATTGCATGGGCATGAATTGGTGGAGGCGATGGTGAGATATGATTGATCAAAGGAATATTATTGGGTATCGGCGGTGGCGAAGAAGATGGCGGTAAATCATCACTTCCAATTCCAGTTGAATAATAATCTCGAGGTTGATGAGAATTCCCGGTGATTTCGTCTCCAAATCCAGTGTCATTTGTTACTGAAAAATGATATTTATTTGGAATTTAAAAAAATGGGTTAAGATTTATCCCTGTAGGGAATATAGAGCGAAAATTTGCATAAAAATTGTTTTTAGAAAATCAGACCTTTGGTGTTTGATTTTTAGGTTAAACAGAAGCATATAAGATTTTAGAAGAAAATTTGCATAAGTTTTTCCTTTTATTTTCAGCGATTAAAAATTATTAATTTCAAGAATTTGCATAAAATAGATTTTTTAGTAAAAGCCGAAAAGTATTCAAATTTCAGCTATATTGCGTTTATTTTTCATGGCTCTGTTTTTTTAGAAGTTCATTGTTTTGTTTTTTTTGCACTTTGTTTAAACTTTTGAAATTTTGTCAAGCAAAATAATGTGCTTTGAAATCTTCCCCTCTGGGAATAATATTTTTTATGTTTTTGTTTTTTCGATATTTTTAAAAAATCTATTCTTTTTTGGGTCTATCTACTTTTTCGGGTTTTAAAAGTCAAATCTTAATTTATGCAAATTTCTTCGAACAAAACGGTTTTAAAAAAGCAAAGATTAAAAAATGTAAATTTTAAAGCATTATGCAAATTTTATTTTCACGCATTTTTGTTTCATTGCATCACGCAGGTGTTTGGTAAATTTGCATAAAAAACTTACAAGAATTTTCAACAATTGGTCCACCGCCATTTGCCATAATACCCGTTAAACTTTGATCCTCAGAATTTGAAGCATTTTCAGCTGCAAAAAATCAATCGATTAATACCTGTTTAAAAAATTATGCAAATTTACGATTATAGAGATATAGAGCATAATGATAGGGATTACAGCAGGAAACAGTGGCTTGATTAATTGTTACCCGTCCAAATCGGCACCATGGAAGGGGTTCCAAGCGATGCAAGGCGGCATCCACTTGTAGCTCCTTCCATCTCCACATTTTACAGCATAAATATGGCATTGACATGGGTCGATCAATTTGTGGAATTAATCCACAATCATCAAAAACTTGATCAATTTCACCATTCCCTCCGGCGGCAGCTCCATTGTTGTCATTTTGATCCAATCCCATGGGATTGGCATTTTCATCTCGATTATTTATGATTGTTACGTAGGCATTGGAGGAGTGCCGAATCGAATTATTATTTGTTCGATTAAAAGTTGTGTGGGAATTATGTCGAGATGAATTTGAATATCGTACGGATGAAGTTCGGGTAATTCGAGATGCATTAATTCCAATTGTGGTTGGCATGGTTGTTGCTACTGTTGTACAACCGGGCAGCAGCTCCATCTCTTCATCCTCTACTAAATCCATTGGAGGCCCTGGGGCACAATGCATGATATCTTGTCCGTTTGATGTTATTGCCTACAAAAAAGAAGTTAAAGAAATTTTTATGCAAATTTTTCAAAGCAAATTTTCGAAATATAAAATGCACGTTGCATAAATATGCAAATTCACGTTTAGTAAAAATTTGCACAAATTGACACAAATAGAATAAACTTGTTTTTTAGTATTTAATTAAACTATCTTGATCCTTTGCAGATAGCGGTAAAAGATCAAAGGAGTTTTACGATTTAAGTGACTTATTCTGATGGTGCCCCTATTTTAGGGCAATAGAGATCCTTCAGATCTGACATGGGTTTTCAATCCTTCCTTGCCAGATGTTTTCCTTTGATCTTTGCCGCTTTTGAGGTTGGCATCAAATTTTGGGCATCAAAAACGTCGGATCTGATCAATCCCTTAATCCCCTACTTTTAATGAATAATTAAGTATTCTATTTGATAAAAATTTAAATTCCACTCATTTTAGACAAACCTTTCTCAAAACATCCAAATCTTCTGTATCAAATCCTTTCATCAAAGACTGAAATCTTCTTTTAGCTTTTCGTTCATCGGCTGTAATGAGGAGTTGCTTCCGCCATAAAATTTCTGTATATCTTCGCTTCTCAGATAATAGGCATAAAAAGCCACAATCCCAAGGCATAACTTTTTATTATTAATATTATTACTGTATTTGTTGTTGTTGTTCTTCTTCTTTAATAAAATATCCACCTTTTTCTTTTTTGATGAATGAATGCTGCTTTTTCTTTTTGTTATACCTTTTAGAATTGACCAAGATGCCATATATAGTAAACCCAGCAGCAGCAGGAGGTATAAAATAATATTTATTTTAAAAATAATAAAAATAAATTAAATAATATTAATAAATTTTGATGGTAAGTAATAACAAAAATAAAATGTACTTTTTGTATAATTAATACATAAAAATATTAATTTTTAAGGCAGTTCTGTCAACTTCTTTTTGGTAACATTATACATTGAGCAAATTCTGTAAAATTGTATGAAATATTAGAAAAATTATGGTTGTTGCAAAAGGTAAATGATTAAATTACGGTAAGAACGCGCTTAACACGGTAACAAAACAATATAAAAAAATACAGTAATTTTTGTACATGGTAAAAGAAGGAAAAATTGAAATAAGCCGAAAACTATAAATTAAAAAAAGGCAAACATTAATTGCAAAAATTCAAAAACTATTAAATGAGAAAAATTTGCATAAACACAATCCAAAATTTGCCTTAAATAGAAATCAAAGCGCAAAAATAAATATTACTAATTTCAAAAAATCTCAAAAGCCTTGTTTTTCTTATTAAAAAACAGCTTATTGGATCAACAAAAATGATGGGAATCGAATAATTCTTGTTCAAATAAACAGAATAGTAAAAAATTTAAAAGTATGAAAAACAAAATTTTATCCACAAAAATAACTTTTTTCAAACAAAAACAATCACCGCTTTTTAAATGAAAAACAAAAAGTTCAAGATTTAAAGTTTAACAAAAAAAGAAGAGCACAAAAATCAAATAATTTTTTTCGATGCCATTTTTTAAAACAATTTAGTTTTTTTTAAAATTTAATCCTATTACCGGTTGGTCTTTCCGGCTCTCTGGGAGGGTCGTCGTTTAAGACAGTCTTTTTAAATTTACACAAAGGTTAAAAACATTAAAACAAATTTTAAGCAAAGCAAAAAAATGAACGCAAACAAAAATAAATATATAAAAAATAAAATATAACAAAACTTTTGAAGATCAATAAAAAGAAAATAGCAGTTGGAGCAGCTCGGGAAAAATATATAAAACACAAAACAAAAAAGTTAGTTTTTATTTGTTTCAAAGAAACAAAAAAAAACAAAAAAAACGACGAGACACGAAAAATATTTTTTCACGTTTTTTTCATTTTTTTGAAAGAAGGAAGCAAGAAAAAAACTGACCAAAGCTTTTTTTGGTTCAAAAAAATCTCATTTGCGAGACAGGAAGGGGAAGAAAAAGAAAACTTTTGCAAAAAAATCTATTTTTGCCTTTCTTAAACACCTAAAAATACATCTCTTTCTTTTTGAGATTTGTAAGCCTTCCATTTTTCTGGCTTTGACTTAACTTTTCAAAGGCTTGAAAGCTTGAAAGCGACGTAAAAAAAGAAGTTAAAACTGCTGCCCCTTTGAAAGTCAAAGAAGAAGTTGAAGAAGTTGAAGAAAGATGCCCTCTGGCGGTGGCGGCGGCGCCATCGATGAAACAAGCAAAAGCAACGGCGACAACTTTTTTCTTTGCTTGTTCCACACAAAAACGAAGAAGAAGCAAAAAAAATCAACGAAGCGTTGCTTTCTTTTTTTGCGCGCTTTTTTGGAGGGCATTTTTCCTTCCCTTTTCCCATTCATTCATTTCTTTCTTTCTATTTTCCCAAGAGGAAGGATGAGGGAGTTCGAACTTCTTCCAAACTTTTTTTTCTTGTTGTTTTTGGGGGTCGTCATGTCCTTAAGGAAAAAAAAGTTTTGAGAAGCTGGAAGAAGAAGGCTTCTCCTTGTTACAAAAAAACATAGACAGAAAAAACTCGCACAATTGTTTCTTTTTTTCTTCAAGAAAGAAAAATAAAAGTTTACTAAAACAAAAAAAAAGAAGAAAGAAACTAGAATCAAATAAGGAAGTCATTTCCGTATTTTTTTTGTGTTGGTTTTTTTAGGAAAACAAATGTTAAAATTATGCAAATTAGGATGAGTAAGAAGGAGTAGCCAGCTAATTCAGAGATATGGAAAAATGGCAGCTAAACCTTTTTGCACAAAATTGTGATATCCAAAATCTTTAAATTCATGATTTTTTCTTTTTTGCAAACTTTTTTGATCTCAAAAATGGAATGTCCCAAATTTCTTAATTTCAGTTATTTCAAATGGTTGTCAAATTTTTTCTATTCAATTAAAAAAACGGGTTGCAACATTGAATATTTAGGGGGACATAGGATTTTGTTTTCTGCATTAAAAATGTTTTCACGACAAAATTTGCATAAAATTCGAAAATTTTTTATTGTAGAAAACAAAACCCTCTGTCCCCTGGAATTCAACATCGCAAACCGTTCTCACTTAAATTGAATAGAAAAAAATTGTCACGCTTTTGAAATGGCCTTCTACTGTCCTAAATATTCCATTCAAGACATTTTCGAAACTTGACTAACTAACTACAAATTTTTTTTGACAGATCCTTCTGAAACGCCAAAGGGGATAGCAAGAGATAAGTTTTATCTCACTTCTTTCAAAAAATTAGACACTAAAAAATATTAGATGAGGAAGAGCTTTTAATTGATTGAAGAATAGGAGGAAAAAGTGATTGAATGAAAGCAACAAAAATGATGACATTTTTTTTATTTTTCAACATAAACAAAAATCAATAATTTTTTTGAAAGGATTAATTACAAAAAATTTTAATGGCAAAAGTCTGGAGAAAGAAGATAAAAGGAAGGAAGATTTTATTTTTGAGGAATGAAAGATGAGTCATAAAAATATTTAAAAGGTTTAACTTTTCAAGCCATCTTCAGTAATTTGATAGCTGATCTCAAATATTTTTGGGGACATGCAAATGAATGAAGATTTGAATATTAATGAAAAAATATTGGAAAAATAAGGAAAAGTTCAAAACTCAAAATCAAACTCTAACAGTGAAAACTAAAGGTACTTTTTTCAGTGGATGAAAGCTTTTCATTTTATGCAAATTTTTCTATTTTTATTTAAAGCCAAAAATGTGAAGAATGTGTGTAAGAACTGTAAAATTTGCATAAAATTTACATTATAAAAAAACAAATTTGTAAGACGTTTTTGAAACTTGGCTACAATTTTTTTGACGAAATCGTTTCAAAAAATTAGAATCGTTCAAAACACAAACTCAAAAAATTAACAAGTTTAATATGTTAAAACTTGTAAAACAAAACGGAAATATAAAAAAAAAATAAATTCGATTTAAAAACACGTGTTTTAAATTAAAAATCTTTTGGCAGAAAATAACAAATAAAAAAAGAAAAACAAATGTTCATTCACTAATGACTTGTTAGATGGATGTATTTATTTGAGAGGGGGTCAGGTCATGTACAAGTTGTCCAAGAACATGATTTAAGCATTGGATGATAAAAGAGTCATTAATTTGCTGTTCTATCATTGATGATTCTGTTCGGATATAAAAATAGATTGGATCAAAGAAATCAATATTTTTTAAAAATGTTAAATAATGCGATTATGCAAATTAATTAGAATTTTGATAAACATACTGTAGAGTGATAGTTGTTACAATTTTACAGTAATTTCCGAAATTTTTCAAAAAAATCTCAAAATTACAGTAATTTTGTAAAACGTTTTTTTATTATATTTTAGGATTACTCTCCTACCGTAACGGTATATGACTACGGTAGTACTGTAACCATCCATGTATTCCTATATGAGCTTCAAAATATAGAATCTTAATAAACAACAAAAAAATAATAATCAAAGATACTCATTTTTCCCCACTTTCAACAAAAAAAATTCTCAGACATGTTTTTTTCGCTCTCTCACGAACAAACGAAAAAAATTTGATCAACTTTTTTGCTTGATCCACAAAAAAAGAGAGTTAGTATAATGGGGAAATATAAGTAAGTCAATGACGAACGTCATCTTTCTTTCATTTACTTTTTTTCTCCCTGTTAATTTTTTTACTTGTGAAGGAGAAAAAAAGCAGCTGTTCGAATGAATATCTTTGATATTTGAAATAATATCTATGAGAAACAGAAAAAAATGGTGTAGGAGGAGAACTCCAACGGCATTTATCAACTTTAAGGAGAAAAGGGGGGAATCCATAAAGTTGATTTTTATTATTTTTTTAAAATTTTTTTAACATGATAAAATCAATCTTATTTATTTGATTTTCTAAAATTCTAATTAAAAAAATCAAATGTGACGCCTCAAAAATCTGGAAAAAAAACGAAGAAAAAGTGGTAATAAAATTTAAATAAATTACCCAATTTCGGAAAAAAAGGTCAAAATTAAAAGGTAAATATTTTTTTCGAATAAAAACGAACGAAAAATTACATGTATAATTTCTAAAAAGACAACTTTAAAGGGATAAAAAAGAAAAGAAAAGAGGGGAATAAATGACTTGAATGAATCAATGTCAAAAGCAGCAAAAAAGAGGCAAAAAAGATAAAATTTGAAGGGACAAAAAATAAACGAAAAAAAATAATGTGACATGTTTTTGACCGAAAAAAAAAATAAAACGACGAAGAGAATGTTAATGGCATTTTTTTGAAAAAAAAAGAAGAAGGAGGCTTCAAGTTTTTTTTGTTGTTGATGAAACTCTTAAACTTTTTTTTATCTCTCTGGAATGTTGTTTATTTTTTGAAACTTGTTACATGAATTTCATGGATATATCTCTGTCCTTGGAAAAATTCTATTTTTGGCCGATTTAATGAAATTTTTGGTTATTTTTAGTTTTTTTGAAAGGAATTAGGAATCTAAAAATTCTTATAATTTTTTATTTATGCAAATTTATAAAATGATAGTTTTTTGAAAAAACAATAATTTAAATGGGAAATTTGCATATGTTGAAACTGAACAAAAGTCTAGAAGTTTATGCAAATTTTTTCAAAAAAAAGTTTTTATAAATCAAAATGTACCTTATGCAAATTTTTGTGCCTTAAAAATTAGCCTCTACCCCTTTATAAAATTTGCATAAATTTTTTGCCCTTTTAAAAACTTTAAAAACTCAGCTTTAAAATTGATTCCCCCAATTCTAATATTTAATAAATTTTTAGCACTTTTAAAAAAGTTCAAAAATCTTGGCTTCTTTTTCTTCGAAAAAACTTTTTGAATGAAAACCAAAAACACAAAGTTAAACTTCTCCGAAAAAGAATCCTTGAATCCCACATTTCTAAAAACCCTCACAAAAATTAAAAATTCTTAACAATTCATTTTTAGCTTTTTTTAAAAAAAGTGACAAAAATAGAACCAGCAAAAAAAAGGTTTTCATTGAAAATTTTGTTTTTAGAAAAAACTTTTTTACGCAAAAATATTTGTAAAAAAAGTAGCGTCGGGGAAATTGGAAGGAAGGATGAGGGACATGGATGGGGGGAGGGAAAGTTGGAAGGGGAAGGCAATTGAAATAATAAATGTGGGAATAACTTTATTCTATTTTATTTTCCCCATCCTTCCTTCCTTCTGATGCTAATATGGGGGATGAGTTCATTGGCATCCCATGAAAGAAAAAGAAAAACTGCGGAAGCGAGGGAGAGAAAAACAAAATTTGTTTTTAAAAAAGTGGAAGAAAAAGAAGATGGAAAACTTTTTTTTTAAACTTTGAATTTTATGTATTTTAAATGTAAAAGATAAAAAGTTTGTGTTTTGTTGTTGCCCGAAAGTTTAAAAATACCCAAAACAAAACTTAATTGACGATTTTTCATGACGAGATTGATTACATCATCCTTATAAATTACCGTGTATTTTCGTATTTTTATGCAAATTCTGGAGAATGAAAATTTAAAAGTAAATGGAGGTTTACGTACTTTTTGGATACCTGATTTTCAGATTTAGGCTGCATGAACCTGACAATCAGGGTTTTGTTGTCAAAGCACATTCATCAAATTTATTTTTGTTACGAGATCCAAAAAATTAAAAATTACGTGAACTCCAGACTTTTTTTAAACTTAGAAAAATCTGAATAGCAAGGAAAAGGTGTTAAAAAAGCACTTTCAACCCTATACCGTAATCCCATTGAACTACAGTAGTTGAACCCCTCCTCCCTCTCTTTTCTTTTTTTCCATCATTAAAAGTAAAAACTTTAACCTTTGAATTCAAGGAAAAAATGTGTTAAAAAAACAGAAATCATTAACAAAAGTTAAACAAACGAAAGAAAGAAAACTGGTTGAAACAAGGGAGAAAAAAGTTGAGACAGAAACAAACAAAAGCTGTAAAAAAAGTTAGATGAATAAATTTTTAACGCGTAATTTGATCTTCTTTCTTTTCATTTTTCCTCCTCCTTCCTAAAAGTTTTATTTAAAACAAAAGTTAAAAGTTATTTTAACGGTTTTTCAGCGTCGAAAAAAACTTTTGTTTTTGCATCAGGGTTTCATTTTCTTTGTTTAAATAAAGAAATGAGGGTGGGTATTATTGCTAGGGAATATTTAAATTTTCAAACAATAAAACTGTAGTCTTGTTTTTGAAGGATTACGGTAACTTATAGTACAGTACGATATTTAAAAAGGTTTAAAAGGAACGGTTAACACCATTATAATTTATGCAAATTTTTTAGTTTGATAGCAAACAGGTTGGGGATGACCAAAGATAAAGGATTTCATATATCCTAAACTAAAAATTTTTAGAAAAAAAACAGCACAAGGTATTGTGGTTTGAAAATTAGCATAAATGTACTTTAAAAAACCCTAATAAAAACTGAAAGAATTTCCTAAACTCATGTCCTCAAAAAAATGTTCCATGTTCAATAACAAAAGACAAAGAAAAACAAATATATAAATTTTCCTCCTTCATTTGTTTTTTTCTATCTTCAGTCAACTGAAATCCGCCTTCGCATCATAAATTTTTATGACTTTTCAAAAAAATGCAAGCATTTTTTGTTGAGTTTTTTAAGGATTTAGAATTTTTGCTGAAGCAAGTTTAAAAACAAATTTTGGAAAAAAGCTGGGGTTAAATTTAAATTTTTGTTGGGCAGCAAAGTCTGTGACACTCCAAAATTACAAAGTAGAACGGATTTTATGTTATTCCAACTTCAAAAAAAAGAAAAGAGTTTTATCCGTTTCAATTTTTTATCTCTTTTTTGTGGGTAATTTTAGGGTGCAGGGAGTAGTTTTTGAATGTTTTGTGACAGCTTTTTATAAAATAGCATCAGGATTAGATTGAGGCTATTTGTTAGGCTTATTTTCTAAAATCATGATTCATGAATGTGGAATATATTACATATATACTTATCTCAAAAAAGAAAAAAGATAAAAAAAAGAGGAAAGACAAAATTAGAGAGCGCTTTTTTGTTATCCGAAAAAAAACTAAAATTCTAACAAGAGGGGACATGGAAAAAATATATAAAAAAGTTCAAACAAACAATACAAGCTTAATGTTTTTTTCTTGTGGCAAAACTAAAATATTTCGATTGTTTGAAGATGGCAAAAAAAAGAGGGCAAAATGAAGACAATAGAAGCGACGACAAGAAAAAATTTTTGTTCCTTCAACTTCCGGTAAAATGAAAGTTTTGTTGTTTTTTAAAAAGTTAAAACTTTAGTATTTTTTGGGAGAAATTTGACTATATAGACTGACTATATTACGATTTAAGCTTGTACGAGTAAGCTAAACAAAAATATTGAATCTAAAATAGACGCTAAAAACAGAACAATCAACATTTTTATGCAAGATTGAAAAAAGTATCTTGCAACGAAATTTTTGGATTTTTGTAGCCTAAAAAAGTTAGAAAAAGTTTTTTCTGTTTATTATAGAAAAGTAAAATTTGCATAAGTATCTAAATTTTGGTCTAGTTAAACGAAACGGCGGTTTACGTATTTTATGGTCCCTGATTTTCAGGGTTTGCGCATCACGAACATGATAATCAGGGTCTTTTTGTTGAGACAAATCTGTTTTCGTTAGAAGACCCAAAAAATGGTAATCTGCCTCATTTTATATCAACGCAAACTTACTGTAATGTTATTTACCGTTTATGATTGAAAAAAACCTCTAAAAATGTGTAAAAAAGAAGCCTAAAAATCTTGTATTGTTGAAATACAGAAAATAATGAGAAGGAAGTTTCACAAAAATGGTTGTAAAAAAAGAAAAAAAAGAGTGATGGAACAGAACTTATACAACCTTTTTTCTTACATAATTGTAAAGTAAAAAATGAAGAAGAAGAAGAAAAAAAGGTGGAGGTAAACATGATTAATCTAATGCATTGAAATATAAAAAAAATGAGTGATGGAAAAGAAGAAGCATAGAATTTTTGGTTGTTGGATGATGCTGAGACAGCAAATGAATGAAAAAAGGAGAAGAATTGACTCAAACGAACTACTGATATCAAAAACCTCATGGTAGAAAAAAAGGGGTAATTAAAAGTGTTTTTTTTGACTTGATTGGTACATGTGTATATTACATTATGGACGTGTTCGGATAATATAAAAAAAGTGAAGCACTGCACAAAGAAGAAAAAAATTCTTATAAACAACCATGAAAATTAATCATTGATTAAATTTAATCAGTAAAATGCACACTTTCTTATGCTACAGTAATCAAGACTTTGAGAATGAATCATGATAATTTGGAAGTTTTGGAATGAAAAATAGCATTACCGTAACATAACTACGAAAGAAACACAATTTTGAAGCTTTTCGTGCAAAAAAACTTTGATCTTTGATATTTTTTTAAAACACCGATAGCTATTACCATTATCATCTTTAAGACATGCTATGATAATATGCAAATTTGCGAAATATGGAAGTCTATCATTACAATGAAGAATTTTTCAAAAAATATTGTGCCGAAAAGTGTTTTAACAAATGTGAAAGTTTTAACATTGAAAAAACTTAAATTTTGTAAATTTGCATATTGTCACAATCAAAATATCATTAAGAAACAATGTTGTACCAGATATGATGCAAAAATGTTTTTCATCCTTACAGTAACCGGATAACAAGCAATATCGTCATTCTAAAATTGCTGATAATGACGATATTACTTGTTAGCAAAATATGCATAATGCTGCAACAAAAAGTACCAATCTTTGCCAAAACTAAAATAGTCCAAAAAATGTCTAAATTTAACAATTTAATTCCATTCAATTAAAGAAAAAAAAATTTTAATGCCGAGTTCAAAAAAGAAAAATGCCATTGTTGTTGTCTGTGTTTTTTCGTCTATTTTAAATGTGTCGATACTTTTTGGGAAGACAAAAAAAGAAGAAGCTGCTAAAAATGTTAAAATTTGTGGGACAACATTTTTTGGCGGCGACGACGCCGAAAAGAAAAAAGCGACAATTGCTTCACGGAAAATTAAAAAGACTTGTTTTAAGTGTCGGCATTTTGCGTGTTTTGAAAAAAAACAAATATTTATATAAATACTTAAACAATAATAATCTGTTCAATTGTTTAATGACGAGATAATGCCAAAAATGCAATAACTAAAATTCTTTTACAGTAATATTTTTCCAATGAAAGCAATTATATTAGTAAGACTGAATCAAAAAAATTTCTAAAAATAAACAAAAAGTATCACTTTTTTTTGAAAAATGTAATGTTTTGATTAATACAAATGAATATTCATTAATTGTTTTTCTCATAAAAAAACTTTTTTGCAAATTGCAATTTTTTGGTTTTTTTAATAGTTATATATGATGTCGAACTTATTAACACTTTTTTCATTTGTTAAAAACCTTTTTCCCTGAATTTGTGTCATGGCACGAAAGTTTTGCTTTTTTCATTCTTTTTTTCGTTCTAAGACACAATTCATGGATCAGGTTGACAAATGACAAGAATCAAAATCACCCGGCTTAAAAAATATCATGAGATTTATTAACAATTTTGTGGTTAATTTTCATGATCAAGATAACAAAATTCTAAGCTGCTATATCCTATGTTGAATTGACTAAATTAGCTTGAACGTGCCAAAAAGAAATGCCAAGAAAAAAGTTTTTTTAGTTGAAAAGATGGCAAAAAATTCTTTTTTAAATGCTTTCATTCAACGGCACTAGGAGAAAAAAATAAAAGAGAAAAAAATAACGGAGAAAAATATAAAAATAAAAAATAACGGATAAAAAAATAACCGGAGGAAAAAATAATCGGTGAAATAAATAAAGGAGAATAAAATAATTTTATTTTTTAATAAAATTATTATATAGTAAGGGCGAGGCTCGGCATGGCTGGGAGGATGGCTCCCTAAAGGGAGCCATCTTTCCAGCCCTGCCGAACTTACCTCGATGTGCTGGTCATCCATAGCTGCATTCGCCACGGGGTACCAGATTGATATCACCAGGATGAACAGAAGAGAAGAGAGAGAAACAGAAACGGAGAGATTCGACGAGATGATGAATGGCGAAATGCGATGTTTGAGGTGGACAAATCGAGTATTTATCCATTTTTGAAGGGTTGCACTTTTAAACTTATTTGCATAAAAAATTTTGCATAATCACACTCTTCGTTTATCCTCAAATACATGGTGGGTTGTTGGTTATTTTTTTCTCCGATTATTTTTTTCGCTATTTATTTTATTCTCCGGTTATTTTATTCTCCATTATTTTTATCTCCGTTATTTTTTTCTCCGCTGTTTAAAATAATTATTTTTTTCTCCGCTTATTTTTTTCTCCTTTATTTTTTTCTCCGTTCACCCATTCAACAAACAGAAAAAAAAAACAACAAAACCGTCATTTTTGGAAAAAAGCCTAACAAGAAAATGGCGACGAAAAAAAAAGGATTGACTTAAAAAAATTCAATGATGATGTTTGGGGGCACAAAATGAAAATAAAAAGTTTGCCTCATTTAAAAAAAAAAAGAAAAATTTGGAAGAATTCTTTTTTTAAAAAAATTTGAAGACAAAAGCAATGCTTTTTTGCTTTTCCTTTTTTCTTCGAAGAAAAAAAATGTTTTTGGCATTGATTTTGGGGGAGCAAAATTGGGAAGGGCACAAAAATGAAAATGAAAGATTTTACTTTTTTTTTCAAAGCATTGCAGAAGAAAAAACGTTAGTTAAAATTGTTTTGAAGAAAAGAATGGGGGCTTTGAAAAATCCCAGCGGGATTTCTGATTTTCTTCAACTTCTTCTTTTCGGGAAGGGAAGAAATATCTTTTTAAAAGTCAGCCTAAAAAAATGGGAAAAGTCATGTTCCGAACAAGCAAGGCAAAGAAAAAGAAGCGGGAAAATTTTTTGTGTTTAAGCAATGTTAAAAGATAGAAGCTAGGAATTGAAAAAAAGTTGGAAAGGATCCAACAAAAAAATATTACTATTTAAAATATATAGGGTAAAAACAATAGAAAGGACAAGTAGAGAAATGGTGCTGCTGCTGCTGCTGCTGGACTTGGGCTATCATGAACAACACATTTTTAGGTTTTTTGTTGAAGAAGAAGCTCAAAATGTTAGAGAATGAAGAAGGTCAAGAAATATACTTTTCTTTTGATACACATACACACTTACGCAGCAGCAAAAAACTTGTACAAAAGACAGGCAAAAAGGGGAAAATGACTGATGATAAGCCCAAAGGGGGGCAGCAACGACGGCGGACCTTTCGACCCTTCTCTTAAAAAAAGACAAAGAAAAAAAAGTGTGACAAATACTGTTTATTTTTTGTTAAATAAAAATACACTCCAAAAAAGAGAGAAATATACTCAAATTTTACAAGCAATTAAAAATGAAACATTTGCATAATTTTTATTGATCCTAAAATTGGGTATCTTGGAATGACGCTTGAGTATAAATGTAATAAAAATTCTAATATTATGCAAATTTTGTTAGCCTTATTCAAATTATTTTTCTTATTTTTCTCGGAACTGCCTCAGGTAAAATTTGACAATGCAAAAATAAGATGATTCTCTACAAAAATTTGCATAATTTATAATTTTAATTATAGCTGACTTGAACTTCTTTGAAAATTTGATTTCAACTGCGCCATAAATTTTAGTTTAAATAAGACGTTAATTATCTAAAGTTAATCGGGACTTTTTTTGGGAGAAGGACATTCTGTACTTAAAAGCCCATAAAAAACTATAAAATTTTTTTTGGGGTGGTCGTTTCAATATTTTTTTTACTGCAATTAAGTTTTTTTTTTATTTAAGTTTGATCAAAAAGCTTACAATCTTATTTTTTATGAAATTAAAAAAAGAGTATATAATTTGACACTGTAAAAAAACATGAAAAGGAAAAAAATGAAAAGAGAGATAAGGTGACCAAAAAAAAGCGACAAACTCTTTTCCCCTCTGTTTTTGGAAATAAAATTATTGTACATTTGGGAGTAATAAATGAAAGGAAAGGAAGGAAAAGGAAGAGGGAAGAACAAAAAGTGAAAAAGAAGTATATTTTTTAAGCTGAGATTTTTCACGCTTAACCGAAAAATATGTATCTATATAAGATACTCCTAAAAAATAAAAAATTGAGGGAAAAAACAAAGGTCAAAGTTTCCGTTGTTTTTAAGTTTTTTTTGAGATTTTTAAAGAATGCACGTAGATACTTTTGGAGGGATGTTTCGACATAAATTTTTGGGTTTCCCTGAAATTCAGAAATTCGGCTGATCTGCTGATTTCAAGGTTTTGACCACAGCCATTTTTTGCCTAATGCAGGCCGAAAAAATTTTTGACCCTTGTCATTTTATGAAATTTTTCGATTTATATAAATTTAAATAATACTTTTAAATATCCAAAAAATGACTTATTTTAACGATCGTTAAAATAAGTCATAAATTCAAATTTCTTCGTATACGATATGCAAGTTTTACAAATAATTTCTTTTTTGAAAAATGTGCATAATAAAATAATTTAATGTGTAAAAATTTGGAATAAATTTTTGGATAATTATAAATCCGAAAAAACTTGCATTTTCATATCAAAAATAATAGAAAAAACTCACATTTCCAAAAAATACAGTATTCCTTCATCGCAAATAAAGAAATAAATTTATCATAAAATAAAATATCGGAGCATACCGTAACACAAAATAATATTTTAAAAAAAGCAAGGCACTTTGCAAATATTATTTATACAAAGAAATATTTTTGGAGCCCAACAATAAAAAAAACGGTGTAGCAAGAACAAGTAGCAGTATTTTTTGATATTATTTCCTCCTCAATTAAATACTACCCAAAGAAAAATTCTTCTTCCTTTCATCTCTCTCATTTTTTATTTATATGAATTTAAAAGTCGTCATTTTTGAATCATTTAGACTGGCGCCAAATCATTCCTTTTTCTTGTGTTTTTTATTTGTTGCAATCTTTCCCGTTTTTTTTTCTTTGATTTTTTTAAAACAAAAAAAATGTAATCAAATAAAAAAAAAGAAAAGAAATCTTTTTTTTCTCTTTTGGGGGGGGGGGGGGGGGCTCCAGACTGTCGGACCCTTTTTTTCTTTCTTCCATTCGTTTTTTCTTTGTACAAAAAAATGTAAGAAAAACTTTAACACGTTTTTTTATTTTTGTAATTTTTTTCTGTCTTCGAAAAGGAAAGAAGAATTTTAATTTTAAACATAACATTTGTATAAGAAAATTAATAGTAATTACCTTTCGTCGCCAAATTAAATAAAGAGATAAAATTCTTTTTGTTCAAGAAGAATGATATGAATGATAGAAATTTCTTTGCTTCGCATTCCCCCCTTCTCCAAAATAATAAAAATAAAATGTTGATGGGAAAATATAATGTGAAAAAAGAAGGAGAAGGAGAAAAAACGGAAATGCTTAGAGGCATAAATTTATGTTATAATGGAAATCGGAAATCAGAAGGTTAAATAAACGAATGTAAAAAGAACAATATATTTTTTTTTCATTGGAAAAGTAAAAAATGATTGTTAAAAGTGGTATTCAAAAAAATAGTTACAGAATCCTGATTTTTTGATCCCTTTAAAATTATCTATTTGTGTGATAAAGCCGAAAAAACTTATAATTTTTTTTAATACCCAAAAGTTACTGTAACTTGTTTCAGGTTAAAAAACTTTTACAATTTTAATTTAAAAAAAGTATTTATACCTAAAATTACTGTAACTTGTTTCAGGCTAATATATTTTTCAGTTACAGTAATCACACAAATTGATAATTTTGAACGGATCAAAAAATCAGGATTTTGAAACTACTTTTTGAATACCACTTTTAACAATTCTACAAAATGTTTGAAAACAGTATATATTCAAAATAAGTACATTATGCAAATTTTTGTAATAAGTTTAAGGATATTCTTGAACAAAAGAAAAGCCATTTTTAAAAAATGAAAATTTTAAAAAAGTCGATTACGGTATTTAAAGAATATAAAATGTTTTTCACAATCCTGTATAGAATGTGTAAAATTACTGGGTTAAATATACAGTGAACGGTAAAAAATTTTTGGTTTTAATTTAAAGGAGGCGGAACCTTTGGTACTTTTTTATTTCTCTTTCGTTTTTTTTCGTTGAATTTTCATGACAATCAGGGTCTTTTTCTTTTGTTCTCTTGCCTGATCGTCAGGAAAATTCAAACGAAAAAAAACGTTAGAGAAACAAAAAAGTACCAAAGGTTCCGCTCCCTTTAAGTTAAATTATTTAACACACAAAAACATATATAAAAGGATATTTAATTACGTATAATTGTAATCAAATGTGTGATCGATCAAAATCGAAATTGTGCCCCTAAAAGCTATCATACAGTATAAACGATTAAATTATTATTGAATTACTGTTGTCAAAAGAAATCAAATGAAAATACATTAATTTCACAATTAACAAAAAAATCCCAAATTTGCATACGCAAAAAACAAAAAACACACCCAAAAAATTAACCCGCCAAAAATCTTGCAAAAAAGTTAAGCAATAATATCAACCAATAAAATTTAACACAAATATTTTCCAACATAAAAGAAAACTGCCTTCAACAAAAAAAATCAAGAAAAAAATCAGGAAAAACCTCAATTTTTGATAATGAAAGAAAGGAAGAAAAAACTGAAATTTTTTGCAGCTTCAAAGAAAGCAAAAAAATGAGCTGAAATAATTCCATTCTTTTTTTACTTAACTTTAATTATTCCTATAATATTGGGACCGCTGATGATCAAAGGAAAAAAATATTTTGGCGCCAGCTTGACGCTTAACAGCAGCCGCAACATCAAAAAAATTTTACGCCACTGGCGTTCATTGGCGCCATCATGTCGCCGTCTTTTTTTGTTGCTCTTTTTCAATTCAATCCACAAATAAATAAATATATTTAAAACAAAAGATTTTTTTGGTTTTTTTTCTTTGATGTTAAAAAAATGTGTGCAAAAAAAGAAAACATTATAATTATTTGGCACATTTCTTTGATATTTCTAAAAAATGTGTCAGTTTAGGTACATTTTAATCCCTGATTTTCAGGTTTGTGCAACACAAACCTGACAATCAGGATCTTTTTGTCGAGGTAAATTTATTCAAATTTCTTTTTGTTACGATACCGAAAAAAACGAAAAAAGTACGTATATTTCTGCCAACAGTAATCCAAAAAAAATATGCAAAAATTTTAACATTCATTTCTACAAATTTGAATAACATGTTAAAAGTCAATAAATATGAGTTGCAGTCACGAAAAACTCCTTCATTCTCTTCAATCAATTCATTTTCGTGTTGGTTGTGTTTGTTTTTGTTTGGAAGAAATGAAAATTCTTGGAATTTTGGTTGCTGCTGTTTTTTGTGTTGGAAGTGTCAATGCTTGGTTTCCTGCTCGGGTTGGAAGAAATGCTCCTCCTCAAAAATCACCTCATTTTGGTAAAAATAAAAATGGATTAGAAAATGCTGCTGATTTTGATCCTTGGGATATTGATTTATCTCCTTACTATCCTCCTGAAGAGTAAGTTCTTTTTTGTTTTTGGATGATTTATTTTAGGCATTGTCCAGATAAACAAACCCACCTACCCTTACCCTAAGGTTTCCTTTGATCTTTGCCGCATTTTATATGGACCGTAAGATTTGGTTCACACCCACCGATAAAAGTGCCTACGTAAGTTCTGGACAATCCCTTACGACATTTTTGGCATTATTTGATAATAATGTTGTTTACATTTTAGATCAGCTTATGGACGATTTCAACCATATGAATTTCCAGATTCTTTTTATCCAAATATTAATTCAAATCCTCGTCATCCAAAGCATCGACCTTTTCATCCAAAGAAAACTTTTAATAATTTGAATAAACGTTCTGGAAATGTCTCTGCCTCACCATATCCTGCCCTCCATAAACTTAATTTTGGAACATTTTATGAAGATTTAATTAAAATGGTTGAACCTGGATTCAAAAATGTTGACTATTTTAAAGAATTTTCACGTGGTTTAATGGAAATTGTACCTGATATTTTATTTAAACAAAATGGTTTCCTCCGTGAACGGTATGGTTTTTTATTTTTTAAATTCAACTTTTAAATTGATAGTTTTTTTAGGAGCATGGAAGAACTTGGTAATCGTTTCTTTGAATATCTCGATACAAAAGGTGTTCAATTTTTTAAACTTCATGGAAATCAAGAAGGTCGTGAATGGGCAGCTGGTGTTGAACGGTATCTTCAAGAAAATTCTCGAAAGTAATTTTTTTTGTAATGTGAATGTGAAATAAATTATATTTTGTTTTAAATTTTTGTCTAATTTTTTGTGATTACTGTAATTTGGGAGGGATGGATGTTATAAGAGACATAATTTTATTTTCATTTTGCATTTTATTCAAACAAATCATTTTTAAATAGATATTAATAATAGGCCTAATTTTTAAACAGATAATAGAAGTCCGGGTAAATTTTTCAACAATGTTTACGGATACCGTAGCTTTAACAATCTTCAAAACTTGTTAAAATTGTCAATTAAAAAATTCAACAATTTTCAACAAAATTGCAAAATCGAATAGTAATAATTAACTAAAATGATAATAATAATATAAATTTACATAAAGTTGAAAATTCAATAAAAATTACAGTATTTTTAAATACTCGAACAAATTTATTTTTGTAGTTCACATCCAAAAAAAGGTCTTACAACTCTTTTTGTGCCCCAACTTTGCAAAAAAACTTTTGAAATAAATTTGTGTTTGGTCTTTTTTTCTTCGCGTGGTTTTAAATTAATTATTTGTTTGTTAAAAGTTTAATTATTATTACAATTTTGTATTTTACAGCCATGAGTAACAGTGATCGTGATCCAAGTCCTTGTGAAGAAAAACGAAAGCCCGAAAGTGCTGATGAGAATGTGGAAGAAGATGGAAAAGAGCGAAGAAGAAAGCGATCAAGAAGTCCAAAAATGCGTCGACGGCATGATAGTGATGAAGAAACTGATGATCGAAAAGAACGAAGAAGAAAGCGTTCAAGAAGTCCTGAAAGAAAAAAGAAGAGAAGAGAATCGGAAGAATGTGAACATCGACATCGTGAAAAGGTTATTGAAGTAAAGCAAGAAACTCCAGAACCTTCTTCACCACCAAAGAAGAAAGAAGTTGATCCAATTCTAACTCGAGCTGGTGGAGCTTATATCCCTCCTGCAAGATTGCGAATGATGATGGAACAACAAGCTGATAAGAAAGATGAACAATATCAACGAATGAATTGGGAGAAGTTAAAGAAAAAGATTCATGGACAAGTTAATAAAGTTAATGTTGGGAATATTGTACAAGTTGTTCGAGAGTTATTACAAGAAAATGTCATCAGAGGAAAGTAAGTTTGTCTTTAGACTTATTATTACATCATACAATTACATTCCTTTTTTTCAGAGGCTTACTTGCACGTTCAATTATTCAAGCTCAAACCTTTTCTCCTTCCTTTTCTCATGTCTATGCTGCACTGGTTTCGATTATCAATTCAAAATTTCCAAATATTGGTGAACTAATTATTCGACGTTTAATCATCCAATTCAAACGAGCTTTTAAAAATCTGAATAAAGCCACATGTGTTACTGTTTCAACATTTCTTGGGCATTTAGCTAATCAACGAGTCGTTCATGAACTGTTAATTTTGGAATTACTTCTTGTGCTTATGAAAGATCCAACAGATGATTCAATTGAGATTGCTGTGAATTTGTTGAAGGTTTGCGGACAAATGTTGTCACAAGTTACTCCACAAGGAACCTTTGCTATTTTTGAACAACTTCGTTCTATCCTCGAAAATTGTAATGATATTACATCTCGTACCCAGTATATGATTGAAGTGTTGTTCCATGTTCGAAAAGAGAAATTTGTTTCTTATCCATCCGTGGTTGAAGAGCTTGATTTAATTGAAGAAGAGGATCAAGTGTGTCATTTAGTTCATATCATTTCTGAAGATGATAAACCATTGGATCCTGAAACTGGATTAAGTATGCCTTTTTTATTATATTTCTAAGTCTTAATATTTCACTTACTTTTAGATGTGTTTAAATATGATCCAAATTTTGAAGAGAATGAAGCACAATACGATGAAATTCGTCGTGAAATTATTGGTGATGCTGATGACAGTGATGAAGAAGAAGATGGTGGAGAACAAGCTCCTACAGCTGAGGCAGAAGATGATGAAGCGGAGGATACTGTAAAGCCGCTGGTTTCAATGAAGATTGTTGATATGACTGAAGCCGAGCAAGCTGCATTTCGTCGAAAAGTTTATCTTACAATTCAATCATCATTAGATTTTCAAGAAGCTGCACATAAGCTTATCAAAAATATTTATAAACCTGGTATTGAAGTATGCCCTTTTTGATAATGATTTTTAGGCTATAAATAATACTGTAATCTTTTTAGGCTGAACTTTGCAATATGATTGTAGACTGCTGTGCTCAACAACGAAGTTATACACCATTTTTTGGAAAATTGGCAGAACGATTTTGTAAACTCCGTAAAGAATTTCAAGATTCATTTGAAAAAATTTCACGTGATACCTATCATACAATTCATCGATTTGATATTACCAAGCTTCGAAATATGGCAAAACTTGTTTCACATCTTCTTTCAACTGATGCAATTGCATGGTCAATTTTTAGTGAAGTTCGAATGACTGAAGAAGATACAACATCCTCTGGAAGAATTTATATCAAAACGATTTTTCTTGAATTATCAGAAGTTTTGGGTCTTGTTAAACTTGATGAACGATTAAATGATCCGTAAGTTTTACTATTTTTTGAGATACTGTATAATATTTGCGTTGCTTTTTTAGAACAATGAAACATAACTTTGAAGGACTTTTTCCAAAAGATCATCCAAAGAATTCTCGATTTGCTATTAATTTCTTTTCATATATTGGTTTATCTGGTCTAACATTGGATTTACGAAAACATCTCAAAAAGAAGGAAAAGAAATTGAAGGAAGAAGCTGAAATAAAAGAAGAAGCTGAATCATCTTCATCGTCGTCAGAAAGCTCGTCCGATTCTTCTTCCGACTCTGATAGTGATGAAAGTTCGTCATCGGATTCTGATTCTTCAAGTTCTTCAACTTCATCTGCTGCATCATCTGTTCCATCACCAAAAAGAAAGAAATCTAAAAAGGTATGTGAAAAAGAGTTTTTAAAGAAATTCTAATTTTTTCTGCTTTTAGATTAAACAAGAAGTAATTGAATCTCCACCAAGAAAGCAGATTAAACTTGAACCTGAAGATGATTATGAAAAACGTAGTGTTCGACGTGATCCTCGTATGGAACGGCGTCGAGATGATGAAAGAAGCGAACGTCGTTCGCGTCATCGTGATGATGAAAAAGAAAGAGGAGAACGTCGGCATCGTGATAAAGAAAATGATTCAAGAAAGCGGTCCCATCGTGATGAAGAAGATGATCATGAACGGCATGGCCGACGAGATAAAGATCGTCGAGATCGCCAAAGAGATGATGAAAGATCCAGAAATGATGATCGTGAAAGCCGAAAAGATCGAGAAAAAGAAGATGATCGTCGTCGACGTCATTAAAAGTTTCGTTTATTACTTTGTATTTTTTAATCTATCTATTTTTTGTCTTTTATTATCATAAACTAATTTTTTACAAATAACATGTTTCTAAATGCAAGTGAGAACAAATAGAATATTTTTGGTAATGACAGGGATTTTTCCAATTGAACGCAATTAAACTTCATTTTCATGTGGTAAAAGATTTAGGAAAAGCAATTCTTAAACATTGGAAATGAACTTTCTGATGCCGAAAACCAAAAGATACAGTAATTATTCCCAAAAAACAAGTATTAGTCAAAATTTGATTTCTACGAAATAGTTAGAAAACCGGGTAAAATGTAATCACATTTAAAACTACAAATAAATTATTTTCTTTGTAAATTTCAAAAGCTATTAGCAGAGCGGATTTTTAAAATTAAAATAATGTTTCAGAATGACATTGCTAATGCAAACTCAAACTTTAGTCATTTTTCAAAAGAATAAAATGCAAACTTTTTTATAAAATATAAATTTTACTACAACAGAGAATAAAATATGAAAAATCAACAAGAAATTAATCAACAACAGAATTTAAGCTTTATATTTGGCAGCTGTTTCACCTTTATCTTTTGGCTTCTTTCGCTTCTTCAATGAACCATCAGATTTTTCTTTCTTTTCCTTGATTTCACGAGCAGCAACATTTTGTAATTCTGCAAAGAAATCTTTGCCTTTACCACCTTTCTTTGTTGTCTTTGAGCTGGAAGCAGCTTCTTCTTTGTCTTTTCCAACTTTCGGCATCTTTCCTGCTTTTGCCATATCACTTTGCTTTCGCTTCTTCTTTCGACGTTCTTGATTTTTATCAGTTGTAGTTCTTTCATCCTTTGATTTTGGAGCTTTTTTAACATGTCGAGAAATTTCCTCAGGAGCCATAAGAGTTTCATCTGCTGCAGCAGAAGCCATTGGACCAACCTCTTCTGCTCTCATACTAGGCATATTCTTAACCATTCGAATTTCTTCACCAATCTATAACGACAGAACTTTAATATTAAACAAGTTTACAGTCCAAACATACCCGTGCTGGAGCAAATTGTAAATGAGATAAAGCATCAAGTTTGTAAAAGAGTTCATTCATATTCTTTTGAATATCTTTTACTTGTGGATCAATGTCTTCAGTACCTCCAGATTCACCATTTTGTGCAGCTTGATATTTGTCTTCATAAACATCCATCAAACTTTTTCTTTCATTCATATCAACAGTAAGATTGCGATATGCTTGAACGGAATCATCTTCACGATATTTACGAACAACATCATCGAATAACTAAAAAGTGACAAAATTAAAAACATGAAACAGTATATTTAAGTAAAACTGACTTTATCCTTAAAACGTCGAAGACAGATGGAATAAATTTTATCACTTTTTTCTTTGCTATTAATTGGTGGCTGCTTTTTACGAAAATCAGCTTCAACATATTTTTGAAGAAGACTATTTACTTCTCGATCATCACCTTTAACTTCACCAGAAAGTTCCCAAGAACGTGGATTCAAATTTTCTGCTTGAATTTTATCAATCATTTTCAGCATTTTTTCACGAGACATTTCATGAGATGATGAAGGTTTTGAAACATCTTTCACTGTTGACAACAAAACCGGAGCTTCTTCTTCATCCATCTCATCATCTTCAGCAATATCGTTTTCGTCATCCATTTCATCTCCGTCTTCACCATCTTCATCATGTTGGAAGTGAACTTTTTTGCCATTTTTCCTTAAAAAACTCATTATAAAAAATTAAAACTAAAGAACTAAATACTTTTTAGGAGCAGATTCTTCAAAGAAATCTTTGTAACGATAATCAGTTTCAAAATCTTCATTATCATCGTCGTCATCTTCGATATCACTCATTTGTCCACCTGCTTCTTGTTCATTCAAAAAATTTTCCATATCCGAAAGACTAAAGAATTTATCATCAACAGCAGATTTCTTTGCCTTTTTAGGTGGTGGAACAGCGATTTCTTCTTCTTCCTCTTCATCATCTTCTGCTTCTTCATCATCCTCATCAAATTCCAAAGATCTTAATTTAGAATCCAAATTCTTGAGATCTTGAGGTCTATAAAAATTACACACTTTATTAACCGCAGAACTCATTTATACAATACTTACCGAATATTGAATAGGTCAACGGTTTTTTTCTTCTTCAATGGTGGCTCATCACCATCTTCAGATTTATCCCAATTTTCTTCATCTTCTCCTTGGTCGTCATCATTAGCTTCTTCTTCAGATTCGTCACTAACATTCTCTTCAGGAATTTTAAGATCATCACCGAATAACTTTAAAGTGCTTTTTACTTCCTTAAATACTGCTTTATTCTGCAAAGAAATTTGTTGCCAAATAATTTCATTATCATTTTCTTTAACAATTAATTCATCAGATAATAAGGTCGTTGAATTTAATGACATAGAATTTAAAGCATAATAAGTTTGACAAAGATTTTTTAACATTTTGGAAGAATTTTTTCCACGGCTGAAACCAGATAAATATTAAAAGTATAATATAAAAAAGAAACCTACTTTTTAAAAAACATAGAAGAGTTCTCGACAGGAAAAAAGTCAACAGATGCACGGGTTAATCGAGGTGATTTGTTGGTTGATGAAAGTGATGGAGGCTTTTTTAAAACAGTTTCTTCTTCATCCGAAGATTCAACACCTTTTGCCGATTTATGTCGAGAAATTATTGAATGAGATTTTATCATATTTTGTGGAGTTCCTTTTAAAGTAGATTCATGTTCTGCAAGATCTGCGAATGAAAGTCTTTCAGCAGCAGTAGATTTTTGAGAAGGTACCTATAAATTCAAATTATATGAAGAAATAAAAACAAAATTGTACTTCATCACGAACTTCAAAAGAGGCATTACAAGGTGATCCAACACAACGAGATGATCCTGGTGAGATGCTGGTTGGAGAAGGTGGTGGTGACTTGTTCACAACAATTTCTTCATCATCAGAACTTTCGTTTGCAGCAATTTTACGAGGACTTTTTAATGGAGATTTTGTTTTAGTTTGTGGAGACATTTGCAAAACAGAGTCATTTCCAGTGACAAGAACTTCATCAGAAGCATTACGAGCTAATCCAGAAGATTTTTTAGTTGGGGAAACCGATGGAGACTTCTTTAAACCAATTTTTACTTCTTCATCAGAAGATTCAACAGCTTTTACAGATTTATGTCGCGGAGTTATTGCTGGAGATTTCGTATTGCTTTCTGGAGATTCTTGTGAAGCAACATCAGCAAATGAAAGTCTTTTAACAGCAGCAGATTTTTGAGAAGGACCCTTAAAAGAAAAATATATTTTATGAATAAAATGAATGCAAAAAAAATTTACATTATCAGTGACTTCGACGGAAGCATTACGAGCTAATCGAGATGATCGTCTTGTTGGTGAAGGTGATGGTGACTTGTCAAGAATACTTTTCTCGTCATCCGAAGATTCCATAACTTTTGCAGATTTTCGTCGAGAAGCTGACGACGGAGATTTTACTTTATTTTGTGAAGATTCATGCTCAGCAACATCTGCGAATGAAAGTCTTTTAGCAGTAACAGATTTTTGAGAAGGTACCTAAAAATTTAAATCATATAAGGAATAAAAACAAAATTGTACTTCATCAAGAACTTCAACAGAGGCATTACGAGGTGATCCAACACTACGAGATGATCCTCGTGAGATGTTGGTTGGAGAAAGTGGCGGTGACTTCTTTAAAGCAACTTCTTCATCATCAGAACTTTTGTTTGCAGAAATTTTACGAGGACTTTTTAAAGGAGATTTTGTTGTTTGAGGGGACCTTTGCAAAACAGAATCATGTTCAGCGACAAGACTTTCATCAGAAGCATTACAAGCTAATCCAGGAGATTTCTTGGTTGGTGAAAGTGACTTTATTAAACCAGTTTCTTCTTCATCTGATGATTCAAGATCTTTTGCAGATTTATGTCGAGGAGTTATAGAAGAAGATTTTGTCAAATTCTGTGGAGTTCCATTTGAAGCAGATTCATGTTTAGCAACAAGACCTTCATCAGAAGCATTAACAGGTAATTTAGGAGATTTCTTGGTTGGAGAATGTGATGGAGACTTCTTTAAACCAATTTTTTCATCATCAGAATATTCAACTGAAGACTTATGTCGAGGAGTTGCTGATGGAGATTTTGTATTACATTTTGGAGATTCTTGTTCAGCAACATCTGCGAATGAAAGTCTTTTGGCAGCAGATTTCTGTAAAGGTACCTATAAATTTAAATTATATAAGGAATAAAAACAAAATTGTACTTCATCAAGAACTTCAACAGAGGTATTACGAGGTGATCTTGGTGAGATGTTGATTGGAGAAGGTAATGACTTGTTTAAAACAATTTCTTCTTCATCATCAGAACTTTCCTTTGCAGAAATTTTACGAGGACTTTTTAAAGGAGATTCTGTTGTTTGAAGGGACATTTGCAAAACAGAGTCATTTCCAGCGACAAGACCTTCATCAGAAGCATTACGAGCTAATCCAGATTTCTTGGTTGGTGAAAGTGATGGGGACTTCTTTAAACCAATTTCTTCTTCTTCATCTGAAGATTCAACATCTTTTGCAGATTTAGGCCGAGGAGTTATTGATGGAGATTTTGTATTACCTTTTGGAGATTCTTGTGCAGCAACATCAGCAAAAGAAAGCCTTTTAGAAGCAGCAGTTTTTTGATAAGGTATCTAAAAATGGAAAACACATTAAGTACAAAATGAAAAACAAAGATTTTCCATGCGAATATTCATATTCAAAAAATTTACCTCATCAATAACTTCAACAGAGGCATTACGAGCTAATCGAGTTGATCTTCTGATTGGTGAAGGTGATGGTGACTTGTTAAGAACACTTTTCTCGTCATCCGAAGATTCAATAACTTTGGCATATTTTTGCCGAGGAGTTGCTGAGGGAGATTTTGTTTTACTTTTTGGAGATTCATGTTCAGCAACATCAGCAAATGAAAGCCTTTTAACAGCAGCAGATTTTTGAGAGAGTACCTAAAAATGAAAATTATATTTTATGAATAATACGAAAAACGTTTCATATGACTATTAACATTCAAAAAATTTACTTCATCAATAATTTCGACGGAAGCATTACGAGCTAATCGAGATGATCGTCTTGTTGGTGAAGGTGATGGTGACTTGTTAAAAACACTGTTCTCTTCATCAGAAGATTCAATAACTTTTGCAGATTTACGACGAGAAGTTGAAGATTTTGTTTTATCTTGTGGAGATTCTTGTTGTGCAACATCAGCAAATGAAAGCCTTTTAGCATCAGCAGATTTTTGAGAAGGTTCCTAAAAATAATATGATACAAAATTTATAAAGAAAACAAAAATTTACGTCAAGAACTTCAACAGAAGAAGAATTACGAGCTAATCGAGTTGACTTTCGGGTTGGTGAAGCGATAGGAGTTGTTGGGGGCAAAGGCTTTCCTGCAAGCCTTGCCGATCGGCGAGTAATTGGACCATCAGATGGTTGTGACATTACTGAAATAAAAGAATGTTATTTAAATGCATGTAATGTATTTAATTTTCGCGGATAAAATATCGAAAGTCCTCCTTTATAAACAAGAAAGGAAAGACACGTAAAACATAAATATTCGAATAGTTATGCCCGCTAGAACATTAAGGTTATAATAAAAGTGTTTAATAGTTTAATAAATTAGTTTTTTGTTAATTTCCGTATTATTGATATAAAATCAAGACAGATTTTAACAAAAATTATTCTGTTTAAATTTCTTTTTCAACATTTTTTAAATTTTTTCACGCCAAATTTTAGTCCCTCTCTTTGTTTTCGTGTTAAGACTTGTTCGACAACAACCTTCGAAGTTTGAATTTTTGCAAAGTTTTTTGAAAAATGATCGTTTCTTGTATTTTTTTTAAATGTTTAAAAAAATGGCACATCTAAATGTGGTCTGAAATTGAAAGGTAGGCATGTTTTGCGGCCATTGTACACTTTGAAGGCATTCAGATTTTGCACTCCTCGAACCAGATTAAATTTCGCCGATGTAACAGTTAATACATTATTTCCCTGGAGCCATAGTTGATGAGTATTTAGGGGAAGCAATTGGGACAAACTCTTGGTGACCTTCTCCAAATTATTAAAAATCGTCTGCTTTTCATACAAAAAATGGTTTTGTATTTTATTCAAATTTGAAGATCTAGAAAGTAACATGAGTTACTGTAACTCAATAAATTTTAGGACGTTAATTTGCAAATATCAATTTTTAAAACCGCTACTTTTTTATGCAAATTTAACGGAAACTGCTTCTTTCAAATAAATCTGGAAAAGCACATAACAAATTTACTACAAGATGAAACTCTACAAAGGCATTTAAGTGAACGAATAATACAAGCCTTAAATTTGTAAGTCAATGTTGTATGTACAGTTTTCGAATGTTAACAAAATAATTTTTATTCAAAACAAAAAACCAAACAATAAAAAATTGCATAAATAATACCGTATCAATAAAGCTTTAATAAAGAAATCACAGAAAAATTGAACAAAACTCAAATGTAAAAATCTATAATTTAGGAATTTTTTGTAATAATTTATCACCAAATTGAGTAGAATATTGTTGGGACTTTTCTTTTGCAGCTTCAATTTCATCAGCCATCAAAGGAGTTGTAGAATAAATTAAATCAAAGTTTCGAGGCTTTGCACGAGCTGCATATTTTAACATGTGTTCTCGAACAGCATTCACAAATTCTGGATTTTTATCAACTCGTTTACTCGATCTCGAAGTTGATGAAGTTTTAACAGCAGCTAAAAAATGGAATTGGAATAAAAAAATACACAACCATGAAATACGCCCCGAGGCAATATAAGTTTCTGATCTTCTTTTTTTAAATCGTAATAAATTTACCAATAATTACACTACTAATAAAATTAAAAATTATCAAATTTTCTCTTAGAAAATCTTTCTTTACAATGCAAAGCTTTTTAAATTTTTACGCTGCATAAATAAAGAAATCTTTTCTTGTAAAAAATTTGGATGACTACAGTAAATAATTAATTTAAGCTAAAATGTAAATATGAAAATTTTCCAAATGGCTTACTATTTCGATTTTGAAATTCTTTTTGATCTTTTTTGAGATCCTTCATTGCTTGCTTCACTTGTGAACCATAAAGTCGAAGAATTGATCCATATTTTGTGAACTAAAAAAAGAGATACTGTAGATGGAAATATACCGTACTGTAAAGTGATCTGAACAAAGATTTTTAGGAAAGCATTAAAAGATAGATCAAATTATAGGATCGTATTAACAATGGATACGGTACCGCTGAGAAACCGAATCAAGAGATTCGACTACTTTACAGTAATAACCAACCTGTGGATAAATAATTTTTAACATTTTTTGTGCAGCTAATTGCTTTCCTTCATTTGCAGATATGGCTGTAACTGCAACTTCATGCTTATCACCAACTTTTAGACGATATTCAATCTTTGAATGCCCTGCTTTTTTGGATTCCGTTGAAATTTGACAATTTGCAAGTGGTGCCGATTTAGAAATACATTCTTGAAGAATAACAAATGGTTGAGGTTGTGCAGTGATATGACTCAATTGTGAGATTTTTGAATTCTCAATGTCCAACTTATCAAACATTTCAAAATGTTTATCTTCAATTTCCCTAAAAATTCCATACTGTACTGTAATGATAAAAGGTACTGAAAATTAGCACACATATTCTGATAAGCAACTCCTTCATTATTAAATTCAATTTCTGGAATCAAAAGTTTAACAGCTGATCTTGCAGCATCAGTTTTTGCGGCCTTTTTACTCTTTCCACATCCTCTTCCGATTACTGTAACATCTTTAAGTTCTTCAACTTGTTCATGATTTCCGCCTTGTTCAATTCGCATTTTGTATTCTTCTTGAATTACACTAAGTCGTTCTCGAAAAGATGAAATTGAGATGATGGCATTTGAAGTGGAAGTCACTTTTATCTTTGCAATGGCATGATATGGATTTATTGGATCACTGTAATGAGTTGGTAAACTGTAAAAGAATGAGGCAAACGAATGGCTTACGTGACTTCGAAAATATCATATTCAATTGAAGATTTTAAAACCTTTTGAACATATTCATGCAAAATTGTTAAAGCTGTTTTTCCACGAGGATTTAAACAAAATTCTCGATGCGTTGGTTTATTATTTGTTTCAAGAGAAGGTACGGTAATCAGCTTCGTATCAGATGGAAGCACTAAAAGTATATTTATAAGCTTTAACTTAAACTTTTGTAAAATATGGTATCCATAAAGAAAAATTCAAAACATACTTGGTCGCTCAATATTTTTCAATAAATTTGCTTTATCAACATTAAGTTTTTTAACATCCTTAAAATGCCGACGAGCTTTCTTCCATTCTTTATATCGACGATATGTGATTGTCTTAAATTCAAATGCCTTTGAGGCATATTCATGCAAAACTTTTGCCGATAAATCTTCAGCTGCAACATCTTTGGATTCTTTAATCTTAATAAGCGGAGCATTGATTTCATTCATCACAGCAAAATCCTTGTTTGTATCTGATTCACGAGCTAATCGTTGGACATGTTGTTGTTGAGCTTTTGCATTTGATTCTTCTTCTTCTGCTAGCTTCTTTTGATAATAACATGGAATTGCAGATGGTGGAACTTTATGATGTCGAACAGAACCTTAACAAAAGAATGTTTTTACTATATCCAAATTTAAACAAATAAAAATCTACCTGGACCAATATAATATGGACGAGAAAAGGTACAAACTCGAGTAGTTTTATGCTAAAATTTAACCTTATTAAACACATATGTAGCTTTGCAGTATTACCAAATAAACAACTAATCCACTGTCATGTGTTGCTTCCACCCAATTATCTGGTAAAATTGTAAATAAATCTTTTGGTCGTCGTTTAAGAACTGTTTTTTCGCAAACTGTATACTCTCCTCTCTCTTTTTCCAATTGTACATCAATATCTGCTTCCAAATATTCATCAATATCGTATTCTTCTCCTCTTAAAAATAAACATTTCAGATGTTGTTGGCCACAATTAGATATCTTTATTGATTTTAAGCTAGAATTTATAATAACTTACTCAATCTCATCTTCATTCATATCTTCAAATGCTCCTGGCTCGGAGCTACTGTCATTCATCTCATCATCGTCATTTTCTGCTGACTTATTTGATGCTACTGAATCAATATTCATTAAGTCATTGTTAATTGTTGCATCAAATGTGGTGTCATAATTTGGTGATACTGCTGCAGCACCAATATCATTTGTAGAATTTTGTAAATTCGAAGAAGTTGCAACAGAAAAATCTGGAGAAAGTGGCTCTTCTTTTATTTCAAGTTTTGGCTTTTTAATTACACTAAAAATAACAAATTTTGTTTATGTGATTAATGTACTTCTGTATAAAACTAACTGCTGTGAAAATGGACATTTATTTTGAGATGATGTAGATGAATTTGATTTATCAAAGTCTAAAAAGAACTTTTTATAAACAAAAAAGTTGGAGTTTAAAGTTTTTCTCACTTCTCTTTCTTACAGATTCTGCTGCAGGAATATCCATTATACAAAAATGGACAAAAAATATTACTGTAAAAGTTTAAAAAAATTTGTAAAAAAACTTTAAAAAACTTGTTTAATTTTTTTTCATTTTTTGTTCAAAGAAAAAAATGTTGCTTGCAATTGGTTTTGGTTCTTGACACGAAAACGCGTGTACAGTAGATTTGTCGGCCGGTGCCTCAGAAATGAAAAAGTCTTTTTTAAACACATTTTTTGCTGCTTTTTTGCAACTTTTTTAAGAAATTTTTACCATTTTTTCTTATTACATTGTTATTATTAAATCCCTAATTTTACGCTGTAAATTATGACTAAACGCCGTATTAAAAATGCTGGTCCAACAGGCTTCAATAGAACTCTTGGAAATCAGCTCGTTAATCAAGGTAAAGCCAAACGTGTGTATATTCAACCAAATATTGCTCGAACAGTAAGTTATTGCATTTTAAACCCTTTTTATCTCATTTATTTATCAGTTTAGTAGTTTTAGGCTTCTCCTGAAAAGGTGTTAGATTCGGTTACTCATGAATCGAACTTGGAAGAATTCTTAACAACTGCTGAACTGGCTAATCGAGATTTTACTGCTGAACGAGGCAACTTTAAAATCATTTCAACGTATGTTTATCTTTTTCCCCCTTATCATGTTTCTAATATCAATCTTTTAGCAATGATGCTACTGTTATTAATACAGATGACTTGATCTCCAAATCATTTGAAGAACTTAAACGCGAATATGGAGAATTGCTTAAAATTCCTCGTCGTCCGTTGAAAGATCAATACAATACTGCTGATGAATTGAATAAAGTTGAAAATGAAATGTTCTTGGAATGGAGAAGGAATGTATCTTTAATGCAAGAGGTTTGTAGCAATACAATGTTACTCGTTAAACTATTTTATCCTTATTTTTATAGAGCAATGGTGTTGTAATGACTCCTTTTGAACGTAATCTTGAATTATGGAGACAGTTATGGCGCGTTATTGAACGTAGTCATTTGGTTGTGCAGATTGTTGATGCTCGTAATCCTTTGTTATTCCGGAGTGCTGATCTTGAAAGCTATGTTAAAGAAGTTGATCCGATGAAGACCAATGTTTTATTGGTTAATAAATCAGATTTGCTATCACCTGAACATGTTCAAAAATGGCGTGAATATTTTCGTAAAGAAAAGATTAATGCTATTTTTTGGTCTGCAAAATTGAATAGTGTCGTTGAAGAGCATGAGATTCCTCCAATTCTGGAAGAGTCGCATGAAAGTGATGAATCTTCTGACTCTGAAGCATCCGATAATGAAGACGATAAGCAGTCTTCTGAACATGAGGCAAATGAACCTTCTGCTTCTACTGCCAGTAAGCCGGATGAAACTGTTACTGCTGAAGTTGAAAAGCTTGAAATTGAAGAAGATAACAGCGACATCCCCTTTATTCATACCACGGAAGAATTGATTGCTTACTTGAAGAAAAAGGCCTTTGAATCTGTTGCTGATTCTACAAATTCTGTTGTTGTTGGAATGGTTGGATATCCCAATGTTGGTAAAAGCTCAACTATCAATTGTATTTATGGTAAGAAGAAGACTTCTGTTTCTGCTACTCCTGGTAAAACTAAGCATTTTCAAACACTTATCATTGATGATGAATTGACGCTTTGTGATTGTCCTGGTTTGGTTATGCCTTCTTTTGGGTTTAGTTCAAGTGAAATGGTTCTTAATTGTAAGTTATTGTTGTAGTCTTTTTCAACTAGTCTCATCTTTCCCTATTTTAGGCATCTTACCAGTTGATAGAATGCGTGATTTTTTTTCACCAGTTCATCTTTTATGTACCCGTGTCCCTCGTACTTACTTTGAAGCCTTGTATTCCGTGCTTTTGCCAAAGCCTGCTGAACACGAAGATCAGAGCAGACCTCCAACGGCTCACGAATTGCTTACCACTGTTGCATTTATGAAAGGATTTATGTCATCTGCTGGTATTCCGGATTGTTCCAGAGCTGCTCGTCTTATTTTGAAGGATGTCGTTAATGGTAAACTTCGATGGATCGCTGCTCCCCCTGGTGTTACTCAACAAGAATTCGATAAGTATACATTTGATTCGTTACCTGAGAAGAAACAAGCTACGCGAACTGAAAGTTTGCTGTTGGAACAAGTACGTTTTTAATAATTTTAGAAATGCTAATTTATCTTCTTTTTAGTTGGAAAAGCGCAATTTGCTTGTCGGACATGAAAGCAGTGGTAAACGTGTCGATAATTTCTTTTTCAAACAAGATGAAGGCACTGTTCATGTGCAAAGTAAAGGACAATTACCTACTGTTGATGAAAAAGGAAGAATTCGTTTAAAGAAACCCAAGAAAGAAAAATTACGTCGTGTTTATCGTCATATGGATGCTTAATAAACTTTGTATATTTTTTGTTGCGTTTTAATAAAGTTTTATTTGTTGTTAATATTTGTTTATTTTTGTTTGAAAAAGAGTTATAATACTCTTGAATATCTTTTTCTTTTGCGGATTCTTAGAATTATTTCTTCATCTTCGTTTTTATTTTTTAGGTCAAAGTCTCATAATGGGAAAGATTCTTAAAGTTGGACGTGTCGTCATTGTTCTTGGTGGAAGATTCGCTGGTCGCAAGGCTGTCGTCGTGAAAGTATATGATGAAGGAGCTACTGGTCATCCATATGGTTGTGCTCTTGTTGCTGGTATTGACAAGTATCCTCTTGCCGTAACCAAAAGCATGGGAAAAAAGAAGATCCAAAAGCGAAGTCATGTCAAGCCATTCCTTAAGCTTATCAATTACACTCATCTTCTTCCTACTCGTATGACTCTTGATACTGATTTCTCCAAGACTGCAGTAAACAAGGAAGCTCTCAAAGAACCCAAATCCAAGAAGAAAGCATCTTCTGTCATCAAGAAAGAATTTGAAGACCGTTACAAATCTGGAAAAAGCAAATGGTTCTTCTCTAAACTCCGATTTTAAATTGTTGTTGACTTCTGAGATCGTTTTTATTTTTAAATGAAGTCTTGTTATGTTTTTTTATATTATGTTGATGTCAATACATTTAAATTAATAACATTACGACTGAAACAATATTTAAATCAATACAATGTTAAAGGATTTATTAAAACAGGTTTAGGAATCATTTTTATCAGCAGTCGTTTCTTCCAATTGTTTTTGAGATGAAGGGACATCTGCAGTAATCATAGATTCATTCTCAAAGATTCTTGGTTGCCGCGCAGTTACCATGGATTTTTCATCTGATTTTGTTATATTTTCAGTTTCTTTATTTGACGTTACCCCAGTTGATTGATTCTGTTCTGAGTTAATCCTAGAAATTTGGAATTTTGTCTAAGAAGCTCTGTTAAAAGAACAAAACATACCGTTCTTGATTTTTTTCAACAGCTCGTAAATTTTCAAATTGATGTGACATTTTTTGAATCATTTTTCTTCTTCGCCAAAACATTATTGATAGAAATACAATGTTTAAAGTAATATAAATTCCAAATACTAAAATAATAAGTAAAAGTAATAAAGTTACAGTGTTTTAGAATATGATTACCTGCAATTACAGTATAGAATAAAGCTTGGAAGAGAGTTTTTTCGCTTTCATTTGCATCAATACAAGTTTGATTGAGATTCGATGGAGGGCAACTAAAAAGTAATTATACAGTAATCATCCTCAAACATCAGAATAAATTGGAAAATGCTACTTCAGCTCCCGATTTCTTGCACGAGATCGATTAAATTACAATAACATTGAAACTTACGGAATAAGAGGTTTTCGAAAGCGAATTTGAAGCAAAAATGATAGATTCGGATTTGTTGAAGATGAGGTAAGATTCAACTGCAACAAAAGAACAAACATTAAAATGTTTTAACAAAAATTTCAAAAGCCTTACTGTAGAAAAAGGTGTTGAACGGAAAGCAGAAAAATTTTGACACATTTCCAAATCATTTTTATCCAAACTTCCATTTACAGTTTTGTTACTTTCAAGGTTATTAAAGTTCCAAAGCTAAATATATATAAACTTTATAGAATTAATAAACAAAGAAATAACAAACTCGAGTAACATTATTTTCATCTTCAAAATTCAAAATCGATGAACATGGATCATAGCCCAAAAGTTGAACAACTTTTCCAGCATCAGTTTGATAAGATATTGGATCACCTTTTTCAACACAAATTTTATCATCATCACAAAAGTTTATCCTTGAAATATTCTAAAAAAGGAGAAAATTGATTAAAATTTTCAACAATGATTTCAAAAACAATTTTTTGGCACCTTAGGATGGATGATTGTGAACAATGTCTGATCCTTAACCTCTTCGCAGCCCGGTCAGGAAAAATTTAAGCCCGGGCTTTTAGGTTTCCTGATATCCAACCTTCATCCCCTTAGGCAATTTTTACAATATTCAGAAAAGTTCAACCCAGGCCGGGCCTCAAGAATGTTCCAGGTTCGTTGCCATGCTAGAATGCATTCTTAAACCCAAAATCCAAAACCATCCTAAAAACCCCCAAAAAACTTACAGCTCGATTTCCATTTTCTTTTTGATCAAAGCAATACAAACTTGTTAAATCATAAAAGCATTGTTCCTCTGCTTTGATATCAGACAACAATTGAATATCCCATTGACCATCATCTTTTCCCAGCTGTGCCATCAAATACGGCGAAACTGGGCTATCCCTTTTATAAATTATTCGATTTACACTTCCATCATCACCATTCTGACCAAGAGCAAACCAAAGTGGACGAATTCCTTCCGAAAATATTATTTCTTGTTCAAATTTTGTCGTCGAATTATTACTTTCATTATGGTTTTGTTGAAGAATAATAAAATTCCAAGTTTGATTATCAGTTGTTACAAATCCAGCAATATCGTAGAAGATTTGAGTAGAATTAAATTTACTTAAAGGAAATGTAACAGCAATAAAATTTAGGATTATCTGAAGAATTGAGCTAAAATCCATTGTCTTATCATTGATCCCTTTGTATGATGATGCAAATGGATAAAATTTTAATGCACGAATTTAATACTTTTTACAAATGAAATTTGAAAATTTGCATAATTTGTTTTAATCAATTTCTCAGAGATGTTTGTAATCCTACTTTGTAAAGATAAAAAACAGCTATGATAGAAAAGTGATATAATAGCAATCAATAGGATGACGTAAATTTTCAGTCCCAAAAAATACATTCCACAACTCCAAGCTACCGTATCACAGGGTAATCAATCATTTTTCACGCCACGACAAAATGCAACCTCTTTCCAACTATTTTTTTTTTGTTTTTGGAAATCATCATTGAATTGCATCTTTTTCTATTATAGAATTTCTATCCTAAATTATATTTTTAAACATTTTTTCTATCCCTTTTCTATCGAATAATCTTTACCACATCCCTTCATATTACTGTTAAAAATATTTACCAAAAATTATCTTTTACTTCTTCGAGTTTGTATACGCTTCTTTTACTTTTTCAATGGTCTCAATGCGAACAAAACTTTTGCTATTTTCAATGAATTTCCTATTTTTAGGGTTTTGAAAACCTTCACTTCTTTATTTCTCATTCAATTTTGATTGAAAAATAATCTCAGCTTTAATCATCTTTGTTATCTGTGATCTCTGTTTGCTTTCATCTAAGTCATCATGGGACGAAAAAGAAAGAATTCTGAAGAACTTGCCCGTCCTCGACAAGTTGTTGGTGAGTTATACTTTTGAAAAAGGGATTTGAAACATTTAATGACAACCTTCTTTTAGCTCCTGTTGTACCAATAAATAATCGACCTCGAAGATCTACAAAAGATGCATTCTATAATAATCTTTCAATGCTTACTGCAACTCGAAAACCTCCACTTGAAGAAGAAATGCTTTTTGAAGAAAAGGTTAAACCAAAGCCAAAGAAGGAACCGCAAGCTGTTGTTGATCGTCGAAAGTCATCATCTTCTGCTAGTGCAGAACCTACTTCTCCTCCACCACCTCCAACAGCAGTTGAAGTAAAGCCAAGTCGGCGGCCAGTTTTAGTTCGACAACAAAAACCTGAAATTTTGAATGTTCCAATTCCTTCTTCTTCCTCGACTCCTCGAGCATCTCGAGTTGCAGCTGCTGCTGCTCAAAATGCATCATTACCGCAACCTTCCAAGCCTAAAGAAATTGTAAATGGTCTTCATCATTATCTTCCAGAACTTCGTCGACCACATTTTACTTTGCACTCTTTGGATATTGAATCTCTCTCAATAGATCCTAGAATGCAATATTCATGTAATCTTTGCTCTCGTCGTCTTCCAACCTTGTCTGAATTGAATGAACATTTATCTACTCATGTTGAAACTGTCACCTCATGTGCATTATGTGAAAAGCCTTCACAAGATTTTACAATGGAAGAATATACTCAACATCTTGCAAGTCATTTCTTAATCGTAAGTTTTTTGTATTTTGATTTCCTTCTTTTAACACTCTCTCTTTCTTTATAGGAAAAGAATCAAACTACATGCATTTTTTGTGGTGAAATTAGTGGACTTAAATCTGCTCCTGAGCTTGCTCAACATCTTCTCTATTATTGTCCATCAATTCGGTATTGCTTCCTTTGTGATTCTGAAATTGATGTAAATCAAGCTCATCAACATCGAAAAAAACGTCATTCAAAATTGCTTAATCGATATGTCTGTTCAACATGCTTTCTTGGATTTCCTTCTTTACAACCTTTTCTTTCCCATATTTGTGATATGCGATATCGTAAGGGATTTTTTGTACTTTGCTTTCATTATTTAACGTCTTTTTTGTAGGATGCTTATGTGAAATGACCGATGTCTTCTTGGATCATCATATCGTTAATGAACATATTGATGAATGTGATAAGGTTCGTATTTATATCTTGGCTGGGTTTTAATATAGATTTAAAAAATTTTAGGCTGAACTGCAATATCATGGTCTTTTAATTCCTGAAACATCTGGACGAAAGCGTTGCTTCTTTGTAAATCCACATTCTGTAATGCCACCAAATCAAAATGTCCCTTCAACATATGGTTTTCGATGTCCATCTCCACGTCTTAAAAGCTCTGATGAACATATTGTTGCAGTTCGGGGATCATCTACTTCTTTTCCTGTTCCAGGTACTTCATCTCGTGCAAGAATTTCAAATCCTCGTTCCCAAATTCAACCTTTAAGTACATCTGATCATCGAATCAGAAAATTTATTAAAGAAATGAAGTTTCATCAACCTCCACAAATTTCAACTTTACCACCCGTTTCATTTGATAATAATGTCTCAATTCCATTTGAACCAATGAGTATGGGAAAGCCAATCTATCGTCCATTGAAGCAACAACCAGTTCCAAAATTGACATGTTCACTTCCGCGTGTAATTTATCCAAGAAGTAATCGAATGGTTGCACGACTTTTAACTCCTGCTACAACTTCAAATGCAACAACATTTTTTCCTCCTGGTTTTGGTGGTGGTGGTAGTAATGAAGCTGTTGAAAATGTATATGATTTTGATGGTGATGGTTTAATTCCTTTAACAAAGCGGGTCTCTGAAGAAGAAAATGAAACAATTCCATCAAAGCGACATTGTTCAAATGATGATGAAGAAGAACCAGAAATTATTACCTTATAATTTTGTATGTTTAAAAAAGGTATTAGATTAATATTGCTGTAGTTCTCTCTCTTTCATTATTATTTTTTGTAATTTGTTTACAGATTTCTTTTAAAATCTGAGATCTCAAAAATGTTTTTTTTATTTATTTATTATCGTTCAGTCTTTTTTAAATGCTTTTTTATTTTTTTTGTTGTTGATAAATATTATTATAAAATGATTGGGTTTGATTGCATGGATGAAGGGGGATTTGGGTATAGGTGATTGGAGATGGGGTTGAACAAAGTTGATTGACTTTTAAAAATGCCATTTCTCGTAATTTATCTCTTTTAGCTTTTGCACTTCGGCGACGATATTCCTGAAATGGAGCAAGTGGTATTTAAAGGAAAAACGTTAAATGCCATTAGCATCAATTAATAACGTGTTATAGTAATATAATCAAAGAAAAAATGTAATATTTACCTTTTTATATTTTTCATCCAAGGCATCCCATTTTGCTGCAATTAGCTTTGACAACATTCCAAAAGTTGCATTTGGCATTTCTTTTCGAATTAAAGGTTGCATTTCACGAAAGAATAATGCATAACTTGATGAATTTCTACAAATACAGTAATTTTAACAGAAAGTATACGGTAGCGATCATGATAGTGATAAGGTTCAAGCATAAAAATGAGTTTTAGAAAAAAGTGACTAGAAGTTGGGACATTAGCAGGGTGGGACATCATGGGCATTTGTACTCTCCGTGATCGTTAAAATCCTTTGATCTTTTACTGCCATTGCATTGGCACACGATCAAAGGCTGAAAGTATACGGTAGCCCCTTCCAAATTGTTTTTACCCCCTTCGAAATAAAATTCTTCTGACGACCTTGGCTAGAGGATACTGTATTAATTTGGATAACGGATATGAAAAATTTTTAAATCAATGTTTGAAAAAATATTATGCAAATTTTTTTAAAACTCATATTTACTCCATTTTGCCGAAATATTCTCAACAATGGTAAAACTGGATTTTTTTCTATTTTTAAAGTTCAACTTTTTTAAAACTTACCCTTCTCGATTGCTATTATTACTGCTATAATTGTTGCTGTTGCTACCGTAACCATGGAAGTTGTTATATTTCATTTTTGTCATTTCAGCCTTTCCAAATGTCGGCTCCAAAATATCAATATTTTCAAAATCTTGAGGATTTTGTGGAAGATTATATTTTACAAAATCCTCTTTAAAAATTTCCATTTTTTTGAATAACAACACAATAAATGCCAAAAAAAAATCCAAAAACAACAAATATTTTTAGAATCTCGAAAAAATTCTCGGGAATTGCATAATTTTTCTTGCTCTTTTTTGGGAAAGAACAGAAACAACAAAGGATTAACTCCTCCTTTCCAAAAAAAAACAAAAGCTAATAATTTTTTTGATTCGGTCATTTTTTAATAATAGTAATAATTAAAACATATGTTCTGCGATTTCCTTTTTTTCTTCGTTTAGCAGATAAAGAAAAAACAAATAGCATCGGCGGCACCTGTTAGATAATTAGATGATCTTGGAATGAAAAAAGAATGAAAGGCAAAAAAACAATGGTGCGGATTTTGCAGCTTAAAATTTGGATTTTAACAGGTCTAAAGTCAAATATCATTCAGTAATTTTCATTGCTACTGTAGAACGAAAATATACTGTAATTAGTGAAATAACTAAAATAAAAATTATTAAAAAAGACTGAACGAAATCTTTTTGAGATTATTTGAGATCTCGAAAATTTGTAAAACCACAGTAACAATAACCTAATACCTTTTTATAGGTATAAATTAAAAAGTAATAATTTCTAGTTCTTCTGCATCATCATTTGAGTTTAAACAATGTCGCTTTGATGGAATTGTTTCATTTTCTTTTTCCTGCTTGATTAAAAAATCCTGTTCAAGTTTTTAAAAATGTTTTTCTATTTGTTTCGCCTTCAGTTTCAAGAGTTCGATTGAAGTCCTTCGAAAACTTGTTTTTACTTATCTGATTTCTTCTTTGGAACATTTTGAAAAAGTTGAAAAAGGACAATGACATTTTTTATCTTTTCAAATTTTTTTGAATATTTGAATCAATATTTTCAAAAACTGCTAAAAGTACTACCAAAAAATTAAAAAACCTTCTAACGTTAAAACTTTTTTTGATAGAATTAATTTTTTGCCGTAAAAATGTGTGAAAAATGTTTCATAAATTATTATAGTTTTGTGTTAAACCTTTAACTCATTATCCTTTTTTTTATTGTAGTGAGATTACTATAAATTTTTCGTTAATTAGACAAGAATCGTTTTTTAAGAAATCTACAATAATTTGCAAATTATGAATACCGTATAGAAATTAAATACAAAATATTGCAATTTTTAAAAAGATTTTGAGACTTTAATGATAGAATAAATAATGCAAATAATGTACGTATTTTTTAATCAATTGACTGATCCACCGAAATCCTGGTCTTTTTTCAGTGAAAATTGCGCCATACAGTCGCAGTTATTGTTCGTCTTCATTAAAGGTTGCAGTAGTAAAAGAAAGTGCAAATCACTTATCATTTACTGCTTATTAGTCAGGGGCATTGAAAGAATTTTATGACGACTATTTGTAAATCATTTTTATAGTGCTATGATAAAGTAATATTTATTTTGTGCAGTTATTAAATTTGTTTGGGATTTTTGCTTTTCAAAATTATTATAAATAATTTGAGTGATATTCCAAAAGTTATGTGTTTGCATTGTTCCCAAAAATCACCCAATTTTGATGTCAGTATTCTTGCAAATATAAAAATTCCTTCTGGCGTTCCAGCAAGTGATTTTCCGTCCGATGTTTTGAAATATATGAAAAAGAATTCTTCACCGAAAAAATTAAAACTAGCAAAAGTAAACAAATATTTTTTGAACAAAAAATTTGAGATAACTTATATTACAAAAGTTAATGCACAATCTGATCGGCGCAAGTATGCTTCTGGTAAATGGAATTTCTCTCAAAAACAAGGTAATAAGTATATTCAAATCGGAGATGCAAAAATTTCCAATATTCCGGATAATTTATGGATTCATGGAGGACTCGAATTAATGGGAGAGAAGGATCTTGTGCCACATCTGATGCCAAAAATAATTGCTTGTGATTTGAAACTCTTATATTTATACCAACAAAATCTGTCATATAATCAATTCAAGTTCTTAACTTCTTTTGGAAATCTCAAAAGCTTTAACCTTATTCAAAGTACTGTAGTTTCCTGTAACGGTACCAATGTTCCAGACGAAGATCTTCTTGAAAATCTTCCAAATCTTCGTTTTTTACAAATGTTAGTTTATTTTATAAAAAA
The DNA here is from genome assembly GCA_024447195.1 of Panagrolaimus sp. LJ2414. Classification (NCBI taxonomy): domain Eukaryota; kingdom Metazoa; phylum Nematoda; class Chromadorea; order Rhabditida; family Panagrolaimidae; genus Panagrolaimus; species Panagrolaimus sp. LJ2414. The sequence goes on along the minus strand of JAMRXY010000092.1, from coordinate 643,738 downwards.
CTGTACATAAAAGGATCGTCCAGATCATAGCATGGCAATATGCAAATTTTTAACACTTTGTAGCGACCAGGTTCTGTAAGATTAAAAAAATTCGAAAAAACTGCTGACCAAAAGATTCTTCTCAAAACTCTCTAAAATTTGGTCAGAAGTTCTTTCGAGATTTTTTAATTTTACAGAGTCATGTGCTCTGAATTTTTATAAATTTGCATATCGCCATGCCATGCCAGATATGACAACAAAGGAGTGTGAGGTGGTAATAACCTTTTGTTGTAAAGCAGATTTTTAGATTTTCTTATCTGGACAATCAAAAATATGTTAGATATTAATAATTTTGTATGTATTTTAGTACTCGTTCTTCATTCTCATATTCACCCAAATTTGTTGAAAAAATTCTTGAATCAAAGTTGGAACGGCTTACTTTGGGTGATTTAGATAAAAAATTTGATTTTGAATCATTTTCGGATTCTATGAAAGCATGATATTTTAATATTCTTTAAATTTTGTTTAATTCTAAAAATTTCAGAAAAAACCAAACCTTAATCTCGTTCTCAATTTTGATGTATCAAAAAATTACTTTAAAAAAATTTACGTTTACATTGATAAAATTATCGCAGCTGGCTCCATGGATTTTTTACCACCTATGTTTTTTAACACTTTCCTTGGTCCCCGTTTTGATAAAAAACGAATAGATGCTTTACATAAAATGCGATGTGTTTATCTTGAAAGTAATCAACTGTTTTGATGTTTTTTTGAAATTGTATTTGAAATTGTTGATTTTTTTTGAAAAAACAACTTTTTATGTTTATCTATTTTATTCTACTTTGACACTTTTGGTCTTCACGTTGAATAAATTCACTACAATCCTCATCAGGGTTTATATCAAATCAACAATACAAAATCAAAAAACATAAAAATTAAACAGTGAAAGCAAAAATATAATAATATTTTTTTTTTAAAATTGAAAAAATTTCACCAAAGCTCTAATCAAATTAGCGACAAAAAGTAATAGCGTCATCGTTATTACTTTTTGGTGCATTGAAAACAAAAGTTCAAAAAATTTAGGCTATTGTAAACAAACTTTTCTTATCATTTTTTGTTACCAATTTTAGAAGCTTTAAAATCGGTTGTTTTTTGTTTTTTAAATGAGTGAAAAGAAAACATTTTTTGCAGTTTTACAATAAAAATAAACTTTTACTACTTTTTTTTTTCAATTTCGGCTCGAGTTTAATTTGTTTCAGTTTGTTATGTAGTCAAATTATCTTTTTTTTCAGATGAGTGTTCACACAAAATTAAGCAGCAGTGAATCATCTTCATCATCCGCAACCGATGACTTGAATAACAATAATGAAAAACCAAAATTTTGGCTGTCAAAGATTTTGCCGAAATCATTTCAAAGAGAATCGAAAAAAAATCTTAAAATCAACGCTGATGACATTCTTAAAGCAATGAAAATTGGTCATAAAGTTCGGAAGCTTCATTTACTAAATAAATGGGAAGGAGGAGATAAACGTTTATCATATGATCCAGAAACTCATCAACTTATGCTTTCAAAATGGACTAAAAACGAAGTTTTAAATTCATCCAAACAAATGTTGGATGTATCTTTGATCAAAGAAGTCCAAACTGTTTATTATAAAACTACTGTAATGAAAATTGCAGATAAATGGAAAAAGGACAAGGAGATTGAGAAATATAATAATGAGTTATTTTTGGATATCGCATTTGGAAATACATTTATACCAAATCATTGGATTTTAAAATGTATGAAATAATTTTTATCAATTTTTAATTCATCTTTGTTTTTTAGTTGATTCAAAAAAGGCTTGCAATTTTTGGTTACAAGCAATTCAAGAATTAATTCAGAAACGTCCGCCACATTTTTTGCAAATGGAACGATGGGTTAAAAAACAACTTTGTTTTGCTTTTTCTAATGGAGAAGAGTAAGTATTTGTATGTAACTATATTACAATTTTACATGACTCAAATTATATTACCCGTATTTTATTTTGAAAATTGAACTTTTAATTGACACCAAAATTTTCAATATAATCACTTCCATAATTTTAGAATGCCTCTGAACCCATTTATTTCAACAGTTCTTCAAAAAAAGTTTCAAGCTAATGAACTTCAACATGCTACACAAGTAAGTTCTGTTTTCACACCATAATATCAATTCTTTCAAAATAAAAAAATTACAGAAAATCTCCCGTGCTTTCAGTGCTGCATTTTATGAGCTTCTTAATTATAATGAGCTTTTTCAAAAAGTTTTTAGTAAGACTGTTAAAAACAGCTGCTCAAATATAACATTGGAAGACTTTACAAATTTTGTTAATACCGAACAACAGGTTTGTATTTCTCTGATTAAAATTTCGGAATTAAAAAAGTTCCAAATATTTATACCAAATGAAAATTTAGGATGATGAAGTGCCACAAGAAGAGATATCTAAGGTTCTATGCAATTATTTAAGAGATATAAATGTTTCAAGATGTTCGGATCAGCCATATTTGACCTGCGAAGAATTTGTTGATTATCTTTTTTCATCAGCAAATTCGGTATTTAATCCGATAAATGAAGCATTAACACATGACATGAATCAACCATTAACCCATTATTGGATTAATTCCTCTCACAATACCTATCTGACAGGAGATCAAATAAAATCTGAATCTTCTCTTGATGCATATTCCCGTGCACTTTTGATGGGATGTCGATGTATTGAATTGGATTGCTGGGATGGAGCTAAAAAGCCAAATGGTGACCCTAATGATATTGTTATATAAGACGCCCATATGAAAAATGTTTTAGGCAGGGGGGTCAAAAATGCTAAAATAAAATGCCAGTTGACACATACGCATTGGTTTGGCCTTTTGTGAAGCCGAAGATTTTTTCCAAAGTTCAAGTTGGGTTTTCAATAAATTTGTGTAACTTTTTTCACTGCCTTGGGTCAACTTGAGAACTCATGGAATTTGTGTAACTTTTTTCACCGACTCGGGTCAACTTGGGAACTCATGGAATTTGTGTAACTTTTTTCACCGACTTGGGTCAACTTGAGAACTCATGGAATTTGTGTAACTTTTTTCAAAAGAGTGAAAGAATTTTACCAATTTTATTGAGTTCCAAGAAGTTGACGCAGAATTTCAAATTTTAGACGATTTCTGATGTTGAGATTTTTTCAACTTCAGAATTCATCAAATTTTGAAAATTTAACTCATTTTTTTCCAACGGTTGGAAATCCTTCACTTTTCCAACGGTTGGAAATTTTTCACTTTTCCAACCGTTGGAAATTTCTGGGTCATTTTGGGATGAAATGCAAAAAGTTAGAGCTGGGGATCGAACCCAGGTCTTGAACCCTGACGCACTACCAACTGCGCCATTGAGACATGTACTTGGACGCTCAAAAAAGGTTTATCAAGAGAAGCAAATGATCTTTTTATTTGTTCATTCTTTTTGGCAGAGTGTGACCGTCATTTGCTTCTCTTGATAAACCTTTTTTTAGCGTCCAAGTACATGTCTCAATGGCGCAGTTGGTAGTGCGTCAGGGTTCAAGACCTGGGTTCGATCCCCAGCTCTGACTTTTTGCATTTCATCCCAAAATGACCCAGAAATTTCCAACGGTTGGAAAAGTGAAAAATTTCCAACCGTTGGAAAAGTGAAGGATTTCCAACCGTTGGAAAAGTGAAGGATTTCCAACCGTTGGAAAAGTGAAGGATTTCCAACCGTTGGAAAAGTGAAGGATTTCCAACCGTTGGAAAAGTGAAGGATTTCCAACCGTTGGAAAAGTGAAGGATTTCCAACCGTTGGAAAAGTGAAGGATTTCCAACGGTTGGAAATAAATGTAGCGATGGGCAGGGAACACTCTTTCCTTTTCTTTCTTTGACATTTTTTTGGTTACAGTAACGAAAAAGTGAATTTGCGCATACTTTTTTTGAAGATTAACAATCTGGCCTACCAGACGTATTTTTTTACGCTGATTCCGAATATGCAACTTTTGAACAACTTTTCTCTAGAGCAAACACCCAAAATTTGCATTTTTAGATGTTTTTTATTTTTTTGACCCCTCTATAAATCGATATAAACTTAGCGACTTATACCATTCGATAGCCCTTCAAAAAATACATCTGGGGTGAAAAGGAAAATCACCCCAAATCACCCCAAAAAGTGATACAGCGATCGTAGAGCTAGATTTATATAAAAAATGCTTGAAAAACAAAGGAAAGAAAAGAGAATGAACTTTTTTTTCAACGCGCGTCAAAAAAATGCATTCTTTTTCGTGCAAAAAAGAAAAGGAAAAAGTGTTCCTTTTTCTTTTTTTCAACCAAAAATTTTTGTTTTGCCGAATTTTAAAGTGGTATTTTCGGCATTTTAACTATTTTTAATATTTTTTTTAATATTATTTTCGGTTTATTCAGGTCTTAAAGTGCCTTGAACGAACAATAAAATAATTTTTTTTCAACTTTTATTTTTGACTTGCCCATCGCTAAATAAATGAGTTGAATTTTCAAAATTTGATGAATTCTGACGTTGAAAAAATCTCAACATCAGAAATCGTCTAAAATTTTAAAAATACTGAAGAATTACAAGTTTTGCGGAAAACTGTGGATTTCCCTAGTCGAGAAAAAAGGGGTGAAAAAACATTCCGAAAAATATGCAAAACTGAAGTTGACTCGAGTCGGTGAAAAAAATTACACAAATTCCATGAGTTCTCAAGTTGACCCAAGGCAGTGAAAAAAGTTTCACAATTTGATTGAAAACCCAACTCGAAAAAAAATCTGTGTTGATCTTCAGAAAAAGGTCCAAAACTCTAGTCGAAAAGGGGGTGAAAATTTATTTTTATAACGGTCATTTTCGACCGCCTGCCTAAAACATTTTTCATATGGGCGTCTTATATATCATGGATATACAATGACAAGTAAATTAAATCTAAGAGATGTACTCTTTACCATCAAGCATTATGCATTTGTTACATCTGAATATCCTGTTATCTTATCTATTGAAGATAACTGCACATTGCCATTTCAAAATTTATTAGCAAAAGAATTTAAAGAAATTTTGGGTGAAATGCTTCTTACTTCACCAGTCTCAAAAACTGAAATGCAGTTGCCCTCTCCTGCAGCTTTGACAAAAAAGATTATTATCAAACACAGAAAGCTACAAATTGATAGTGGGAATGATGATGACTTTGAGCACGGTAAGTATAATTTACTTATGAAATTCTTAATTTTTATGTTGTAAATAGTTGATTTAATTCATATTTTAGTTGAGAACATTGGCCCAAATGGTATAAAACATGGTACTTTACATCTTTTCGATGATGTTTATTATCTGTGGTCAAGTCATATGTTTTACATGTTTGAACAAAAATTTTGTTATTTCAATGAAAGTTCAGATGAAGAAGAAAACGGATACTTTGTTATCAAACTGGCAAATGCTGTAATCGAACGAGTAAGTTGTCCAACTGTTTTTTTCTAATATCAAGGGCGGTTTAAACTAACAAGGGATGATGTTTTAACATGTCTTTTTTGTAAAAAAATGTTAAAATAATCCGTGTAAATTGGAAATTGCTAATGCGGTTAATAAATTCCAATTATCAGTAGCTTAACTAATAATGACTTTACTTAGGCACAATGCCCCATAAAACCACACAGCATAAAAATTTCTGTAGATGGAAACGAGTGGATTATTGCAGCTGATGATGAACAGACAGCAGATGAATTGTTTCGTGACCTTGTCAGTCAATCTTATAAGGCCACTATGCAATTTATGGAGGAACAAAAGGCAGAGAAAAAGAATGGAATTGACCGAGAACTTTCAGATTTTGTAATATATTGTCAAGCAACGATATTCAATCCGGAATATCTAACAGAAAAGAAATTCCAAGAAATGTGTTCTTTTAGCGAAACTGTACACGATACGTTGATTGAGAAAGGACTGACACTATTTAATACCCGACATTTATCCCGTGTATTTCCGAAGGCAAGACGATTTGATTCATCGAATTATTCACCGGTGCCAATGTGGAACTCTGGATGCCAAATGGTCGCTTTAAATTATCAAACTCCTGATCTTCCAATGCAAGTAAATCATGGAAAATTTCTGGCTAATGGTCGATGTGGATATATTCTTAAACCAGCATATCTCATGGACCCGGAATTTCGATTCGATAATTCTGAAACTGTCAAAGGAAATTTCCCAGTTAATATAAAAATCGAAATTATTGCTGGAAGACAACTTTATCGTACCGACAAATCAAAAGAAATTTGTTCTCCTTCAGTCACAGTAGAGGTTCAGGGATTACCATTTGACTGCCAAGCTATGCGAACGACTGCAATCTTTGAAAACGGCTTAAATCCACTGTGGCAACAAACATTTAAATTCAAAATTATTTGTCCAGAGATGGCTTTAATAAGTTTTACTGTTGAAAATCAAGATTTCGTTGGAAAAACTTCGAATTCATTCATTGCACAAGCTGTTTATCCTGTTGATTGCTTAAGGGGAGGATATCGGTCTGTGCCATTATTAAATCAATCATCAGAACCACATGAACTTGCAGCATTACTAATTCATATTGAATTCGAGTAAGTAATTTCAAAGATAATAACGATGACATAAATTACGCTTGTTTTTTTAGATCAATAAAACATCAAAATAAAATATTTCTATCTCCTCATCAACGATTACAAGCTGGGCGAACAGAAAAAGACCTGTATGGCTGTATAGAAATGGGTTCAGACACTATCAATGGAACAACAGAGAAAATAGTTGTCCTGAATCAGATGCTTAACAGTTTAAATAACAGAGATAATTGAATAGTAATAAAAGATTCTGAAATTTAACACATAATTTGTGAACGTAAATTTTTAACGTCCCAAGAAAATGCATAAAAATTTTAACATACAAATGTCTTTATGAATAAATTCTGCGATTGTTGAGGAAAATCAAACGTAAATTTATTTTCGAATAAAATCTTAAAACATACATCCTCCTCAAAAGGTGATTTAGTTTAAAGATAGCATTGATAATCTTGATAGCAAATGTATTAAAAGGAGGCGGACAACGTTTATGCATTAACTGAATTAAGGATAACACAATCCCAAAGCTGCATCACATTTGTTAAAACCAGGTTTGGTACATTCAGAATCTTTGGTACATGCTGAACCAACGGTGTAAGTGGGATTACTATATGAGCTTGGTATTGGAGCAACGGCACACAAAGTTTTAATGCCATTGGGATAATCAGATGGATATGCGTTATATGCACATGCAACAGAGGTCGCATCACTAAAAGCAAATTGAGTGCCACCATAAACGCCTGTGCCATTTTGAGTATATGTAGAGTAAAACATATTTCCAGGGGACATGGTTAAAGCTTTTACTAAAACATGGGCATTGTGTTTAATTCAATATTTTTATTTAATGTGGAGACTCATCCCCCATAATTTTTTTCTTTACTTTGATTGAGGGTCCCAACACGAAAATATTAAAATTTTTGTGTCGGGACATTCAATCAAAGTAAAAGAAAAAAATTATGGTGAGGTGTATCTCCCCCTTTAAAACTCATACCAACAGAAACATCAATAAAAGCAGTTCCAACAAAATCCGCATAAGAAGGGATAATTCTTTCATTTGGAGGATTAGCAAGGTAGACTTGAAGAAGGGCTTCCAAAATATAATCATATTTTACTTTATTCATATTTTTTCCAGGTGGAGCCAATTTACCATTATATGCAACAAATTTACCTTTAGCAATTTGTGAACGAATATTATTAAAAGAATTGACGATTGTAGTTCGAGTTTGGTCATCAAGAGTTTGGAAACAGGCTAACATTCCTCGTGTATCCGGTGGAATAAGTTCAAAATCTCCAAGGGACGCATCGAAAACGCTTAACAGAAGAAAGGCAGCGAAGATAATTGAAGTCATTTCGACAAACTTCGAATAATTATGAAAATTTCAGAAAATCCTTATCTATTTTATAGTGACTTTTTTCAGCTGAATAAACACATAAAATTATTTCATTGTTTAAAATAGAATCTTTTTGGGGTATTGACACCCCCTTTTATAGGAGGGTGTCAACCCCTTGCAGCAGTTTAAACATTAAAAGGTGTGAACTAAATTTAATTTTAAAAAAATGTTGCAAATTAAATAAAACGAATTAAACCTTTTTTTAAACGTTTATTATTTAAACAGATGGTTCCGGGATTAGCAGAATTTAGTCGGGTGTTAGTTAGAGGCATTGACGGGAGGTGATAGGAAGTGAATGGCAGAAGAAATCATGAGTTTTTGGTTGCAAAAGAATATTGTAATATCAATAAAACGTTAAATTGTTTCAATGCGAAAATTGAATTTCATATTTGTTTTATTTATTCTTTTCAATTATTACAAAAATTATCTCCTTTGCTTGATTTTGAAGTAAATCTCAAATCTCTCAAACATAAAATCATTTTATTTAGTTTAAACATTTGCAATAAATAATGTAACGTTTTGTTGATATTAAGGATTGTCTTGATCTGACGGTATTTTTTCCTTTGATCTTGACTACTTGTAAGTTGATTTCGGAGATAATCCTATCTTGCTCCAGATGTCAGATCTGAATGATCTCTTACAGTATTTTTGCGACCAAAAACCCCCATTTATAAATAATAAATTACCCGCCTTTTATTAACACAAAAGATACGGTAGTTTAAAAAAGCTAAACATATCAATTACAAAAAAGTTTTCTTAAAATAAGCAGAAATAAAGTTTTGCGGGGTGTACAAAATAATAATAGGTTAGTTTGCACTTTCAACTTTTAACAAAAATATTTTTGTTGCTGCTAAAACATAATAATAACTTTTTATTTTAAGTATATCCTATTATTTGCAAAGTGCTTTTTTTTCAATACCTTTTAAAAATCACATAAAAACCTTTTTACCACATTAATTTTTAAAAGTTGTTGTTCTTGTAGTTGAAGATAATGGATGCTGTAACACTTGTGACATTTCTTCAAACTTTAATAAAACTATTTTCTTTTCTTTTTGTCTTCAAAAATTGTGTTCAAATTTTAGCAACAAAATATTTGCTTCGAAAAGTTCAAGATTTTTCTCCAATTTTAACCGTATATTTTGCATATTTTTTGGTTACTTGTTTTTTTGCGTTTTTTGCAGAATTATATTTAGTGATTTTTTGGAGACCAAATGAAAATATTTATAATGCAAAGATTTTTTATATTTCTTCTGCAATTTCATGGACTTTAATGTTTAATTGGGCAATCCTTGAACTTTTACTCGGGATTGAAAGATCTTTATCAATTGCTTTTCCAATTAAATATAAAAAGAATCGAAGAAAAATGTATGCTTTGATTAGTGTTGCAGTAATTATTTTGTGTAAGTTTTGAGTAAAGAGAAGGGTTGGCCATGATGTTACTTCATATGTCCAGGTGGGATCTGGGGAAGAGTGAAGGGAAGAGTTGGAAGAGTTTGGGAAAAGGGGTGGGAAAAGGGAAAATTCAGAAACATCAAAGAGACCGATATCCCCTTTTATCCTCCCCCAAGGGTTTATGAAAGGGGAAAGGGATAATTGTGAAAACTGAGATGTCAAAACGGGAAAGCCCCAATTACACGTGTCCTCTCCGAAATCATAAAAATCCTTTGATCTTTTACCACCATTGGCTAAAGATCAAAGGCGGCTAACTCGAGATAGATGGTTTCTACCCCTGTCAAAATAGAAATGTTGCTGTCGTCCTTGTGCCAAAATATGACGTAATATTTTGACAAACTTTCAAATCAATTTTTCTAATACCTTTTTTATCCATCTTTTTTTAGCTTTAATCTTCATAGTGTTTTTCAATGAAATCCCAGCCTCGTTTCCAACAGTTACTGAAACAAAGTGCCAATATTTTGCATGTTTAACTTCCCCTCGAACTCAACAACTTTCTTCTTCCTTAAAATTATATTTAGCAGTTCCAAATGAAATAAATGGAATAACTTTGTATTTTTTACTTCGAAAAAATCTAAAAAATTTAAGTGCTTCAGTTTCAAAAATTAATCGAACAATTGCATATTTAATTATTATTACTACAACTTTGGATTTATGTCCCGCATTTATAAATAATTTATTTGTTGAAGTAATATTTACAGATTTGTTAAACATCTGGATTTACGGATATTTCTCCAAAAACCATTTCGCCAAAAATTTGTAATGGATTTTTGGGTAAACTTTCAGCTTTACGAAGAAATACAATTTACCGATCGAATTGTACACGGTTAGAAAATTTGGATAATGTAGACTTCCTAAAAATCCAGGACAACTTTTTTGGCGAAATGTTTGCGGGCGAAATATCCATGAATCAAACATGTGTATAATTAATACTAAACATGTATTTTTTTAGATAACAAAAGTGCCACTTCGAAATTACATTGGTCCATGGGGAACAACAATGAGTGCTGTCGGCTGTACAATTTGCACACATTTATATTTTAAAATGTTTCAAAGATTAAAAACCGAAAATATTGTTATTCATATTTCAGCTAGTACTCCATAATAAAAATAATTGCCTGTAGCCCAGAAATCGTATGCAAATATGAAAACAATTGGTTATTAAGAGAAAGGAAAATTTGCATGAAACAATTTTAAAGCATTTTGAAGGAGTTTAAGAAAGTAACAAAAGAACCATGTTAAATGTTACATCACCTGTTTTTTGAATCTGCAGCAATTTTTAGAAATAAATGTTAGGATTGTATACAATTTAAAAAGATTAATACCAAGTGATATTTGACCGGTTGAATTTATATTGCAAAAAAACTTGATTCATTTGATGAGGTAATTGAATTACCAAAAAAACGTATTTTCAGAATTTCGAACAAGGCCCGCGGGCCCAATGTTTTGGGCCCGGCTTTTTGAAATTTGGGCCCGACGGGCCTTATGAAGGGCCTGGGCCGGCCCGGGCCCAATCGGGCCTAGTGGGCCCGGAGCCATGCCTACGGTAATTCTGATAAATGAATCTTAAATTGCAAAAGAAATAATCAATAAAAACATTTCATTATTTAACTGTTAGAAAATTCATTTATTTTGAACAAAAATAATTTCTAAAATCATCATCCAATTCAGCATATCTTTTGAGATTTCCAATTGCAGTCATTGAATATTGTCCAATGACAGCCAAAAGTTCTTCTTTCTCATTTGAGGTTGAAGTTGGAGGAGGAAATAATGTTGGCACTTGCAATGTTGTAGTTGATACATCAATTTTGACAGCATCACTTCTTACACTTTCATTTTTGCAATGGTCAAAGATATTCAATAGCGTGGTGTGATAAGATTTCATAATACATTCTTGTTCCAAAAACATTTTACTATTTTTTCAAATCTACAGTATTTAAATTTGTCCATGAGAGATGTGCTATTTGACAATTGTTTGTAAATATCATCAAATTTTTTAGCTTCTTTAACACTTTCGATTTCTTCTTGGGTAAAATACATATCATGATTAATTTTGGGATCTTTTGTTAAAGGCTTAATTTTTTGATAAATGCAAGAAGCAAATGCTTCTCGATGTGAATCTTCCAAATCCAATTTCATGCTTTTTGAATCTACCCCGTAAATGATATTCAATGCTGTCATGCATTCTGTATCAAAATGTTTGCCCACGAGACAATAATATGCTGCATTTAGTTCACATAATCGTCCCTAAAATGAATTTTTTAAATAATGTTTTAGTGTCAATTAAGAAGAATCAAATTTTCATTTTAGCTCAAAATTAGAATTTTAGGGACTTCCAGTATTGACGTGAGCATCTTTACGGCAGGGAGGGGGTCAAGCTGAAACTGGTGTTTTACCTTAAATGCGGTATAGATCAAAGGAATTTAGCTGATTTAGGGAAGGGGGTTAGAATTTTAGATTTTTTTGCTGAAGTCAACAGCGGACGAATGGTAATTTGCCGAAAATCACAAAAATGGTTAAATACGTTTAATTAATGTATTATATAAAGAAATGGGGTGTTATTCTCCTTTAAAACGGCTAGCTAATTTGTTCTCTGAAGTTTAAAAAACAACATTTTTAACGTTTTACATTGGTGGTATGATTATTGTTAAGAATTTAAAATAAGGTTTAAAAATGCGGCTTTTTGCAACTTCCGTGATCCGTGATAATTGGAATTTAGGAAATCTTTTGTAAAAGTCCAGATATTACGTCATCAGGGAGAGAGGGGTAAATGACCATGCCTCTTTTGATGTGCGGCAAAAAGTGCCTTTGATTTATAGGGGTAAAGCTGAATTTGATGATGAAGTAATATCTGGACAGCCTCAAAAAGTAAAATAAATGTATCACAATGAAAATATTTCATATTTGCATCTTAAGTAAAAATTGTTTTAAATTGTAAAAAAAACAACATAAAAATGATAAATCCAATCTTACTTTCGTTTCACCATTTTTTCCATATCTTATATATTTATTTTCATGCATATCAACATAAGATAATGCCATTATAAAAACGATAAAAAATAAATACATTTTTGCCGCAACAAAATCTTTAAAAATATTTTCAAAGAAACAAGGATTTCATTTATTTTTAAAAAAATGTTTTTATCAAACTGGCAGCAATAGAAATTATTGAGACATATTATTGTCATAACCTAACCTTGACATTATTCTGTGTTTAAAAGGCCCCGCGTGTTTTTAAATAGTTGGTTTTCTTATTTTGGGAAGAAATGAAAATGTGAAAACAAAGTGCAAAAAAAAGTTTTTCGAACTTTTTTCACTACAGTAAAGTTCCAAAAAAACCTACGGTTAGGGCGTGTTGGAAAAATTTTTACTGTCCAAAAAAGCATCAATGCAGCATTGATCAAAATTTTTTTATGCAAATTGAATATTCTGTAGCAATAAAACCGTTCGGGATTCGTCGCTGGGATGTTCCATCAAAGAATTCAGTTGATTTGGTTTTTAGAAACCAAAAAATTACATAAAACTTTTTTTTACCACATTATTTTTTAAAAGTTGTTATTCTTGTAGTTGAAGATAATGGATGCTGTAACACTTGTGACATTTCTTCAAACTTTAATAAAACTATTTTCTTTTCTTTTTGTCTTCAAAAATTGTGTTCAAATTTTAGCAACAAAATATTTGCTTCGAAAAGTTCAAGATTTTTCACCAATTTTAACCGTATATTTTACATATTTTTTGGTTACTTGCTTTTTTGCATTTTTTGCTGAATTATATTTGGTAATTTTTGAAAAAACACGTTTATTCCAGATTTCAAAAATAAAAGTCACATTTTCTACCAAAATAATATTTGTAAAAAGATTAAATTTAATAAAAACTATTTTTATACCTCAAAAATCAACAAATGCGATTACAATTTTTGTTCACAAATTCATCGATTATTGTTCTAATCTGACATTTTTTTTCTACAGGTTTGATAATTCTTTTTTACACATTTTATTTTTTATTGAGAGTTTTTTGATGTAGCCCTAAAAAATGTCTGGGAGTAATAAATTTTGGTGACACTTTTTAAGATAAGAAAATTTCTTAAAGAACGTCTATGACTTTTTTGATTGCATAAAAAAGAACATTGAAGGTTTTGTGATCTAAAATATGTATCAATTAGGGTTGTTCATTTCCCTCTCCCGGGAAATTCCCGGGAAATTTCCCGGGAAATTTCCCGGGAGATTTCCCGATTTTTTGCGGGAAATGGTTCTGATTTCCCGGGAAATCTACAGTAATATTTTATGTTTTTACATAAAACATTTAAAAACGGGATAAATACGCAATAAAAACACTGTAAATAGTCAAAAATGATTAATTTGAGTATTTTACAGTCCTTTTATAGGTTATAAGGTTAACTTTGGTAAAATATTACTGTAGCTTGGAATACTGTAGCTCCGGGAAATTTCCCGCCATTTCCCGGGAATTTCCCGGGAAATTTCCCGCCTTTTTTCGATTTCCCGGGAAATGAACAACCCTAGTATCAATTCTACTTTAAATAATCAAGAGAAATCTGTGATTGAGTTTTATTTTCTCTAAAATGTTTGCATTGTTCCATAAACTGACATGTTAATTTGCATAAAATTAGGTTGAAATGAATAATAAAGCTATACTTCTTTTCCTCTTCGTTTTGCTCTCATGTTTTTTTTCTTCGAATTTTATACACTTTTTAAAAATGTAACCATGCCAAAATTTTAGACCACCCACGACGTTTTCATTTTTTAAGAAACCTTTTTCAAGCGTTTTTTTTCAATTTCTTTTTTTCATGGAACAAATCCAAAAAAGAGCTGTTTACTTTCTTCGACCGACAGCAGCAACGCATCCCTTTGTTTTTTTCAAGGCCAAAAAAGCATACAAAAATTTTTCCTTTCTTTTTTTTCTTTTTTGAGTCCAGGAAAAATGACTGACTTTGACTTTGAAAAAAGTTGAAACTCCAAAAAAACACGAAGGAAAAAATGCTGAACTTTTACCACTTTTATTTTTGAATGATGTGATCAATTTTTGAGGGATCATAAAAAATTAAAAATTTGCTATTTGTGGGTTGAGACGATTTTTGTTTAATAGTCTTTATTTAGGAAAATCTTATTTGATAATTGCATGAATTATCCTGATATGCCCGATTTTGATTTACCCCTTACAGAACGTTTTGCCGAACATCAAAGGCAACATGGTCATTCACACTCCCCCATATATAATAATATCGGACAATTCCATTAAATTAAAATTTTTGCTAGATTTCATTGACATTTTCAGTAAAAATGTTCCCACGAATTTGTATTCCTTCAAAAACTATTATTCCATTATTCAACCGTAATCTTCATGCAAGAAATCTAAAAACCCCTTCCCGATTACCTGTTCAAAATGGATTCTTGATTGATACCCGACCAAAGGGTGAAAGAGAAATTATTAATCCGGAATGGAAATCAAAAAATAATAAAATAAAACTTCGAATTGAAAAAATTGATCGAAAAGATTTTGATCTTATTGTACAATTTTTTATTTATCAATTTGCAAAATATTCAAATTTTTGTCGATGCTTGGGTAAGGGTTTGAGAGGTTACAGTATGGATATATAGTATTATATATATATATTCATGATATATTCATGTTACCCTAATGGATAACATGTTATATGTATTCAAATTTGGATTACTGTAATCCTAATCGATAAAATCGAAATGTTGTCTTTTTTAAATTTCAATTTTGACACATTTTCAGATATGACCTATGATGACATGGAACCATTCGGTCTGGAATTTTTGGATGCCTTTATTGATAAATCAATTTCTTTTGCTGCTTTTGATGAAGAGAAATTAGTGGCAATAAAATTGAACAATTATGTTAGTGCGAATGAATTTCCTGAAATCTATACTGAAGGATTGTATCATTCAAATCCAAAATATGAAATTAAAAATGATTACGCTCAAAGTTGGTTTTTTCTAAATTTCTTTTCTACTATTTTATTATGGACAAACTTGTTTGAAAATCTCAAAAAAAATGAAAATTTGCATAAAAATCTGAATTTATGCAAGTTTGTCCCTCGATGACATTTTAAAGACAAAAAAAGATAGGTTGTAGCCTAAATTTTTTATAAACAATCTACAGTAATCTCTAATCACACAATTACAGTAATCAAGAACAGTCCATACAATTACAAAATGAATCATCTTTATGGCATTTATAAGGATGTTCTAAAAAATACTGGAAAATTTCTTCCAAAAAATTGCAAAAAAGTTGGAGTTTTGGAAGCTACTGGAATTCATGAAAAATATATGGGGTTTGTTTTTGAATTTTAGAGTAAATAAAATACAGTAATTGATTTTTAGATGTGGTTTAATTCATTATCTTTATGCTTTAAGTGTTCAAAAATTTATGGAAGAAAATTGTGATAATTTTGTTAGTTATTGTCTTGCTTCGGCAACCTATGAATCTGGAAAAAAGGTATGTTTTTGAAAAGGTTTTTTTAAGGAATTAAAAATTAGTGCATTTTATATACGTTGAATGTGGAGATTTTTTTTAAAAAAAAATCAATTTTTGAAAATCTTCGAATTCATTTGAACTAACATTATGGGATCTGAAAAAAACTTTCGGAAATTCAGAATCCAATTTTTTATTACTCGAACATCTAAAATAATATTTTTCGTACGTTTTTTAAAATCTAAAAACAATGTTTTTGGAACAACTCGAGCTGAAATATAAAAAATAGAGAAAGAAAAGAAATGAAAGTTGTGCGAATTGTAACCATTGAAAATAGAAAAAAAATGCAAGAAAAAAACAGGTTTTCAAAAAATTTTAACAGTGAAAAAAAAACAGAATCAAAATTTTGTATGTTTTTTTATTTGCATTCTTTTTTCCAATTTTCTTTTTAAATATTTGAATCAATATTTCACAAAAATAATTCTGAAGTATTTTGACAAATTTATTTTTTTTTAAAAATGTTTGTCAAGATACTTTTTGATTTTACATAATTTTTATGTTTTATAACAATACACAAAAATGTAGACAACTTTTGCCCCCATCTTATGAGGGTCTTTTAAAAATTAAATGATGAAAAATAAAAGTTTCCAAAAACGCTCATTTGCAAGAAAATATTTTTTTCAGCTTTAGAAAAAATTTGAAAGCATTCTCTCAGTGCAAAATTTGCAAAAAATGATGATAATAGCAAATTGAGTTTTTTGAAATCCTTTATTTTTTTTTCGTTTTATATCATTTAAAATTGAGATATTTATTGGCATCGATGTAAATTCATTGAAAAAAAATGAAAATTTTGTTTTAAAATTTATCTTTTGAAATTAATACCACTAACAAAAGTTTTTAAATTTTAATTTCTTTGTCATTGATATTTGTTACAGTTTAGAGAAAACAGAAAAACAATAAAAAATTTTTCTTTTTTTCAGATTGGAATGAAACAAATCTGTGAACTTCCATATTCGTCAATAAAAGTTGATGGAAAATTCCCCCTCAAAAATATGTATGATGGTGCAACAGCTTTTCGAACAATGATGGGAAATGTTCAAAATTCTTACAAAATTGTTTCTCATTTACTTTAACAAACTTAATTGGAATTTTTATTTTTATTTAATTAATTATCATAAATACTTTTAAAATTTAATAAAATCCCTAAAATTTTGAAATATTACTGTAGTTGGTAGCACTTTTCAATTATGAAGAAGATTTATTTCTTTTTGAGGATACTGTAATGACTGATGACCCTCCTCCAACAGCAATTGAAGATGTTTGTTGCCGTGAAATAATTGCTCGTCGATATGGTTTTATAAAATATATCATCATTAAAGTATTAAATAATGAATGATAAGTTGATATCACATAAAATGATTGACCCCAACCTAAAAAAATTAATTAATTATCTTGGATAATGTATCCAACAAAAATTTTGGAGTTTTTGTTCTTTGAATTCAAAATGATAGTAATAACTATTTATGCAAATTTTTTGTATTTCAGCAGGGCTGGGTACCAAAGGCAAGTGCCCCTTCCAAAACCATCCTTTGATCTTTTACCGCCATCAACACAACATCAAAGACATGTCCTCTTAAAAATGGTTCAGCCCACCTCATAAAACACCGCAAATTTCCTCGAAAATATTTATTCAAATTTTATCTATGTTTTTGATTATGAAAATTAACACAAAAAAACATTTTCAATAAAAAATGCAAATTTTTGTTTTTTTCACGTAATATTTGTTGATTACAACATTAGCATAAATTAGTATTTTTAAGTTTTTTGAGCTTTAATCTTGTTTCCTTTATTTATTTAATTTTAGTTTTTTTGTGGTAAACTAACCAATAAAATTTAATTAATAAAATTTCCTTTTTAAGGAAATACAGGGTGATTCAAGAAAAAGTCCGATTGTAAAATCCTTATAACTTTTTAAATTTTTAAGTTAAGAAAAAATTGAAAGTACCATTCGACTCAGTATTGGTTACCATTTATAATTATCTAAAAAAATTTAAAAAATAAAAACTTTTTTTTTCGAGTTTCATTCAGTGTGTTTTAACAAAAGGAAATTTTGCATATTCTTTGTTTTCGAAGAGAGTGAATGAAAAAAAATGAAAAAAAGTGAAACAGATCTAAAAATGACTTTTTTCCACAGGGGGGAGTACGTGAAATTCGAAAAAAAAAGTTTTTATTTTTTTAATTTTTTTAGATAATTATAAATGGTAACCAATACTGAGTCGAATGGTACTTTCAATTTTTTCTTAACTTTAAAATTTAAAAAGTTATAAGGATTTTACAATCAGACTTTTTCTTGAATCACCCTGTACAATTAAACTTACTTATAACATTATCTGCACCAATAAGTAAAATAATTACGAGTCCAACAAATGGAACAAAAATTGTCAAAGACGGAACAAGTAACTAAAAAATGAGTAACATATATTTATGCAAATTTTATGAATAAACCAAATTATGTATTACTTACTTGAAAAATTAGACTATGAAGAAGTTGTTTGTGCAATTCAAAGGTTAATGAAGACATACAAGATTTTTGTCGATTTAATGTCATGAAAGTCTTAAAAATTAGCCATAAAATAGCCGGAAGTCCCATTGTAAAACAAATTAATGAAAGAATAAGAAAATAAAGGGGCCATTTAGAGGTTGAAAAACTCATCGCACAACATCCAGCACCAATAAAATATGGTTCAATTTGGGGCCATTCCTGGTAAATGGAAAATGTTAGTTTATTAATGGGCAAAATAAAAATATACTGTAGTTTTAGAGGTTTTTGGATATTATCAAAGATGACGGAGTCGATGATCCAAAACGACCCAAAACAATAATTTTAAATGTCGGCAAAGATCAAAAGTCAAATGAAAGCGTAAAATTTTTTAAAATATTGACAACTTTATCATTTTTCATCAAAAAATTCTATGAAAAATGATATCACTATGCAAATTTTTTCCGACAAAAATCTCAAGGCAAATTTTCTGGCTTTTTTAGATAACAAAAGTGTTACTTTTTAAAAACAAACTTTTACTGTATTTTGCTGTTTCAAAAAATGTAGTAAAGTTCCAAAAATGATGATTTTTAAAAAAAAACCGTAAAAATTGTGATATTTGAAATTTTTCTCTTTTCAGAGACAGTAGTAATTCAAATTTACAATGACTTATAAAAGACGAAACTGTAAAATTTATAATATTTCATTACTTTTACAAATATCTCAGGCTACACGTCTGAGCATTTAAGGCAATTGTAAAAGTAATATAAGTTACGATAAATATTTTCATGGATCACGTGTGTTAGAGGAAATTTACATGTCATATTTAAGCAAAAATTCCTTTGATCTTTGCCGACGTCATATTAAGAATGATCCTTCCTGCTTTGAAAATGACGTTATCCACTTGCAAAACAGGAAGCATCTCTTATTATGCAAATTTTGTGGTCATTTAATTAAAAGACAAACCTTTAAAATTGCTGAAACAGCAATTCTTCGATCTTCTAAATTTGTAATTGTGTATGCAGTTAATGCAGGACTTTCATAAAAAATATGTAAAAGTACCAAAAATGTCAAAAATTTCCTTGATAAAATTTTTGGGGTACAATTATGCAAAATTGCATATCGATAAATGAAAGCTGATAAAACGGCAACAGTATTGGCACCAAGGAATATGAAAGCAAAGTACTGTAATGGCAAAAAGTCATCAAATTTTAAAAAAACAGATGTTTAAAAATAAATGAGGAAAAACAGGTGAAAAATTATTTTTTTAACAAATTCCTTTGGCAAAAATTTGACGATTTAATTGCTTTTTTAATATGGTTGCTTTTTTGGTCGTAACTGTTTTTGGCAAATGTTTTTTTGAAAAAATGTGTTTTTTTCAAAGTTCATGTAAGATTTAAAGGTTAGGAAAAGCGATGTTTGATAATTATAAAAATTGGCAGTAACAAAAAAGTAATGGTAACAAAAAGAATTAATTAAAAGTTACGTTTTTGGTGCATAAAAAGTCAAATTTCATTTTTAAACAAAAAAATTGTAACATTCCAGGAGGAAACAGAAATTTAAAATTGGAATTAACGTTTTTTAGCACATTTTTGTCAATTACAAAATTTGCATAACTGATTTTTTAACTCTTAAGAAAGTTTTCATTTTTCGAAAATGCTACGAAACATTATCCAAATTTGGCAAAAACTACCAATTTCTTTATAACACAATGATAATAATTTAAAGAAAAACTAACCAAATGTAAATGAAATTTATCGTTGTCACTTCCCTTCCAGAGCCCCATTGGACACATTGATAAAGCAGGAAATAAAATTTTCGGTTGAAAAATTACACTTATGTAAAAATCATACACGAATGCGCAAACCTATGATATTTTAGGATTTTTTAATGGATACGGTAGACTATTTCATCATTCTTATGCAAATTTTGCACAACAAAAGTTATAAAAATTTTAACAGTTCGAAGAAAATTTGCATAATTTTGATTTCTGAAAAAAAGAAAAAAGTTGAGAAAAACTTACAGAAATGTTTAACAAGAAGTATTTATAAGCTCCAAAAGATTTTGGACTGTTTAACCAAATTAACCACAAAGAAAGCATAAAACATGCAAGAGCAATTCCGCCATTGCAATTCAAAATTGTTTTATAAAATGGCGTTTCAGAAGCTTCAAAGCTGACATCCATTTCTAAAGAAGGAAACTGAAAATTAAGTAATTTTATTTAAAAATAAGAAGTAAAAATTATTAAATTGTTTAAATATTAATTTTTCAAATTATAAAAACAAGAAAACACAAGATTAAAAACCCCGCCTACAATGGTTTATTTCTTGAAGGAAGTTTACCGAAGCATAAAAGCCTAAATTCTTTTGAATTAAATTAAGCATAAAATATATATAATAGCTTTAAAAATAGGCTGTAAATTACTTTTAACCTTTTCCGCGAACAAAAAAACTACTTTCAAAGAACATAAATCTTTCTGACAAATGAAGAGGAAGTGGTTTTATGGATTTGTAAAAGCAACTAAAAAACTAAACCAGTATTTCAAAATTTACTGTTTAAATAGGAATTGTAAAAAAAGATTTTTGAAAAAAACGAAATTTAAATTTTATACACGTAAGTTTTTATCTGTTTTTTTTTGATAAAAAATGTCTTGCGGAACAGGTGTAAAAATTTTTTAGAAATTTTTAAAACAACAACAAATAATAAAAGTGGTAAAATTTTCGTTTTCGTAAATTTTTACGTTTTGATATCACTTTTTTGGATTAAAAACTAAAACATTTTCATAAAAACTGTTTATGAAAATATTTTAGAAAGCCAGAAAATTGATACCAAAGATTATAGCTTTTTTGCAATAAAACTTTAAATTTTGATTAAATTTATTTATTTAAAAAAATTATATTTACTTAAAAATAAAAAAAACATTAAAAAACGTGAAAAAGTCAAAAAAATTTTGAACTTTAATCTCGACAGAATTGGATTTGGCTGGTTTTTTTCCTTTCCCTTTATTGATGATATTGTTGGGGTTGGGGGGCCCATGGTTGTTGGGGCATTGGTTGTTGTTGTTGTGGAGCTGGGAGTTCAGGTTGGGGTTGGGGGGCCCATGTTTGGGGTTGTGGTTGATAAGTTTGTGGTTGTGGTGGTTGTTGTTGTGGGGGTTGAGGAATTGGAAGTTCAGGTTGTGGTTGGGGTTGTTCATAATGGTTTGATGGTTGTGGCATTGGCATTGGTGGGGCTTGTTGTGGGGAAGCTGGTAATTCTTGGTAATGTTGTTGAGGTTGTTCTGGAGCCCATGGTTGTTCAATCATTGGTGGGGCTTGTTGTTGTGGTGCAGGTTGAGGTTGATAGGTATCAACTGGAGCTTGTTGTTGTGGAGGTGGAAGAATTGGTGCAACTGGTGCAGGTGCAAATTCTTGTCCATATTGTTGTTGACGTGGAGCTTCAATTGGAGCTTGTTGTTGTGGGGCTGGGAGAACTTCTTGTTGATGATAGTTACCTTGTTGTTCAATTTGTGGTTGTGGCCATGGAACCATTGGTGCAGGTTGTTCAAGAGGAGGAGATTGATGAACAGCTTGATCTTGACCATATTGTTGGAGATGTTGGGGTTGAGGAGCAATTGGAGCTTGTTGTTGTGGTGCAGGTTGGGGTACGATTGGAGGAAGTTGAATTGGAGCTTGTGGTGCAGGTTGGGGTTGATATTCGCTTGATGGGAAGATCATTGGTTGTTGTTGTTGTGGTTGGGGTTGTGGTTGAGGAAGTGGAAGTTCAGGTTGTGGTTGAGGTTGTTCATAATGACCTGATGGTTGTTGTGGCATTTGTGGGGCTTGTTGTTGTGGTTGTGGAGCTGGGAATTCTTGGTATTGTTGTTGAGGTTGTTCAGGAGCCCATGGTTGTTGGGGCATTGGTGGAGCTTGTTGTGGTTGTGGTGCAGGTTGGGGTTGTGGAGCCCATGATTGTTGGTGATAATTTTGAGGTGCGGGTTGTTGTTGTTGGATCATTTCAGGTTGGGGTTGAGGTTGGGGAAGTGGTTGTGGGAGTTGTTGAGGTTTGCTTTCACCCCATGATTCAGAGAAATGAGGAGTATCAGCTTGTTTCTAAAGAATTTGCATAACCTTTGTAGTTGTAGTTTTATGCAAATTTGTATATAAACTTACAGGAGCTTGTGGAGCTTCCCAACTGTTCCGGGTATTCCAGCCACCATTTGGTTTGCCAAAGCAAACGACTGCAGCCGAAGCCAACAAAACCAAAGCAAACTTCATCGTTATAGTTTTTTAAGAACTCACAAGAAAAAGAAGGAGAAAACCAGAAAATGGAGTGAAGATTCTGATCGAAATCCATTTCCTTTTATATTGCTTCTGATTGAGGATCGACCCACTTCCGTGCCCTTTTTTCTGTTCTTTCTCGCTCTCGTGATTATTCATTCTTTTTTTTTTGTGTTTTTTGATTGTTTTAATTTAGTTTTTTTGGGAAAGAAACATTTCATTGCAGTCTTTTTAATAAAAGTTTGAAAGACTTCGAAGGTCTTTAATTTCTTAAAAAAATTATGATTCTCTCGTGCTTTATCATATTTCTTTGTTGGAGAAAATGTTAAACAAAGAAACTTTAAAATTTTGTGTTTGAATCACTTTTTTCAATTTAAAGATTGAAGCAATTAAAGAAAAGTGTGAACTTTGCAATTTTGTGTTTTTTTTAATGTCTTAAATTTAGACGTTTAATAACAATTACAAAATCCATTTTAATAATTTTAAAAACTGACAAACTGTAAAAATTTGAAAATAAAAATAGAAAGAAACACATGAAATAAAAAAATATGTGAAAACAAATACTTAAGTCATTTCTGCTGAAGGTGAAGAGCACGTAATTTTCCAAATTTTTCTCTATTAATACCGGGAAAATGGATAAAAGGAATCAGGAAATCGGAATTTTCCGCCTCTTCAAGAATTTCATCGACAATTGTTTCAAGACGATTTTTGAAATCTTCAGAAATTGTTGTCGGAAACCATAAAGTGATATTAGTATTTTGATTTTTCTAAATTTTATTTTTTAACATCATTTCATGAAAAAAAATTATGTACCTTGATATAATTACAGAAGGTTTCGATATCAAAAGTATCTGGAATGAAGAACAACGAAAATGTATTCAAATTTTTAAAATGTGGAATTTTCAAAAGATTTTCTGCACTTTTTGATGAAATAGTTAAAGGATTGCTATCTTCAAATGTCCTGGAAATCATCTTAAAAACAGTTAAACCAAAAACAGAGATTCTTACCAGTCGAAAGTTAAAGCTTTGGGAGAATGTTCAACAATTTTTTCGATTAAGACAACCGAGTCATCTTCATTTCGGACAATACACCATCGAAGATTAATATGACGAGCATTCTTCGAAAGAAATAAATAATCTTTGAATGAAATATCTTGAGCATGAAGATATAAATAATGAACATCACATCGAAATATATGTGAAATAATACGTGACGCAAGATTTCGCTTTTCAAGTACTTTATAATTTTCAATATCAAATAAACGGGTAATCCAAAGTTTGAAAAAAATATTTTCTGCATTAATAGTTTTATTGAAACTGCGATTTTTTTGGATTATCAATGCATCATGTTCTCCGTAATAAATTAATTCTTTGCAAACGGTAATTGGATTTTTTGCATAAAAATATTTGCAACTGCGAATCAACTTTTGATAACCCTTTGCAGATGAAGGATTTTTAGCAATGTAATGCAAAATTGATTCTGGAAAGGACCAATTTTGATGGCGATATGGACCACGGAAACGAATTTGATTGGAAACACTAACAGTTGAATCCATTTTTTATGTTAAACTTGAAAAATTTGCTTTCTGAAAATACAAATTATATGTACATTAAAAAACTTTAAACAATATACTACAACGAGAAAAAATGAATAAAAAACGAAGTGAACTGAGTGTGGTATAACCAAATTTAAATTAACCATTATTTTTAACAAATTAACATGGAATTAGTTAAAGACAACCCTTTCCAAAGTAAAGGCAAAGCTACATTTCCGCTTGAAGATTCGTTTTATTTTTTGGCCAGTAAATTATAAAAATTTGAGTGACGCTTTGTCTTCTTTTTACTTCACAAATAACAAACTGAAATCAAGGCAGAAATTTTTCAGTTCCGTTCAGTGAAAATTGAAACAACAAAATTTACCACTGCGCATTTTGTTGAGACGTCAATATATTATTATAGATTAAATATTTGGACAAATTTGGGTTAGTAATATACTGGTCGGTTGACCTCGCTTTTGCTCTGGGGACGTTCAGTGGTATTTTTATTTTTGCATATTCAAATGTAAGTATTTTGCTGACAACCAACTTGGATTTAAATCAATAAATAAAGCAGAAGCAATTAACTTCACATTTTCAAAAATTTTTAGTTTTAAAAAAACTATTACAGGCTAATGCCCCTGGGGCAACTGAAATTTGCCCCCTCAAAGTTACGTTTTTTTATAGTTTTTATTTTTATTTTTGCAACAAAAAAGTTATTTTTTGGGACATGGTTTACTTTTGGTGAGCTGTTTCATCAAAAACACTAGCCGACTTCAAATGCAAATAAAATATTTAAACAAAGTGAACAGAATTTATTTGTTCAAAATATTATTGTTCAAGCACTTGTAAAACTAAACTAACTTTCTTCTTTATTTACATTTTTAAAATTTTTATGTAGTTCAAAAATGTAAAGAAACGCAAAAATATTTTCATTTTTGTAAAAACAAAAAAGTTTTGAATTTTGTAAAAATTCACGGAAGCAATTTCAATTGCTAAAATGTTATTTGGATTGATTATTTTATTATTGTTCGAAAGTTTTGCATGTTTTTATTTACCTGGAAACTATCGAGAAAAACGAGCTCAAAGAATTGAACAAGCAAAGGTAAAAATTTTTTGAATGATGAATGGTACTCAATTTCTCAATTTGAGGGGATAAAAAAACTTGTAAAAATTTGCATATTCTTCCCTGAGGGGATTGCGGATCGGGAGACCCTCAAAATTGAAATCCACATGAAAAGTCGACTATAAACCATGTAAAATGCCAAAAAAGATATTTTATGCAAATTTTGAAGAAAAAAGTTATCCACTTTAAAATTTTTAGGTTTATTTCAAAAAATATGGTTACTTTGATAATCTTCCGCTGTGTTCTTCTTCAACGCCTCAAGGAAGGTAAATTCAAAATGTAATAAATGTAAAAATAAATTAATATTTTTAGACATTCTGCTTGCTCAAAACCTGATGAAATTGTTAAAAGTGATGATGATGCCCTGAAGCGCTTTCAGAGAGAAGAAGGCCTTGATCCAACCGGATATGTGGATGATGCAACAATAGAAACAATGGAACAGCCTCGTTGTGGAAGTTCAGATTTACAGAGTCTTGTTACCGAAAAATGTAAATTTATGCAAATTTAATTCTTCTTTGAATATTAAAAACTATGTTTTTAGTTGTTCCATGGAAAAATGAAACATTAACATATGCATTTTTAAATTTTTCAAATAAAACCAAAGATGCTGAAATGAAGTAAGTGTCATTAGTGAAAATTTTGCCCTGGGGCAAAGTTTTCACTAGTTTTCTATTCTATAAATTACTGTAAAGATATCCTATTTTATACGTTTTATGATACTTTGAGCGATCCCCTCGAACTTGCTCCAAAAACTAGCATAAGTTTTTCCTTTTTTCAAACGTTTTCAAAAGCTCATTATCTTTCTGACAGTTTTATGCAAATTTTTGGAGCAAGTTCAAGGGAGTGCTCACTGTAATGAAGGGCCTAATACGGTATCCTCAGTATACTGTAGTTTAAAAATTTTTATTTTTTGATAGTTAAAATTAAGTTTTAATGTTTAAAATTCATAAATATAAGCTTAAATTATTAAATTAATAATTTTAAAGATCCACAATTCAAACGGCATTTGGTTTTTGGACACCAATGATTCCTCGAACTTTTATTGAGATAAATGACACTGAAAATGCAGATTTTAAAATTATGTTTGCTCGATTGAATCATCATGACGAAATAATTTTTGATGGTCCCGGAGGAACCCTTGGACATGGGGATATCAGTGGTCGGGTACATTTTGATGAAGATGAAGCCTGGAGGGAAGATTACAAATATTGGGATAAACCAATTTATGAACAAAAAGATTTACTTTGGGCTGCTGTTCATGAAATTGGGCATGCCTTAGGGCTTGAACATTCAAATGATTTTGGGTCAATTATGAGAAGGATTTATATAAATCCTAAGACATCAAAAAATCTTTACAATGTTCCTACCTTTGTTCCTGCGGATATCGAAAATATTCAAGCAATTTATGGAGAAATTTAATTTAATTTAATTAATAAAATATTACGAAATAAATTTGTTGTTCAAAAAATAAATAACAACGAAAATTAATTCTACGGCATTAAAATTTATGCCCTCGGGCAACCTTAAAAAGAAAAAGATTTTTTACACGATGAAAAAGATTCAACAATTTTTTGTGAAAAAGTACGGTATGGAGGTGTTGGAGAAGGCATAATACTCAAATTTGAGGTTGTCAATGATGGTCCAAGACATCCTGTTTGGGATAGGTCATATGAATTATAGTACCAGCCACCTTCAAGATGCATCTTCTTTTCATAGATGGAAGTATTGGACATTAAATCATTGAAAAGCCAAGCCATCGAACAATTACATGCAAATGGATTTTTGAATAAATCCATAAATTTTACATTTTTCCAATCCAACATTCTTTCATGAAGCACCGAAACATTGCATTCTCGAATACCAAATCTTTTTAATTTTGGTGTACTTCCATTTTTATTACTGATTGCTCCAAATGCATTTTCATCAATAAATGTAAGGTTTTTTGATTGACAAAAATCAACTGTTTTCAAACTTTTTTCCAAATTACAAAAGGCACAACTTTCAACCATTATTAAATCCATATTTCCAAATAAATTAATAACTTTTAAATTAATATTTTTTGCAAAATCATTTGTTTTCAATTTTTTCAAAGATGAAAAAGACATATCAAAAATTATTAAATTTGGAAGAAAACTAATTGCAGACGGAATTGTTTGGAATCGGTTCCCAGAAAGATCCAATTGTTTTAAGCTTCTAAAAGTTATTGATTTACATGTCAAGGAAAAATTTGCATATCACCATCACCGAAAACCCCAGCGGGACTGAGATTGCTCGAGGGAAGTTAGGTCGGTTTACACAAAACTCGGGCGCAGAAAAAACGAAAAAATTGTGCTAATTAGAATATCTGAGGGGAATATGGACGGCAATTTCGGATTCGATCATGGGTTCGGTTTTTATATATACAGGGTGATTCAAGAATTTTTCCCAATTTTAAAACGTTATAAAAATTTTTCTACTAAATTTAGGAAAAAATGGATTGCACCATTCAACTCAGCTCTGGATAGGAAAATTTTTGATATCAAAAAAATTAAATTTTAAAAACTTTTTTTTTCGAGTTTCACGTACTCCCCCCTGTGGAAAAAAATCATTTTTTGGTCAAATTTGTCTTTTTTTCACTTTTCTTTTCATTCACGAGTTTTAAACAATCAGAAAATTTGCATCGTCCTTTGTTTTCGAAAAAGTGAATGAAAAGAAAAGTGAAAAAAGACAAATTTGACCAAAAAATGATTTTTTTCCACAGAGTACGTGAAACTCAAAAAAAAAAGTTTTTATTTTTAATTTTTTTGATATCAAAAATTTTCCTATCCAGAGCTGAGTTGAATGGTGCAATCCATTTTTTCCTAAATTTAGTAGAAGAATTTTTATAACGTTTTAAAATTGGGAAAAATTCTTGAATCACCCTGTATTATCGAAATCAACAAAAAATTTGACCCTAGGTGATTGCGAAAAAAAAGAATATGCAAATTTAATAAAAATAAAGAAATTACAGTACCTCAAATGTTTGAAAATATCGTAACTTAAAGATGTTAAATTGCAAGATTCTAATTGAAGAAATTTTAGATTCGAAAGTGCTGAAGGAAAATTTAATAAAATGTACCATTTTCTTGGTTAATACTGTTCATATTCAATTTTTCTAAATTCACCAAATTTTTAAATATTTCCGGATTAATATTATTGGACCAATAAATTTCAAGTTCTAACAAAATTTTTCCAAGTTTTTCAGTTAAAATATTTTCGTCCAAAAACAGATTTAACGTATGTTTAAAGATCAGTTTCTCCAACGACGTAAAATCATCAAAAATGTTGGGATCCATTTTAAAAATTCGAAGGAAACGAAATTCTATCTTTTTTACAGTTTTTTCAATCCCAGGAAATAATTTTCCCTAAAATTGGAAATTAAGTTAATAAAATTTTTGATAAACTTGTAACCTTTTCAAGTGTTAAATTTCTGCTAGAACCAAAACGGATATTTTGAACCTCAGAATTTTCAATAATTGACCGTACATTTGCTGCCTTCAATCTTAAATCATGACAATCCAATATTTTAAGCTTAATGTTGCAACTACACTCAATTTCTAAAAATTTTCTCAGTGCCTTGATTGGGTAATATATGTAAAAATTGAAAGTTTTGATTACCGTCTTTTCCTCCACAAACATAAATTACATCATCATCATTATTTTTGCTGTTGTTGTCCTTCTTCGCTTTTTTAATATCATCAAAACCTTCCAAATTTACCACTTCCCGCTTTTTAATTTTTGGTATAAAAAATTTGAATAATTCTGTTGAATCTTTGTTAACAGAAAGCTCACTGTTTTTAGCAAATTCAAAATGCAAAAAATGAATAAAAAGAACAAAAATTAAATTTTGAACAATCATCTTTTTTATGCTTGATTTAATTGAAAGTAAAATAAATTTTAAACAAAACAACTGAAAAATAAACACACACATTTTTATTCGAAATTTGATACTTGATTTTGTCAAACCTTTTTTTGCAAAAAATGGGAAGGTCTTTTTTTAAAAAATTAAAACTCCAAAAAATGGCAATGAATTAATGATTTTTAGCCTAAAATACCTATCGATTCTATTTCTGAAGCCCCCGAGTACGTACAATCCTTTAAGAAAGTTTAATTGAGCCCAATTCGATGTATTATGCTTACTGCAATAATTGCAGTAAGTATAATACAGTGCAATTTTCATAAAAGCTTCATTTTGGGATACTGTATTTTATTGTAATTCAATTATTAAAAACATAACAAAAAGTTTATTCAATTACAAAAAAGTTAATAAACTTTAAAACAATAATTACAATTAGTAATAAAAATTACAATTAGTAATAAAAATTAATAAAATTAATACATTACTCTGTTAAAGTATTAAAAAAACAATAAAAAAACTTAAATTCCATGATTATGATGAATACGTTTAAAAACAACGCGTAAATTGTTATTCTCAGCAAAACGAATAAATTGGGTACGGTACAATTGAGATCCAGGTTTAACCAAATCATTGACAAGCCGATCAAAGCTTTCTTGATAAGCATCTAATTCAGAAGGAGTTAAATTACGAAGAAAGAGTGCAACAACTTCAGCATTTGTTCCCTAAGAAATAGTACATATTAGTAAATATATAAGAATTAAGTATGAAGGGATTTGTAATTTCGAGTTCAACGATAGTAAAAAAATCGTAATCAGACAAAGATGATTTGGTTAAAAGAAATAAACTCACATTTAAATATTCACAAAAGCTTCCACGATTTAATGCATCAGGAGTAGGGTAGAGACATGTAATTTTTCTTTCAGGAGGATCATAATCAATGAAAAAAATTATTAAAAAGATGTACATATAAAAAAATTTGAAAAGCTTACACCTGAACCATTTTATACTGTGGAAAAGCAGAAATAATGTCTTCCACTGCCATTTCTTTTCCATCACCATATTTTACAGTAACATTACTCAAATGTAATTGTGGAAGATTTGAAAATGAAGATCTAAATTGAAATGGACCAGAAAAATCAAAATTCTTGAGCTCAGGAATATATTTTGAATTATTTTCTTCTTCAGGAGATACTTTACGCCTTAAAGTTCTTGCTAAAAAAGATCATATGATAATATGCAATTTTGCGGAACTCTGAGGATCTATCTAGCTTAACATGAAGAAAACTTCTTTCTCAAAAAAATATGTGCCATAAATTTTTGTACGGAAAGTTCCTACAAACCTTGGCTCACATTTTTTCGACAAAAGTTTTATCCATGGAAGTAGCTTAAAAAGCAAAAAAAAGATTTGAATACTTACCAAGCCGTGCAGAAGTTGAGCATGAAAATGTTGAAGTAGTTGAAGCTGCTGCAGCAGAAACAAGCGAACACATATTTCTATAATTCTGAAAAAAAGATAAACATTATCACAGACAAATTCTTCTGCAATCTTCTAACAGACTTCCAACAGTAAGGAAAAATTCGAAGATTGCTTGCTAGTATTTCTTGCTGTTGAAAAAGTGCATGAAGAATGTTGGGATTCTTTAAAATTCAAAATTTCAACATCACGCAATCTTCCAAAAGCAAGGGATATCGGCAAACATTCTTAGAATTCTTCCTTATTGTTAGAAATTTGTTGGGATTGTAGAAGAGTTCATCTTTGATAAAACGCGTAAAATATTTTTTTGTTGACAGAAAAATAAAAAATGTTGAAACATTTTTCTCTTCTTCGTTTTCAGAAGTTTCGAGAAGAAAGCTAATCGTTGAAGGACCAAAAAAAGATTGAAGCACAAAAGAATTCAATGAATTTTGTTTCTTTTTTATAGTAATTTTTTTAAAATAAAATAATTTTATATTTAGGGTTTTATAGTACTAATTCTTATCAATTTTATGCTATATTGTTTGATTATACAATTGCACTAAAATCAAGTAATCTAATTTTACGTACTTGAACAGATTCGTGTGTTTTTACGGTTTGAATGATATAAAATATCTGAAATTAAATTAGTTTTACTGTTTAGATTTAAATAAAAATATTTTTTAATGTTTGCTGAAATTTTTCAGCTGCGACGATTACCAAATCTTTTTAAAAAAAACTCTTGCAACGCTTTTTCTACTTAGAAAAGTTTGGTTGGTTGAAAAATTTTTTGACGATGTTAATTGTGTATTTTACATTTAACTTTTCTATCTTGATTATCTTTTACATTTAAACACTTTACTAATAATACTACCGGTTAAAACGGTGATTGTGTTCTTCAACATTTTATACACATTTTTTTCTTTGTCCACGTATAATTATATCCATTTTTTAGAGATGAATCTTGCAACATCAATAATACCATTTTCTCGTTCTTCCCAACAATTTCTTCCATCACTTAATTCAATTCGTTTTGTTTCATCAAAATATATTAAACCTCATCCACGTTCTTATCAACGTCGATTGTATGAAGCCGCAGTAGCGCCAGTTCTTCCACCTGAACCTGGACATTGTAATATTGCTGAATTTCTTGAAAGAATTAATCGTGAAAAAAATGATTTGGCTGATATTGAACTTGCTGAAGTAAAAGAAATTAAACGATGGATTCGAGAATATCAATTTCGGGTGATGGTTGTTTGTCAATTTTTATCTGTAAATGGTCGAACACTTTGGTTAACTCGAAATCAGTAAGTATTCTGAAATTTAATGATTTTTGTTAGCTTACATATGATCGCAAAAGCATATTTGTTTGGTACTGATCTAAAAACGCATCTCGTGTTAATATCAAACTGTTTTAATCTTTTCCTGGAAGTTTCTAGTAGCTTTTGCACAAGCTCTTGGTGCTAGAATACCTTTTCCAGCTTTAGCAATCAGCACACAATATGGGTTGTTATTCAAAGAACGATAAGAATCTTTTCTTGAACAAGTCAAAGAAGTTTTAAAACCTATTTTTGAGAATCCTGATTAGCGAATCCTTGAATGTTGTTTCTTATGCTGACTAATTTAGCAATTTTCGTTTTCGACCTACCTTTGCAAATCCTCTGTTATCATGCTACTTAACTGCGCAACTGCGAGGATCATTAAGCCGCTATAAATTCGCTTGATTTTTTTAAATTTTAAACTATGTTTTTGACACACAGATAATTCGCAATATAAACTTTTGATACTGTACAATACTGATTAATAATAATATTTATGTTTCAGATTACGTCTAGCTGGATTTGAATTACGTGAAATTGAAAATAAAATTGCAACAAAATTATTTGAAAATACTCCATTCAATTCTTTGCAACCCCTATGGTGTGGACATAATGTTTTTCTCTTTGGTAAAGATCTTGATGTTATTAAAGCAATTATTACTCAAACAAAGAAAACTAATTTTTTGATACCGTTAGGCAAGTTTTACATATTGCTTTTGGAACAACTCATAACTTAGATATTTGTTTTAGTTGTAACATTCGATGATCGAATTATTCCAATGAAAGAAATTGAAAAATTGGCAGAATTACCAGATCTTGAAGCCGTTCGAGCTCAAACTGCTGCACTTCTTGATCAAATTCCAATTCAACTTACACAAGCCCTCGGGCATCATGGTGAACAACTTTCTGCTATTCTTGGACAAATTTCTTCAACAGCCACAGAAACGTCTGAAAAATAAATGATTTAGTTAGTGAATGTTAATAGAAATAGTTTAATTATTGTTGATCTGATTTTTTTGTTGTGTTTAAAATGATTTATGTTTTATTAAAATATAATTTTTGCTCAAATTTTTGGTGTTACAAGTTTTATCAAATTTCTTTTTTCAGTATGAACAAGGAATTTTACAGATTTTGCAAATGGTAATGAATAATCAAATAAATGGATACTGTATTCATTGACTTACAGTATCCGTTTTAAGTTGCAACAGAAACGAAAAAACTAACATTGAAAACTACTAAAAATAATTCAAGAGCTCAAATTTGCATATGGTGCCATAAACAGACTGTTATTTTTACAGTGAGACGTAAAAATTTTTTATAAGATACATTTTTGACGCTTAATTTGGGGGAGGAATGTTGCACAAATGTTTCTACAAATTGCCCTTCTGTTGGTTTTTAAGGAACACTTATGCTGACCTTTTGTTGAACATTGATTAATTTTTTGCAGAATCATTGAAAATAAAACATTCAAACCTTTTTTGCCACTTTTTTGGTTAAGAGTAATGTCGGATTTAAATGAATCCTCTCAAAAATATTTTATTCCAAAAACTCCAACAGAACAAGTATTTTACTTAATATTAAAAACTATGTATCTAATTTTACCTTTTTTGTAGGATAAATTTTTAAAGAAATATCCCGATTATGATGGACGTGGAATATTAATAGCTATAATTGATTCTTGTGTGGATGTAAGTTTACCAGGTTTACAAAAAACTTCAACTGGATTACCGAAAATTGTTGATTGTTTTGATTTTACCGAAAATGGAAATGTTGATACTTCAACGGTTAAAGAAATTGAAGCGGGGAACACTAATGTTTTGAATGGATTAACTGGGCGAAAGTTAAAGGTTAGCTAACTTTTTAAAATTATTCAATGAATAATTTTGTTATTTTTAGATTCCAAAAAGCTGGATAAATCCTTCTGGAAAATGGCATCTTGGGATGAAACCTATTTATGAACTTTTTGATGAAGTTGCCCTTGAAAGAATAATTGTATGAATTTTGTAGTTTTTTAATCCTATTAAAAAGGTCGCGGTTTACGTAGTTTTTGGCCCCTGATTTTCAGGTTTGTGCAGCACAAACCTGACAATCAGGACCTTTTTGTCGAGACAAATTTACTCAAATTAATTTTTTAGTTAGGATACCCAAAAAAGCAAAAAGTACGTAACTTGTAGTCTCCTTTAAATTAGTTTATGCAAATTTGGGGATGTGATCGATCATTGATCTGAACTAGTGTCGCTTTTAAAAACCTTCTTTTCAGGAAATCAGAAGAGAAAGCATTTTGAAAGGAAACAAAATTTTAAAAGATACTTTTCAACCCCAAACAGACAATCCAGAAGACTCAAAACTATTCCTTGAATACCTAAAATCCACAGAAAATTTATCCAAAGATTCCCTGGTTGCATAATTTTGCCAATGGCATTTTTTTGAAGTTGAAAAATGCAGAAAATGTTTACAATTATGGTGTGAAAATTGTTGTGGAAACTTATTCAAATGAAGATCCAACTAGTAGGTTTATATTCCCTTAGGGCATTGAACAGAAATGGTGTCAGCAAAATATTAAAACTTTTTAAAACCATCTACACTCTAGCCAGAATTTTTCCTTTGATCTTTGCCGCTTTTAAGGTGGATTCAAAGCTTGGCTTATCCCCCACATCCTTAATACGTCTGACGTCATATCTGAACAGTTTCTAATAAAATTTTTAAAAAAATTTGCATAATAGTTTTTAGATATTTCTTGGAAGCTCAAACTTTTATCCCCCGCAGCCAATTTTGTTACTGTTTCAAAAGAAATCATCGATAATGAATTTTCTGTCAAAATTAATACTGCCTTATTAAAAGCGATTTTTTGCAATTTTCGAACTTTTTTGCCATTTTTTCGGATTTTGAAAAAAAGTTTTTTCAAGTTTGAAGGGTAATTCTTCGTCCCTATACTAAATCGAGGTCGTAGATTACGAAAATGAAGTCGGTTTTGGTCAAAAATGCCATGGCACGGAGATATGCCATGGCACGTCTCACATAGTGCCAAAAATCACATTTTTAAAAAAGTGCCATAAAATGCATATGGATCGACTCCTCTCAACTCACTGAGTCATAATATAACAGATTTGACCGTTTAAACTCATTTTTTCGAGTAGTTATTAGGCTTCAAAGTTGGTGGTATACGGTAATTGGGGGATATCACAGAAAATGTTACTTACGGGCATACTTTTTTTTGGTCTTATTCGATTCTCCAGATGATTTTACATGTGTATGAACCAAATAGGCTGAAAAAAACCTGGCTTGCGAGGGTGTTTTCCCCCTTTGAAGCTAAAAACTACATCTCCAGCATCATGTTGGGGGCAAAACTCAATGATTACGAAAGATATTGACATGCGGTGGTTTTTGTTATATAATATTATGCTAAAGAAGTAATCCTGGCAAGTTTCAACACTTTTGGATACGATTTTGAATTATGGCATCAGCAGGAAATTTCGAAATTTTGCAATATTAACTCAATGGCAAAAAGTCAAAGTTATGTGAATTTTTATTAAGTAAAATGAGTGTTAGTGCTTTTAAAATGTAAATTAGATACAGAAATATCATCTAAATGCAAAAAACACTCAATGTCAAGACTTATTGATTTTATCGGACAAGTCGAAATTTACCACTTTTTTGGTGAATTTTCAACGTATCACAATCATATCAAAACTAAAAGATATTGTCATTTTTAGGTGTTTACAACAAAATTTAGCATTTTTGAGATGTTTTTGGATGATTTCAACATCCCTCAACACTTATTTTTTCTTTCACGGCATTTCGAATTTGAGATGTTTTTCGCTTTTCAGAATTGTTGCGAAAATGGAAACTTTCTATTCCTGAGTGTTGAAATCATCCAAAAACATCTCAAAAATGCTAAATTTTATTGTAAACACCTAAAAATGACAATATCTTTTAGTTTTGATATGATTGTGATACGTTGAAAATTCACCAAAAAAGTGGTAAATTTCGACTTGTCCGATAAAATCAATAAGTCTTGACATTGAGTGTTTTTTGCATTTAGATGATATTTCTGTATCTAATTTACATTTTAAAAGCACTAACACTCATTTTACTTAATAAAAATTCACATAACTTTGACTTTTTGCCATTGAGTTAATATTGCAAAATTTCGAAATTTCCTGCTGATGCCATAATTCAAAATCGTATCCAAAAGTGTTGAAACTTGCCAGGATTACTTCTTTAGCATAATATTATATAACAAAAACCACCGCATGTCAATATCTTTCGTAATCATTGAGTTTTGCCCCCAACATGATGCTGGAGATGTAGTTTTTAGCTTCAAAGGGGGAAAACACCCTCGCAAGCCAGGTTTTTTTCAGCCTATTTGGTTCATACACATGTAAAATCATCTGGAGAATCGAATAAGACCAAAAAAAAGTATGCCCGTAAGTAACATTTTCTGTGATATCCCCCAATTACCGTATACCACCAACTTTGAAGCCTAATAACTACTCGAAAAAATGAGTTTAAACGGTCAAATCTGTTATATTATGACTCACTGAGTTGAGAGGAGTCGATCCATATGCATTTTATGGCACTTTTTTAAAAATGTGATTTTTGGCACTATGTGAGACGTGCCATGGCATATCTCCGTGCCATGGCATTTTTGACCAAAACCGACTTCATTTTCGTAATCTACGACCTTGATTTAGTATAGGGACGAAGAATTAGCCTTCAAACTTGAAAAAACTTTTTTTCAAAATCCGGTATAATGTCCGATTTTTACAAAAAATCGCTTTTAAAACCCAACAGCATCAACCATACCGAAATCCATGGTATGGATTTATCAAATCCGTCATGGGGAATCTTATTCAAATTTCCAATTACCGTAATGGTACCAAAACGTACCAAAGAAGATGAAAAAATTTCAGAAGCTTTGAATTTTACAATTTCCAATGAAATTCATCGATTTTTCTTTATCCCTCCACCAAAAAGCCGACAATGCATCATTAAAGTTACTTCTCTGAATGAAAAAGATGCCACATTAAAATTTCATTATTTTTCTGAAAATGCCCAAATTGGCGATGAGAAAACAGAAGAAATTGAATTTTCTGCTGATAAAAAACAAAGAACTGGTTGTCTTCAACTTGATGATGAAGATGAAAAGTGTGCCTCTGAAATTTGTATTTATCAAGAAAAAGAATTTCGGCAATATTCAAAATTTTATTTAGAATTTGAATTTTTGGGATTTGCTAAAATTGATTCATTTCGAATATTGAATAATTTTTATTATTTAAGTTATTTGCCGAGTTGCATATTTAAGCAACGGCTACAATTTCGGAATGATTTAAGCAAAATCAAATATTCTTCAATGTCTTTGAAATTTGATAGAATTGCTTATCGATTAAAGGCAAGAAATGTCAAATATGAAACGGTGGGGAAGAAGCAATATTTAAATCTTGAATACAGTTTAACAGGTAATTTTCATACAATTTTAAGGTTCAGATCTGACGTCGGGGGTCTTGTCAAAACCCCAAATCCTATCCTTTTCCGTCACTTTTTTTCTTTGAAGCTTGCCGCTTTTAGTCCGCTCCCATTCTTAAAATTGACGTGAGATTGACAGATCTGGATAATCACTAATAAAATGTTGGATTATTATTATCTGTGAAAATTAATACAAGTAAAGTTTTAACGTGTCGAAATTTCTTTGATCCAAAAGCGGCAACAAAATTTTTTTTCGGAGAGGGGCCAGCCATTAATCTTGTGCCGATGACAGTAAAAGATCAAAGGATTTTCATAATATCGAAAGGGGGCATGTGTTCCTGTTGCCCTACCCTGCGGAAGTCACTGCTTTTTGCTAAAATTAGATTAAAAACATAATTAAAGTAGCTAAAATTATTTCAGTTTCAAAACAGTCAAAATACAAATTCACATTAATAACTTTTGAACCGGGTAATATGAGTGAAGTGTACAGCTTAAAAAGAATTCAAATTTTTACATTATCAAAAAAGTATGTATCTGCTTTCGGAGAATGGCCTGCTAAAACGGTACCGTATAAATTATTATAATTATAATCCATATAGTAATGTTTTTTGTTGTAGATTACCCTACAACCGGGTATTTATGTTATTAAAGCTGTTTTTGAATATCAACCATCAAAACCCCTTTATATGCAAATTTTATCATCGATCGAGAAGCTTCCAGAAATTTCTGTAAAAATGTATTTTGAAGAACCTTTAATTCCGACATTAAATTCTAATTATGATAAAAATATTGAACTTGATAAAAATGAAACAATGACCGTTGATTATGATTTAATATTTGATAATGATGTAGTACCTGCTTCACTTCCATTTGTTTCGAATTTTAAGGGTGAATTTTCGTTGAAATTGGAAAATACATCGATAGATATTAAAGTGAAACACAAATATTTTAATTTTGAAAGAATCGTAAATGAAACATCTGGACTTAAAGGTATGATTTTCGAAGTGATTGTTACAGTAACTATGTTAAATATAGACAAGGGTCTAGGACTTCTTGGAAAGCCTGGTCAGGACCAAGACCGGTCTTCGTTTTAAACGTTTTAAAAAATCACAAAAAAGAAGCCAAGGAAAAATTGAAGAAAGTTCTTTGATTATTTCAGGGCCATCCCGGG
The DNA here is from genome assembly GCA_024447195.1 of Panagrolaimus sp. LJ2414. Lineage (NCBI taxonomy): Eukaryota > Metazoa > Nematoda > Chromadorea > Rhabditida > Panagrolaimidae > Panagrolaimus > Panagrolaimus sp. LJ2414. Next base: position 605,124 of record JAMRXY010000092.1, on the reverse strand, counting down.
GAAGTTGTGGGAACCAGGCCAGGGCTGGGGCATTAGGTTTATGCCAATGTCCATTCTTAAATTACATTAAAAACATAATTTCAGAACTTTGTCAAACTTATTTACCGTATTCTACCAACTTTAAAAACCTTTACAACAATATGGCCCAAAAAGAAGCTTCAAAATGGCAAAAAAATATTCGATCAATTTATTTAACCCAAAATTGCACAAAATTGGTAGAAACTGTTGATGCCTTTTTAGAGAAAATAAATTACAAAGATTTTCTCGAAAATTATGATCAAATTATCACTGATGCCGATACATTTGAAAGAAAATTATTTACACAACAAAAAATGATAATTATTGAAGCATTATTTTTGAAAGCTGATGTTTTGTTGAATGAATACCTGAAACAGGGTGCAAATGTGGCAGAAATATTTAAAAATGACTTTGGAAATGAAATTATTACAAATCAAATACTAAATCTTACAGTATCCAAAATGCATCAATTTTCTGTTGTTGATATTTGTTCGAATTTTCTATCCCACAGTATTTTTCCAACACAAGATTTGAGCACTTCTTACAATAACTGGAATTTTCTAACCGACGACAGAATTCAACAAGTTCCAGAAATTAGAGAACAACAAGATCAAAATGGAGATAAAGATGTTGAAAATTTTCAAACCCAAAATTTGCATTTCATAAAAGATGTATGCAAATACTTTCTTGAAGCTAATCAAGATCAAGAAGATATTCGAAAAAACATAATTGTCATCAAACAAGCTGTTTTGCTTGGTAATTTTGGAACAGCCCTTTTTCATCTCAATAAATTTTCAACCGAAAATCAAACCCTCCCAGATTTTAAAATCTTTGATCAAGCAATTATTGAAGTAAGTTGGATAAAAAATAAAACATTAAGCGTTAAATAAATTAATTTTTTAGTTGGTGAAGCACCTAAATCTAAAAGATTTGGTTGAGGCTCATGAAAATGCATTGCTTGATCAACATCGAAATTGTTACAGAAAATTTTAAAATGTTTTTGTTATACTGTATTTTTTGTTATTTTTGATACAAAAGTTCACAAGATTTTCAAGGAATATAATTTTGAGTTTTTTAAATTCAAAATCTACGAATGTTAATTTAATTTAGAGGAGGCAGCGGTTCACGAATTTATTTTGATCCCTGATTTCCAAGTTTGTGCAGTACGAACCTGAAAATCAGGGTCTTTTTGTTGCGGCAAATTTATTCAAATTTGTTTTCGTAAAAGAGGAAAAAAATATGTAAACCGTCGACTCTTTGTAGCTCCTTTTAAAATTATACTTATGACTACATGTGAATGTTGCAATAAAAAATAAACCACAAAATATATACTAATAACAAAGTATTTTATAATTTTTGTGCCACATATTAAAAAAAACATATATGACAAAATTTGAAAACTTTTTGTGATGAATTTATAAGAAGATATTAATATTTAAAAAAGGATGCCGTTAAATCCATTTTTAAATATGGTAATAGAGAAAAAAAAGATATTAAAATTATTAAACATTGAGAAAAAAATCGTAAATTTTCTTCAATTTATAAAATTCATCATAGTTATAAAATTATTATATTTTATCCAAAATTATAAAACGACGTGTAAATGTATGTGTTTGAGAAGACAACGCAAGAATGGTGATAAAAAATTTTTTTAAAAAAGAAGAAAAAAAACATTTTTTTTGGAGAGCGAGAAAGAGAGAGAGAAAGAAAAAGAGTTTTATGAATTTATATGGATTTAAATTTAATTTTATTTTGATTGTATTGAATTGATCTACATATCATCTTCCATTACATAAACTCTTGGGGATGAACCTTTTCCGGCAACAACTGAACCACGGGATTTTGCCCGAATAAGATGTAATGAACTTTCAGCTTGATCAGCTCGGCCTATAAATAAATGAAATGTGTTAGAAGTTGTTTCGAAATAATAAAGATGATGTAATATTATTAGCATTACCTTCTGCATCTTCCAATTCACGTTGGTATCGTCGTACACGTTGTAAGTTTTGCATGGTAATTGATTCCTAAATTATTGTACTTATTAGTATTACTGTAGTAATAATAAAAGTGGTAAAACGTACTGCTTCACCAAGTTGTCGCTTTTGAATATTAAGTTTTTCCATAAGTCGATCAGCGGTATCTTGAGCCATGACAAAGTTTTTATGTTCTTCATCAACTTGCATTTGAACTTCTTTAATTCGGCGATCCTTTTTCCTAAGGGCATTTTGGGTTTCTTTATGGCGGCGAGTTTCTTCATCTAATGCAGTCTCCAAATCACGAATACGAGTTTCAAGTTTTGCAATAACCCGCTTTCCACCAAGTAAGGCAGCAGCTTCAGCTTCTTGAATTTGAACTTGAAGTTGTTTAACTTGTTCTTCAAGGGACTTTCGGAGGGCATCAATTTTCATCGAATGTTCTTGTTCTTCATGAAGTTGTTCGACGGCACGAGCGGCATCAGCAAGAGCACGATTTGCACGTTCATCAGCGGCATGAAGTTCTTTGGTGGCTTCATCGAGATCAGCTTGGGCAGTTGAAAGTTCAGTTTCAAGTTTATTTTTAATGGCAGTTAAATTGTTATTAATTGATTGAAGGTCATTAATACGGCCATGAGCTTCTTCAAGATCAACTTCAGCTTGTTTGCGGGCGCGGATGGCATTATCCAAAGCAGTCTTGCATTCTTCAAGTTCAGCAGCAAGGGCAGAAACTTTACGTTGGGCAAGGGCATACTGTAATATAGGGTTATTAGCTTCTAAAAATGCTATCTAAGGGGGATAAACTTACAGCATCAAGGGTTTGTTGGAGTTGACGTTGGGTGTCTTCCAATGAAGCTTGAACGATTTTAAGTTGTTCACTGAGTTTCTTGATGGTCTTTTGGGCTTCAATATTGGCACGATTAAGATTGTCAACGGTCATTTCAAGTTCAGCAATTTCAGCTTGGTACTTCTTCTTCAAACGTGAAATTTCAGCCTTCATACGAGCTTCTGCATCAGCAAGGGCAGCAGTCAAGCGATCAATTTCGAATTGCATATTCTTGCGAAGAGCTTCCATTTCTTCTTCCTTTTCTTGAAGGCGACGTTCAAATTCAACACGAAGTTGTTGAAGTTCAGCAAGAGCACGTTGTGCACGAGATTCAGCATCACGGCGGGCAGCTTCAGATTCTTTAAGGGCAGTTTGAAGTTCACGGATTTCCCCAGCAAGACGAGCATTTTCAAGATCAAGTTCATGAAGTTTACGATTGGCATCAGCAAGAGCTTCCTTGGCTTCATGGAGGTCATCTTGAAGTTTCTTGTTTTCACGGGCAAGAGCTTCCTTTTGTTCAACAGCCTTTTCATAGAGATGTTTCATCTTTTGAAGTTCAGCAAGTGCAGCACGGGCTTCACGTTGAGCAGCTTCCAATTCAACGGTAAGTTCATCGATGCGGACCTTGAGTTCTCCAACGGTACGTTCAAGGGCTTCCTTGGCACGTTCCAAGAGGGCAATGGTAGATTGAGCCTTTTCAAGATCGACAATAAGAACTTCAACTTCTGATTGAAGACGGGATTTAGCTTTTTCAAGTTGGGAAATCTTTTGAAGCATGATTTCAATTTGTTCTTCATATTCAGCTTGACGTTGAAGCATCTTTTTGCGAAGATCTTCAACTTCTTCATGATGAAGTTGAACTTCAGCATCGAATTTGTTCTTCCATTGTGAGATTTCAGTATTAGCAAGGGCAAGCTTGTGTTCAGCTTCTGAACGAGCAGCGGATTCTTCATCAAGTGCGGTACGAACAGAGTCGAGTTCAAGTTGAACTTGATGAAGTTGAGCTTGCATTTGTGAACGTTCCTGTAATTGTTTTTATGAATCCTTTATCTACAGTAATTCAACAGGGATAACTTACACGTTCAGCATCTTCAAGACGACGGCGAGCTTCTTCAAGTTGTTGAGCGAGTTGATATTTGACATGTTGAAGATTGTCAAGTTGAACCTTTTGGTCATGAACTTCCTTCAAGAGGTCATTATTTTCAGCTTGAAGACGTTGACGTTGTTGAGCAAGGTCATTGACATGCTTGTTAAGATCTTCAACCTTGTTGGCAAGATCATTGGCTTGAGCTTCAAAGCGTTCAGCAGCCTTTTCAGCAGCATGCTATAAAAAGATTTGTGTTTTATTACTTTATATTACTGGTAAGTGGTAAATAGTCAAAATTAATGCAAATGTGTTTATTTGTTAGATTTTAGGTTTCCAAAAAGTTTTATCGTATGTTTAAATACAGTAAGTTACTGTAAGTATTTTCACTTTTTTGTGTTAAGAGAAACAATATCAGTAAACCCCTCTCAAAATGCTTCCAATCATTAAGTTAAGCTAAAAGCCATTCATTCTTATGCCTAGATTATTTTTTCCTCTCTCCAGCTATATATCCACCTACGCAAAAAAATAGTTTTTCATCGTTAAAAAACTTTTTTTTTCTAAGCATCGTTTTTGATCCAAGAAAAAAAAAAGATTCACTGAGTCAAACATGCTATATAATTTTTTTGTTGCTCTGATTGAAAAACAGTTGCTTTTTTATTAGAGAATGAAAATGCTTCAAAGGAAGGAGAGATGATGCACATTCTTTTTTTTTTCGATGCAGCTGCCTTTTTTTGATCTTCCCCTCCAAGGCACAAGCGCCATTTTTTCAAATAAAAAAAAGAACGTTATTTTTTGTTAAAGGGGGAATGATGGCATTTTTTGCTTTTTTTTGACGTAATGCTGTTATTTTTTTCTCTTTTTCTTTTTCTCAATAAAACCCCAGCAACGAGGGGGCGAAGTCAAAAAAGCAAGAAAGAAATGTGTTGATTACAAAGTCTGGAATGGATTAATGGAAAAAAGAAAGCGAAAAAAATGCAGCACATGAAGATATCGATGGATTTTGCCACTTTACCACATGAGTAAAAGTAATGGCAAAAAAAGTAAAAAAGAGGTTATGGATTTTTACTGATATATCCTAAGTGGGTACTGTAGCATTAGAATAAAATATTGCAAAATAATATTATTGATTAGTGTTGATTTCCTTGGGGATACGGTAGGGGAATTATATTAGTTAAAAAACCTGTTTTAATTTGGCAAAAAATTTTCTACAGTATGCTTAC